>JBAIZL010000004.1:186202231-186802231 GCA_036971475.1 Prosapia bicincta | reverse complement strand
GCCTCACATAAACCAGCTGTATTCGTCAAATTAAGGGGAAATACCAAATCAAATTCACATAATAAGTTTTAGGTAAATTATTTATTACACTCAAGTAAAGTAGGCCGGGTTGAAAAGAATGTAAACAATTCTATAAGGTTGGGAAAAAACACAAAGTATCACGTAAAGTAGGCCTGATTGAAAAGAATTTAAACAATTCTGTAAGGTTGGGAAAAATAGAAAGTTTAAAAGGCCTATACTAATTTTTGTGCCATGCTTGGAAACAGTCCAGCATACAAAGACCAAAGTTGTTGTCCTTGTCTGCACACACATTACATACATAAAAGGCAGTTTTCCTCTTCTTTTCTGACCCTTGGCAATTGTAGCACCTTACCCTCTTTTTCAAGCTTTACTGGAAGGTGTTGAACTCAAACTTGTTTTGTGGACATTGCACGAGTGGTAGGTTGTACAATGAGGAAATTCTCCATTATGGTGTCTAAATTGTAGATAGGTCATCTTGGATTCTGGGCAAAAATTTGAATATAGGTACTTGCTGTTCCACAGTTCCCCTATTAGATGAAAAAATACTTTGATACACCAATGCAGTGATTTTCGGGGTGTGGAATAACTTAACATTTGGTTGCTTCTGTCAATACCACCCATTGACTTGTTGTATGCAATGACCATAGGTTTGGAAACGTTATTTCCCCTCTTGTTTGTTACATACTCCATAGTAGGACCATTAGTTGTGGAGATGACCAACACATTTCTTTTATTTCTCCATTTCATCACAGTAATGTCTCCTTTTTGTGGAATTATATGCTCACCTTTCTTTAACTTTTGTTGTACAATTTCTAGAAGATTTCCTTCTCTGTTTTGTTTAAGAGTCCCACACATATTGGTCTCTTTATCCATCAAGTCTTCTGCTAAAGTTACACTATTGTATAAATTGTCTAGAAACAGAGTATGTCCTTTGAAAGGTACTGTTGTACAAGCCACATGACAACTTCATAGGTGTGGCCTTTTTCTGTATTTATAATAGTCCCTTTGCCTTTGTACACCAGTACATTTAGAATAAAACCTTCTGCCGTACAAAGTTCATACAGTTTTATCCCGTATTTATGTTTCTTATTTTTTTATGTATCGCCTAAAAGACAGTCTACCCCGCCAAAGGATCATTGCCTCATCAAGAAATACATTTTTACCAGAACTGAAAACTTTGGTAAAATTATTCAAAAGATGACTCAGGACATTGTCTATTTTATGGGTGATTGGATCCGTGTCAACATCGTAAAATCAAAGACAATGCAAAATCGCTTGGAAAAGGTTCCTGGCCATCGTTCTACTAAAAATAGGGTCTTCATATAATGATGACTTTGACCAGAAATGCTCAACTGATAAAAAATGTAGATTACCAATCAAGAAACAAAGTCCTAAAAACTTCTTCAACTCTTCTGCAGTTACAGGTTCTTAATTGTTTATATTTGAATGTCTTGGCAGAGGGTTTCCCCGAACTAGATCTGCACGTTTATTTACCCATGAAGAATATTTACTTACAAGATCATCATCAAACTATTAAAAACTTCAATTGGGTTGGTACAATCAAAGTCTATATGTTCTTAACCTACAAAGTTGTGAATCGTAGGGAGATTACTAATATTTTTTCATTCATTTTGTTCAGCCTGGATATTTTGATGAAAAGCGTTAACCACAAACATTACATTAGGATCATTGAAAATGTCATTTGCATTTATTTTCGAGTTTGTCAACTTCAGGCACAAATTTAACATTGGAGTTATTGACAAAAAGACTGTCTGGATTTAGGCCTACAGAAACATCAAGTACTTTTTCAAAATTACTCTAACTGTCTTCATTCATCTCACTTTCTGTTTCTTCATACAAGTCAGAATCATTTTCCAACTCACCATAAATCTTGTCATCTTCTAAAAACAATCTTACACGTTTAGGGCTTTGTTCCATAACAATATACTTTAGTATTTACACTTATAACACTATGAGACATAAAACAAAGCTAAAGTAATCAATCGACACACATTTTAGGTTAGAGCTATGATGAAATAACAATCCACACTGAGTCAACAGGAGTGGAATTGAAAATGACAGTGGTGCCAACTTACACGGCAAAGATTTACCCAATATATCTGCATAACCAGAAACCAAGTGACACTCAGTTGTACTAGACATCTCTACAGATCACATACGAAGATCACATACACCAGAGCACAAAAAAAAATTATATTTAGTAAGGAGTCACAGTGGCACAAATATGTGCCTTTGATTTATGGTGAAACCCCAGGTGGCACCAATGAGTCAGAGCTGGCCCATTTTAACAGAAAATATTTTGTATTGTGAGAGCGAACATATTAATAAGAAAAGGTGCAATGCATATATTGTATTTACATCTATAGTAATTTTTAAATTAAATTTCAAGTTATTGTTTTACTCAATTTTTAAAAAAGGTCTAATTTACTGAAATATATTTTGGTCCAAAATTCATTTGAGTTTAAAAATAAAAATTCCTTCCATTCAGTTTTTATTGTAAAAACTGAAAGTTTATTTTGTGTGTATGTGTATGTGTGTGTGTGTGTATATATATATATATATATATATATATATATATATATATATATATTACTTAACTATTGTTATACTTAAATTTATTTTTAAATGTTATTTATTTACCTTACCTATTAATGTCACACCTTCAGGTTTATAAAAGAATTAACAATCTTATCAATTTTTAAACATCACTTGCATTTATTCTCTTCAATTAACTCTATACATTATTCCAAATTTATATTAATATTTTGCAGTGACAGGATTGATATTTTAACTAACATTACAAATATAAATGGTAGACTTTGAGGCTTTAGAATTCTAATAAAATAACATATCAAAGAAAATAAATTCAGTATTAAAATTTTATAGTTGCTCTCGGGTCGCTAATATGGGAACTTTGCTTCTTAAATTAGAAATGGTGAAACTAGAATAATTTTTATAAATTTTGATGAAATTAAAATTTGTTTTAAACTAAAAGATAGATGTCTGTTGGCTACAATTATATTCAAATAATACTTATTGTTCTGAAGAGTCCCTGGAATCTTGGCCTTGGTTGTTACCTCTGCACTTACACTTGACACACGAAAAAAACTTACTTTATATTTCTAAAAAAAAACTTTTACGTCCCACTTTTAAAATTTACTTATAAACAAACTCTTTACTTAATTTAACCAATTTCTCCCTTTACAACACTTCGGTCCTGGTCCCCCACCAATCCGTCTTCCTCTGAGACTCTCCTCAAACTTCCCCTTTAAACTCTCAATCATTTAGTTTTTATTCAAAATCTAATCTTTCCCACTACTACCAATACGTTCTTTGTAAGTTTCCCATAGTTCTACAATTAGCTAAACCTAACGGTACACGGTTATTTTCCCATGGCTATATTGGCCCCTGGTTTTCCCGTCTTAACAAGCTTTGAACCTTCTATTGTCAATTTACCGGACTCAACTTATAGCTTTCCTGGAAATTATAATGACATGGTACCTGCTTTGTCCGCACTAGAAAACTATTTGTCTTTTTTTTTTTAAATCCTATAAATGATTATTTTAGCAACTAACTTAATTTAATCTAAAGCCTTGTACTTTATGTTATAATATATATATATATATATATATATATATATATATATATATATATGTGTGTGTGTGTGTGTGTGTGTGTGTGTGTATAATCCAATTGAAATTTAAAATTATTCTGAAAACATTTATAATAAGATTTTATTCCATGTGATAAAGATAAAACCGCCATTAAATTGATTTAAAATAAATTGGTAATATATCTCTATTTTATAAACTATTTTAACTGATATTTTTTACAAAAATAATAAGCCAGGATTTAAAACAAAAACTAATATGATATTGTATTTTTTTTAATTGTTCTTTATGTGAAAAGTTATGGCTATGTGCACTATAGGAACTAATTAACATTGCTGTTACTAGAAGTGTAGCAGATAACAGCTTAAGTAGGTTATTAAAGACAGACAGAGCGACCTTGCAATCTTGGATTACATGCCAATGCAAATATTACATAATTAGTTTTTTAACGGCATATTTATATTACACTTTCTTTCTTTGGTTTGAAAATAATTACTATGCATATATAAAAAAAATTTAAATACTTCCACTATATCCTTTCCAATCATAAAATAATTCATCAAATTTTACTCTTAAATTGTAATATTATTAAGATATTTAAAACCTAAATATTTAATTTATATTTAAATTATGTGGAAATAAGATTAATTTATAACAAATGGAAATAATTTTTTTAGTAACAAAAAAAAATTCAACATTTGTAATACATTTTTTTAATAATGTCTTCAATAAATTATATTTTAACATTTTCTAAACATTTTTCTTCATAATGGTTTAATAAGTTACATTTTATGATACGTCCAATAATCTTAAACTCAAAGTCTTAAGCCATGATAGTAAAATGTTTAATGATGCCCCAACAATCTTATTTTTAAATTTCATATCAGCAACAAGTCAAAGAAGTTTGTTAAAATCATACAAATAAAAACTCACAATTTTCAAAATTGTGACTAAAACGTTTTCCAATAATAAGTTTCCCCCTAAAATAAATACAAAAAATACTGCATTACCATGGAGTTCAACTTTAGCATTCAATTTTAAGCTAACAAAATACAAAAATACTGTATTCTCTTTTTAAATCTTGTTTTATTCTGACTCCCTAGGATGGGACAGACAATAGCTATTTTACAAAATTTTGTTACAAATGTAAACAGGAGGATAATGAAACAGGAAACATTTTACTAGAAACTTGTGAAGAACATTATATACAGTGTAATAATTAAAACCGATTATTAAAAAGAAACAGTAATACGTCAGAACAGTGTACTAGTAAAGTCCCCAAACAAAAAAAGAATGATACTAGATGAAAAATATTTTTTTTTATGTACAAGAATTATAATAAAATTCCATTTATGAACATATTTCAAAAACATAGTTATCATCCTCAAGCGGTGCTAATATTGATTTTTATTTTTAAATTCTGTAAAAGAAAACAATGTGATATTAAAAATGACAGCTTTTAAAAGATTTTAAAATGTCATAAAGTATTTATTTTGTAACTTAATTGAGTAACTGAACACACCCAGTAATTAATACAGCAGTTCCGGGATACTATATTCTTCTTGAAATTTTAGTATTTTTTGTTACTTTGTTATTCTAAATTTACTAGATCATTTTTTAAAACTATTTTACTACTTTATTTTGTGGAAATTTATGGCAAAAAAATGTGTCTAATCACAAGATGCTGCCAACACTTTAATACCTTATAAATTGTATTAGTATGTATTTTTTAAACAAAAATTAACACACTAAACACACACTTGACTTTCCCATTTTACCTATATTACCAACTTGTTCTATACTATATAATTTAGTTGTATCCGTTTTTTAGTGTTGGTAATTACTAAAAATATATAAATATGACAAAATATGCCCTTAAGGTAGAAGGGAGAGATTTTAAGTGTTCGGGTAGGCACAAAACCTCTTTACAATAATTACCTCATAAAATTGTTTGCCAGCTTGATCAGACTGGCAGGTATTCATGCATTTCTAAGATGATGATAACAAAATATCCTGTACTTTTTGCTGACAGGAAATAATAACAGACAAGTAAGCCTATTATGAAAGGGTTAGTAGTGGTAGAATATGATAAAGCTAAAGGGAAAAGGGATGTCTGATCAGAGAGGGATATAAGAGGGATATCCTCTTATAGTACATCTATCAGAAAATATTTGCATTAGTAGCTCAAATATGGTGAAGAAATGTTATTAAGGTTAGGTGTAAATGCCTGGCATCCCTATAAAATTACAAATGATAATACGGTTCTACGTACGAGAAGCACTTTCTTTCTGTAACAACTTTCAGAAAAAAGTCTTATTTTCTTCTAGAGCTCAGAATTTGACTGTATTTCTTTATACAGAATAAATTCATTTACAAATAGCTTACTTTGAAATGTAAAAAGCATTAATTCGCCCTTACAAATTACAACTACCTCTTCAAGTTATATTTAGATTTTGTTTGAAACCTACTTTATCAATTTAGTTTATTGGTCATTAGAGTTCAGTTCAATAACTCCAGAAGCAAAAGAGTGAGACATTACTTGAAAGAGGAAGTTGGTCCAATTGGGCTGGGCGCAGATTTCATTCATATGGCCCTCCCTGATTGTGTACATATTCAATTTTTCTATATGGGTACATGTGACAAATTACATTACATATTTTGATTAATTTTACTGGACTGTTTAGCAAACATGTTAAAATTATTTTCAAGAAGAAATTAAGAACACAAAAAATCTAGGCCTATTCATGTTTAATTTCTAGTCTTCTTGAATTTTCTCAAAAATCTGAATACCAAATCAATAGCAAAAACATTAACATAATTTTGTATCCTTTTACATAAATAACATGATTTAAGAGATGGAATAAGGCGACCAATTTTAGCCTCAAATTATAAAAGAAAGTAGTGACAAACGCTATGCTTAAACTGACAATTATTTACTCCCTCCGGTTAGAATCTTGGGGCTGAAAATGTACCTCAAATAATATAGTAGAGATTGAAATAATAAGATACAAATCTACCCAATAGGCTGCAAAAAAAAGGCTACATTGAAACAGAAACTTAGAATACAGATGCTTGAAAATAAAATTCTAAATGTGCTAGTATAAATGAAATTTGTTCTTCAGAGATTATTGGAATTGGAGCTTCTAGGTCGAAAAGTAAGTAGAGTAGCTGTGTAACATGTTATATTTTTGGCAATAATTTAGCATGTTCCAAAAATATTTGTTTGTTTTAGCTGAATTAAAATCACTCCACTTAAAAAAAAAAATTGTTTTTATAAATGACATTAGACAGCTTGAGGAGGGAGACATGTTACCTGGATACAGGTAACTAATACAGGTGGACATCTGTTTTGAATGTGTAAGGGTAGGGATTCTTTGAAGCATGATAAATTGTATGCATCCATATGTTGTAGTCTAGCCTTCAGTAAAGATGGGCATGAGTTGGGAACATTAGTAAGATAGCTGACCTAAACTTTTAATAATTTACTATTTAAAATTTAATAACAAGTAAAAATGTGTTTTGTAAAATTTAATAAGTAGCTAATGTTAAGGTTTTCAAAATTCTGTAATTTGTTTATATTGTTTAAATTAAATCTTTTCTGAAAATTTAAACGTGAATTTTAATTTTACTTATATTTTGGCAAAACAATTTGGATAGACTGCCTAAGTCAAATTGTTAATGTGAACAATTCATTTGTTAAGTCTTTTTCAAGCGTGAATAGCAATTTATATGTGAACGAATTTTTTTCTATAATTAACTACACATTACAAAAATCTAGGTGGTTACAGCTGCTTTAAAAAAATTATAGAAAAACTAAGAAAAGACTTATAGGAAAGACCTACACAACACGATTAATCTTCTTAAAACGATTTGTATATCAGATCTTAATTCAGAACAGGGATAAACATTGCTTATAAAACATTTGTTTTACAAGAATTTGAACATAACAAATACCTAGCTAAGTTGGGAGTTAACAACACTCAATGCTATTTTTACAAATGTATTATTTTTTTTCATATTTCTCAAATTAGTCTCATTTATTTCAGATATGTTTTAATAACATAACAACAAAATAAGATTTTTAACATCCAACTCCTTTATTGAAATACTATCCCATAAAAATCGTACAATTCTAGCGACAATGAAAAGCATCAAAAATATATCTATATTTCATGGTCTATCAATTACACTTTTTCCAAAACAAAATGTTGTGATGTCTTATTATCATTATAAGCCCTTATGTTTACAATAGAATGTTTAAAAACAAGGAAAATTATAAAACAAAGATAATGAAACCTGTGTGTATAAACAACCTTGAAGGTGCAAAAATAAACTGAACTAAATAATTAACAAATAACCCAAGAGAAATGCTAATGTCATTTCAACATAATACTAATTATTCTAGGCTGTGACCTTGTTTGGTTAAATCATAACTCATATGAAAGACAGTATCCAGTTTAAACTAGTTATATTTCTTAAATTACATTAAGCTAGATAAGAATTTTAAACGTTAACATAATGTAGTTTAAGTTAATTTAAGTTAAATTTAAAAGATACTGTTTAAATAGGTTTATGGAGTTAATAATTAAATACTGCAAATTAAAAATGGCAGGTAATTATTCAAATGTAAATAAAAACTTAATAAAAATTTAAAGTTATAATAGTAAAACAATTAATATGTTAATAAAATATAAAAGGTCTGTATTACGATTTCAATCTTTTCTCCTTAATTTATTTTGGCCCTATTTTTCAAAATTTTATTTCATATTCATTCTTCTTGAAAATGAAATCAAAATCTAGAATTATGAGATAAAAAATTAACTAATCTAAAAAATATTCTTTATGAAGACTTTTGTCAATTTGATTTTATTATTTTCTGTAGTAAGGAAATATTAATTGGTCAAACAAAACTCCTGAAATGTAGAAATGATTTAAATATCACTTTGGGTTCATCTTTAAAACACAACTTTAAATGGACCCAGTTTTTTTTACATCGTTTATTTTCATTGGGAGAATCGGTAAAAACATTATGATAGAAGCCCATTTTACATATAAAAGAAAAAAAACATTTAAGGAAAATACAGAATGACAGACAGGCAGATATATATACTTCTTCTTGGTCATATCCAAATCTCCGATTTTAGTTTTTGAAATTTTTTAAGGACTGCAAACACTGTTAACATTAAATACTCTCTGGGACTGGGCCCAGACTGCAGGCCATAAATGTAGGGTAAAGGATCCTTTGTTGATCATACATGTCTCGCTCTGGGGCAAAGATTCATATTTTCAGAGCTAAAATAAGTAAGATGACTGCTTGCACATTTAGAGCATTTTTCAAGAAAAACCAATATTTTTCTGACAAAGACTAAATTCTAATAAAAAGGCATTAATGATGAGTAGTTAAGCACCTATTGTAACTGTGTAAATGTGATACTTATGGGTATATGAAAGGGAGGGCTGCATATTTATTAAGATTGTTAATATATTGTTTCAGGAAGTTTATATCCCCCAATACTGTTAACTCCATGGCAAAACCTAGTACTGCAACAATTTTCACACCAGAATCATATTTGGGGAAAGAAAAGTCATGGCTAACTCTGGAGAAAATTCATGATACTGGGATTCCCCAAATGTGTTTTGGTAACCCAATTACATCTCTCAAGATGGATGGCTCATGCTTTAAAAGTGAATTTTGTTTTCTCCTCACCAGAGACACAACAGGTCTATCTCCAAAGTAAGTGAACTGATCTCATATTTAATTATATATTGTACTTAGTTGAAATTACAAGTTAGTTCATTTGAAATATGGCCCAAGATAAGATACACAACAGTTTCAATGTTAGTTCCACTGGTCATTGAAGTACTGAAAACAATTTTCCTTAGGTATGTTTAGCTCTTGGATTAATTTCTTGTATGTTTTCTTTCATCCTGAAATGACGACCCTTCAACTTCTAGATTCAAGAAGCTAGATTTTGGCTGTAAGGAGGTTGTAGAGGTATGTTATTGTAGTGCAGTAACCAATCAATCGCAATGTCATGTCTGATTAGATGAATCTGTTATTTAATTTGTTGAAAGACATCCATCACCTGTTACAACTTTATCTGAAAAATTTAGCTCAAAATTATGGCCTCAGAGCAGATTTCAAAATGAATAAAGTCATATCGAATGTATACATACTCGAAACAAAATTGTTTATAAAATCTTGAGACATAGGCTTATAAATCTAGTCAGGAAACTATAGAAGATCAAAGGATGGAATTATATAAATCTTGACATACAAAAACAAAAAAATTATTACAAAAACTTTGAAAACTAAATTCTCCTAAAATTACTTGCTATTATAAAGTCTAGAAAACATAATTAAAAAAAAACTAATTAGAATAGGGTAGAGATTAAAAATAAACAAACCGGCTGCTAGGACAACGCTACTGTGATTGAAGGAATTTGAAGCAACAGGGATCACAAAGTATTTCAAATTGGAGTAATTATATAGATGTGTTGCTACCTCTATTTTCGTGAATGTTTTTTCCTTACGAATTTTTACGCCCTGAACACGAATTTGACATTGGTTTTTGTCGCTGAGGTATTTATAAAATAAAAAACATAACATAACAATACTAAACAGAGAAGTAGGACCACAGTTCCTTCTTTAGCAACTGTGTGAAGAAAATGATGGACAAATCATATTGACAATAAGTTGCATGCTATTGGATCCATTAATAAAACAATGACGCATTAATGGTAGCACTCTATTGGTTTAATTCAATTATTGTATCACTCTATGCCCGCTGTGTCGCTACCAGTGTTTTTGTGCTGTCATTCCAGTGTGAATGTACAAGTTTGAGTGTAGTACATCGTTGTTATGCCTTGAGAAGGATGTCATTCACTATTCTTTGAAAGTTTGTTATTTGTTGAGTTGAACATGGTCGAAGTCTTGCAAAACCACAACATGTTACTGAAACAAATCTTGTGCAATAAGTGAAGGAACAAGGTTACAATAACTTCAGACTATAAGTTTTATTGTGGACAAAATGTTGCAAAAACCAAGAAGGATGCGAAAAAGTGCGGGTGGCAAGTGTCGGCCAAAGCAGGAACCAATTTTGAGAAGTCCAGGCTAAATATAAATAAAATTTGGCAGCTAATTTTAGTTTTTTTTATTTTTCAAAGCCTCACGTCTATGATTTTGTCAAGTGCACGTACGAGTCAGTCCTAATACAGTGGTCGATTGGTTCAGTTTTCAGAGGGAGGTATACATTGGCAACCTGTACAAGAACAGACAACGGCTTGGTGGCCCTGGGAAAATAGTGGAAATTGATGAAGCAAACTTTGCCAAAAGGATGTATAATCTGTTGCTTCACTGTATTCACCAAAATATTAATAAAAGTTAGTATTGTTATGGTTAGGTTAGGTTATGTTTTTTTTAGTATCTTTAAAACAAACAGCACCAGCTACAAGAACTAATGTGAGATTCGTGTTCGGGATGTAAAAATAACTAAAGAAAAAAAAATTCCCAAAAATACCGGTAGCCGCACGTCTATATAATTACCATAAATTGTAAACTGCTTTATTACAAATTCACAAAAACATTGCAATATTGGCTCGTCAAATTATAAAATATGACAATAAGTTTTTATGGAGCCTAAACCTTCTCTTCTTTTAGAATGATATATGTTAAAATCTGCTCCTGCATGAAAAATACAATACTGAGTAACAAAGCCCCTTATGCAACAGATGTATTGTTATAAGAAATGACATTTCAATTTTAATATCTATTCCTTTATTCAAAGTTTTTATTTGATTCACATATAACACTCAAATAATATTGATGAACTTATGAAACAAAAAAAAGTATTACTTTTTTCTGGAATGTTTTTTAAAAAGAAATATTAGTTAATAAAAATATTCCTATAATAAAACTTATATAAGGAACAGCAACAAGATTTCGATATTTATATAAGTATTTCTAATAACACACTATCTATTTCATCAGATATTAAAACTGCTATAATTTGTCTACATTATTAACTCAATACTTATGTATTTTGGCTTTTTAATTTGTAGGAATTTGAATTTTAATATACTAGCATAGAGGGGAAAGTTCTCGGCCTGACAATGAAACATAGTGATTGTCAGTTCAAAAAAGATTTTATTTTTCTATATAATCTCCCTTGACTACAATACACATGGTCTAGCGTTTTTCCAACATCAGATTTCTTTCCTGTATGTGACAGTCTGGAAGGCTGTTAAAATATTCATTGACAAGAAGCGGTTTCCAGAAAAAATTTCTTCAGGTTTAGGAAGAGATGGAAGTCCGAGGGTGCCAAATCAGGAGAGTAAGGGAGATGGCCGAATAAATCGTACCCCAAATCTCGCAATTTTCCCATTGCCAACACACTTTTGTCAGCAGGTGCATTGTCTTGAAAGATGACTTTTTTCTTCTTCAAGCCAGGCCTCTTCTTGCAAATTTATTTGTTTGGGAAACAAAATCCCTCTGGTATCCCAAAAAACATTGCCCATGACCTTTCCTTCAGATCCGATAGACTTCCCTTTCTTTGGCGCTGAACCACCAGCTTCCATCCACTGTTTCTACTGGTGTTTGGTTCCGGGCGTATAGTGTTTGACCCATAGTGACAAATTGCTGCACAAAATCAGTCGGATCCTTCTTGAATCAGTTCAAACATTTCTGTGAATGTCATTTGCGAATTTGCTTTTGATCCGCATTCAGCAAATGCAGCACTCACCTTGTGCAGAGCTTTCGCATCGCTAATTCTTTGTGCAAGATGTTTTGCACCCTCTCTTGATATTTCACAACCTCAGCTATCTCATGCACCTTTACTTTCCTAACATCCAACACAATATTGTGCACCTTTTGATAGTTTCTGGTGTGGTTGGAGTTTTTGGCTGTCCTTCATGTGGGCCATCTTCCAGTGATATGCGACCACGTTTAAATTCAGCGGCTCACTTTTTAACTGTTGGCATTGTAGGAGCAGAGTTCCCATACACATTTATCAACTTCGGATGAATTTCCTTATGTGTTGATTCATCCAAAATGAAAAATTCTATCACAACACGATATTCAGGTTTATCCATTTTAACAAAAAATTCACAAGACGTCTACTACGAAAAATTCCAGTACAAAAACTACTTGAGCGAACAAATTTAAACTTATCATACAAACTAATGACATGTGCACGTAGGCAGGAAAGATAAATTTTCACTGATTCAAATGCCACCTCTATCAGGCCGAGAACTTTTCACCTTACCCTCGTAAAGTGGGAAAATATTTTATGACTGAAAGGAAGCAATAATGATTTATTGACATATTCTGCTTGTCAGTAAATATAAATTTTTAAAACTTTAAGAAAAAATTATCTGTATCTATTAAAGGAGTTTTTTGCAATTTAAAGTTTTAATAAGTATCCCCAGAATTATTTAAAGCTATAAATAATATAATATAATATTAAAAAAACAAATGACATTATCTCCAAAGTTGTTCAATAATAATTGAAAAACAAAACATTCCTTAAAAAAATTAACACAATAATTGATAAGAATGTTCACTGATAAGACTGAATATGACGATAATATTTCAATTCAATAAAACTTTATCAACAATTAACAATAAGCTAATTAATAAATTAATTAGTACACAAAAATTAACAATTCTAAAAAAAATATAACATGTTTAAACATTAGTCAGTAAGCAAAAATATGACAAGACATTTGACTTTTCTGTAGCTATAAACTATCAAAAAATAAACATAATTGAGTTCCAAATATTTCAGGGACTAAAATATTTAAACACATTCTACACTAACAAATATTGAGTCATTATTAAATTAGTAGTATTAAATGACCGGATCTATATATCTATTCAAAGATTCAGAGAAAATACAAAAGTAACAAAACTATAATTTTTATTGAAATAATCATTAATATTTGATTTATTACACTACAAAATATTAAAGTTTTTTTTGTTTCCATTCTTATCTTAAGCTACTAGTATACAATTATACAAATTAACATATACAACAATGTTATGCACTTATAAACATATTTTAAACTACTTAATTTATTATTTATTTAATGTAGAAACTTTTTTTAAATATCGAAGTCTTGTTGCTGTTCATGACGAGCTGGTTGTTAATTCTCATTACATTTTTGCTATTACTTGCGACCAGACTTTTTGTTAACTAAAAGTTGTTAAATTGTTAACTTACACTTCGAGGAAACGTTTTTGTCTTACGACTTCTTCAACCTCCCTAGGATAAGAACTTTTTTTTAAATAATTTTAATTTTTATAAATAATGTGTAGTCTACCAAATTTGTATAAGCATTTAAACAAGTCTATACTGAAAGTTTTTGAACATATTTGCATACATATTTCATTATAAAACTGATACAACTAAAGTTTGTTGAAAAAAATTATAGTAAATGATTACATAAATTATTATTACTGTATGAACCTATGAATAATTCAAAACAAAAATAACACCATTCAAATTTATTGATGAAAAATAAATAAATAACTGTCAATTGTCAATACTAACACTATCTGAAATTAATTCCATTCCATTTATGTCTGATTACATTCTGACACTCAGCATAATAATGTTAAATTATAATTTTCCCGTGATAACTCAAGTCTATTGGTATTCTGTCATCATCCATTTGTCATTCACCTTCTAAATCTAATCATTAACCTGAATTCTAAAACAAAACTGTGTTGTTATGATTTACATAAAATGTGGACAGTGTTTAAAATAAGTGTTTTCTTAAAAAAAAGGCAGGGGAAAATTACAAAATGCCTTTGATAATATAATGCTGCCTGGAAAATTCAGTAGACCTTCAATTGTCACCTTAGGACTTTTACATTTTGTTGCCTTCCTAGGACTCAAACGGATAACAAAATATTGTTTTAAATACAAAACTTACAAATAGGCCTTATTCAATTCTTTTCATTAGTTCACACTCTCCTTATCTTGAACAAATTTTCGATTATTAATGAAATACTTTTTATTCATCCACTTTAGTTGAAATAAATTTTCTTTAACTTTTAATGGATGATACTTGATGTTAATACAGTTTTTTTCAAATATTAATTCAGTTAAATTTAATGAATTAATTCTAGTTTTACCATACAAGAAAAACTTTTCACAAAAAGGGCAAGGTATGCAACAGAGTTATTACATCCATTTGGCTTAAAACAGCTGATTTAATGTTGTAGGTTATGTGGTAGAACAGCTGTTTTAAAGCATAGGTTATGTTACTTTCTTTACATTCAGTGTAAATAAAAAAGTAAATTCAATGAAATTTTTTTTTGTTGACCTAAGTGGGAATTTACTTTTAACATTTTTTTTGTTTATGTTACATGGTTTTATTTTTGGAATAATACATTTAAGAGAAAAATTATTAATAATTAACAAAAAACTCTGGTGTTTTATTAAAAAAAAAAAAAACATTAATTATTACTTAATGCTGTCCTCTTTTAAACTCTGTGTCGTAACTTCTAACAATTCCTAGAAAAGACTTGACTGTTTGACAGGTAAATAAAAACTCAACAAAATGAGCCCTACCAAACCCCAAACCAGAACTAAATATTGATAAAGATTTTACTTTGATAAATTTCAGTACTAAAAAATCCACTCTTTTAAAACTCTAGACCCATACAATTTTTTTATATTTCTTTTACTTACTTTATCTGGGACTTGATTGTAAGATAACAAAATTCATATGTCAAACAATTTTAGAAATAAAAAAAAATCTAAGCGGAACTAACAACGTCCTCACAATTTTGAGCAAATGAAAAACAAGCATTTTGGATGAAGGATTGTATCAAATATTATCTTATTCAAAAACAAATTATATTTAATACAAAATTTGTTATTGCTTACGGTATATCGTTTATGAGTTTCTTTTAAATTCTTCTACAACCAGTAAAAAATGTAAGACCTGTACATGTAGTTGGTGGTTTTTTCATATAACTAATTATTTTTTTATTTTATTATAGAGTAAGTTCCACTTATTTGAATCATGTTTGTTCTATCAAAAAATGATTCAATTATTCGGCTTATCCAATTACACAGAAACAAAATATAGCCGTAAATTTTGGTATATGTAGGTCTACTGCTATAATTTGTATCCTTTTATAAATACTGTATAAATAGATAGATACTATAGGCTACTATGTAACAGAAGTAGTGTATAAATATAAATATTTTTTGTATTTATAATGTAGGATTTATAATAGGATTAATAGCACTAAAGCATACATTGTTTAATTACAATGTAAAGTACAGTACATTCTAAGCAAAAAGTGAAGAGTGACAGTTTTTAATTTGAATACTGTTCATAATAAAATTCTATTGTATTGAATACAAAAAGGCTTACTTGTTTCTACAAGCAATCTTAATTTTGTGCTTTCAACAACTGGGTTATTTTTGTTTTTACTAATTGAAAATGCTGCAGTGCATTGCTCTGCGCTTTGTCGAGGCCGGTCTACTTATCCGACATTTCTCTTTGCAACTCAAAGTGCCTCCTTAAGGTCGAAAGTGCAATGTTTAATTGTTTTAATAACGAAGGGGGTTGTACATCAGCAGCCATATAATCTTTCTCTGGCTCATTTAAAATTTCAGACAATGTCATCATCCAGTAAAAAGATTTAAATGTTTTTATTGCCCTTATCTAAAGGTTAAATTAATGATGTTTGTGATTGCAGAAAACCAAATTCAATATTCTCTACACTACATGGGCCATGCAATTGTCCAGCACAAGTTCAATTTTCTTCTTTTAACATACAAGTTATTTGTCCCACTATATCAAAAACTGAGAAAAAACCTCTGATGTCATCCATGCATTTTTGTTGTTGTAGTAGTCTAAAGGCAAAGGAACCACATGAAAATATTGGGTGTTTTAGACTTTCCTACAACCTAAAACTGTTACGCGAACTTTCTTCTTATTTCTACCAATATTACCAGTGGTTTTAAATCGTAACGAAAAATGTGGCAATGCTTAAAAAAAAGACCTGTTTTGTCACAGTTACCAATCTTGTCATCTATATTTTTTTAAAGAGTTTTGGGATTTTTATCTAGTTACTTGCTGTGTTTTCTTCATCATTCAACTTTGTAATTTTTGTATACAACATTGTTTCTTTCTTTCTAGAACAATACCATACCATTTGTTAGTATGAAATATAATTTTCAAGTCACCTATGTTTTCTGCAAAATCCATGGCGTTCCTAATGATAATTTCTCTACTAATCTGGGCATTCATTATTATTACAATTTTAAATCATTTTAAAAGTGAGTGTTCAACATTTTCACTTTATCCATTAAGCTTTATTTTCCTATTGATATTCTCATTTTTAGAAGCGGTAGTCTTAGGTTTATCCCAAATTTTTAAAATACGAAGAGAAGACGGAGGTTAGAAATTAGTCAGTGCAACGGAAAAACAATGGATAACGTAATATATATATATATATATGAAGTTAATATATTACTATTGTAAGTAATTTTATCCACCATTAAGTGCAATGATTTTACCTTGAGTGATGAGGCGCCTTTCGGTCACTTGACCATTGTCGAATCACTAATTACTTTTTCTTAATTATTCTGGTGCGGATGTTCGGTCCGTCGTGTTGGTAATAGTTGACGTCATATACGTTTCCTCTTGAGTCTTGTGTATTATGTTTTTGAATAGTATGTCTTCTGTATATGCTGTTTGTAGATTCATTAAATTGTTGTGTATGTTTTTTAAATGTGGTATTTTTCTAGTGAGTTTAGTTCTATTGGGTTATTATTTATTTCAAGTATGGTTAGGTTATTTTCGTAATTTGTTATTTCATGTTTGTGTGATATTAGGTGTGCTGCAACATTTGATACTTTTGAATTTACTGGCACAGATAAGTCGATGATATCATAACATTATGTGGAGGCAACACCCGACAGTGCGAAAAACGTCTCACCTACACTAATAAAATGCACCACAATGACAGAGACACTTATCCACAACACCTCAACCACCCTATCCAACACAAACACGCTGCCTTCAGATCCATGGTCCAAAGACTTAAAAAAGTTCCAATGACCACAGAAAACATAAACAAAGAACTAAACACCATTAAATATTTAGCATACACAAATGGATACACCACCACAATAATAGACAAACTATGGTACAAAATACAAAAAAAAACACTAAAATTAACACTACAGAGAGGGAAAACAAATACATCACATTACCATACATAAACAAAACAACAAATAAAATAGCCTGCAAATTTCAAAAAATAGGATGCAAAATAGCATACAAAACTAATAACAAGTTACAATACAAAATACAACACGACACCAACAACAAAGATAAACTACAAGCACCAGGCGTATACAAATTAAACTGCGACAAATGTAACAAAATCTATATTGGACCAACAGGTTGCAGCTTCAAACAAACAGTCGAGAATCACAAACAGAACACCAACTCAGCATTCTACAATCACATAAAAGAAATAGGACACAAATACACGTACCTTTACCATTACCTACCATGCCTTTACTAGAAATCCTACACATCAACAAAAAAGGACCACATCTCAACACACTAGAACAATATGAAATTTACAGACACACAAAAACACAAAGTACAAACATATTAAATGAACAAACAAAAAACAAATCACACGTACTCTTTGATACTATCAAAAACCTGCCTTTAAAACTGTAACCGCTTGACCCGACATCTCCAAGCAGAAGACACCGATGAAGATCGCCACATAGCGATCGAAAATGTTCTGTTTCAGTAAGCTTAATAAATTTACAAAATTTAAAGTTCGCATAGTCATAAACTATTGTTAAAATGATTAATTAAGATTCACTGAAAGTAATGGACTACAAAATTCAAGAATAAATTAAGGATTGGCTAAGTATGAAGATGGACAGTGTTTAGTGATAGACGGGCAGTAACAGTTAGTGCATGTTAAGTGAAAGACTATTAGTAAACTTAGAAGTTATTAGTAGAGGAGACCTAAATAAACATTGCTTGGACACTTTTATAAATAGTAAATGTGTCAATAATAGTAGCTATGAAAGCATGTAAATTATTAGTTGTCTAAAATTGCCTTTTTGTTTATTGAACTACTGTAAGAACCTAACAACTGGTGTCAGGTAAGGCAAACAATATTTATCAAAGTAAAATGGCTACATGTGTAGAATTAAGCGAACAAAAAGTGTACACTTAAAACAGGAACTTGAAGAGGTCAAACTGGAGACTATTAGTATTAGGTTCGTGCTACAGCAGGAGCTTCGAGATACCTTAGTGGGAGCGTCCTTGAGAGAAAACTGGTGTCGTTCTGCACCATGTAGATACTGGAGATGCCTAGTCTATCTGCTAGGTCCCTAGGAGACATCTGGCAAAGCGTGAAGTCACATAGTCAATAAAAAAAGAGATGGAGAGTGACATATCACCCAGCCTCAGAGTCTATGGGACTAACCCGTTACTCAAGCAGAAAGACAGTAATGGATCCAAGGTAAAAACGAAAGACAGATCATTAAGATTCCTTAGACATATTAGAGGGTTTCCTACATTGGACCTCAAAAGCAGATGCTGCCAGGTGGGTGTGGCTCTAGAAGTTAAAGGGAAAACAGTTTTTTTTAATTGGAACAAGACTATAGCATTTTAGTGTAATGCCATTAGACCTCTGCAATGCTCCCACCAATTTTGAGAGTCATATTTAATATGTCTTAAAAGGGTTATTTTTAGAAATCTATCTGATTTACCTAGATGTCATCATTTTGATTAGCAAGTTCTAAACTTCACTTAGGGAATCTAGAGCAAGTATAGGAGAGATTTAGAGCTGCTAACCTGAAGTTAAATCTAAAAAAGGGTAATTTTGTTTCTGAAGCAAATAAAATATCTCTACAATGTTGTATCTGACAAAGGTGTTTCAGTTTACATAGAAAAGATTAGTGCAACTGTGAAATAGCCAATTCCTTGTGTAAAACACAAAGAGTGTAGCTTCCTTGTACTGTGCACTTATTACAGACATTTGTGCAAGTTTATGCAAATATTGCTAAACCCCTCATACTAAACTCGAGCGTAAAATGAGCGTTCACCTGGGATACCCTATGTCAGAAAGCATTTGAGGAACCTAAAATGGCCTTAAGCAATGCTCCAATCTTGAGTTACTCAAGACCCAAAGGTAAATTTATTTTTACACAGACACCAGCAATACAGCATTGGAGTTGTTCTGTCTCAACTACAGGATGGCGATGAATGAGTCATCGAGTGTCAGCAAATCATTGTCATAGCTCAAACCCAATTACTTCATGACGAAAAATGGAAACTTCTAGCAATTATTAAAGCAATGGAGCACTGATAAAAAGTTTCTTTTAAGGATGGATCATGCCACTTTAGGGGGCTTTCTAAAGTTCAGATCTTTTCAAACAGACCGCCCCTTAGTGTTAGAGCCTTCTAGAAGTAGAAGATAGAAATTACTTGAAGTGTACGGCGATATGAATTAAGGGGTTTCAGTGGAGTTTAAATTTAATAAATTTGTTGAAACTTACTGAGACAGAACGTTTTCGATCTCTATGTGCCGATATTCATCAGTGTCTTCTGCTTGGAGATGTTGGGTCAAGCGGTAAAGTTCGGATAGTCATAAGCTATTGTTTAAATGATTAGTGAATTAAGGGTCAATTAATCATGTAGAGGGGCAGTGTTTACTATGTGTTGAACACAGTAAATGTGGTTAGTGATAGCTAGTGCATGTAAAGTGTAAACATACTAAAAGCAAACTTAGTAGTTATTAGGACAAATAATCATGTTGTTAGGACATTTTATAAAATGTAAATGTATAAATAATACTAGCCCTGAAATTGTGTTACTTAATAAATACTTACTTTGTATAAAATTTCCTTATAATTTATTGAACCTCTGTAAGAATGTAGCAATATCAGATTTTTTTTCCTTTAAAAATCTACACATCCTTGAAACGCATATTTGAATTTGTAACCTTGATTGGGCTTTAATTGAGTGTAAGCAAATCAATATGGCTTCTTATAAAGTACAATGATTTTGAATAACACAGTAGAACTCCAATTATCTGAACTCCAACCATCCAAATTGCTTTCAAATTTTCAGAAGAAATTAAAACGGAAACATCCTGCTATTTCCAAAATAATGATTCTGTCCACATGTGTTATTGCCCTTTTCTCCACAAAGCTAGTGTAATCCAGTGCAAACATTATTTGGATGTGAGTCACCGTCTCAGTGCAGTTTTGTATAGAGTACTCTCATCTGTCGCCAGGTGGCCGGTTTGGCCCGACTGTCACTATTCGTTTTGATTAGTCAGTCAGTGTGATTTTGATTCGCATCAGTCTGTTGTTTTGTTTTAAGTTTTGTGGTTCACCATGGCTTCTAAAATAAATCTAGTTGTCATATTTTTACCAGATAAACCATAAATTATATATCAATCTGATGAAGGAGTTATGGGTTAACAATTAGCTACGATATACAACAATGGTGGAAAATCAACAATTGTAGACATTAAAAGGAACAAACCTACGATTTCAAACTTTGTGTCAGTTATTGAAAAACAGGATAAAAGTTTTTCAAGAAAATCAATGAAGATAGCAAAAAACAAAGAATAAGAAGATTGCATTTTCAAGTGGTTTTTGCAACAACGTTCTGCAGGAAACCCAATTTCGGGTTTGATTCTTTGTAAAAAACTAAGATCTTACTTTAGAAGTTAAGAAAAATATAAAACTATAAAATATATAGTTTTTTCTCCCATTTCCAATACACACACACACACACACACACATATATATATATATATATATATATATATATATATATATATATATATATATATATAGGGATGGGCCGATTCCTAAAATTTTTGATTCCGATTCCGATTCTAAAATTTTCCTTTCGATTCTCGATTCTTTAGTCGATTCTCGATTCTTTCAAGTTATATTAGCTTACATGCTAGTT
Source organism: Prosapia bicincta (assembly GCA_036971475.1). Taxonomy (NCBI): domain Eukaryota; kingdom Metazoa; phylum Arthropoda; class Insecta; order Hemiptera; family Cercopidae; genus Prosapia; species Prosapia bicincta. The sequence goes on along the minus strand of JBAIZL010000004.1, from coordinate 186,780,587 downwards.
CTCTAATAATTAATTTAGTTAACATCTTGGTCATATGGCAAAACCTTTTAAAAGTTCTGTTTTAATGTAATAGGCTACACAAAACCTTCAACCTTGATTTATCAATAGGAATTTTTATAAACATAAAAACATATCAGATAAAAGTAATGACTTATTTTAAAGTTAAAAAGCTGAACTTTACACTATTTTATGATGTTTGAAGAAATACCTAAGCCTGTTTACATTTTCTCTCAAAACAAAACAAAAATTAAAAACAAACGAACAACATAAGAAGTTAAAAATTAATACAAATAGGGTAGTTTTTAATATTTAAAAGTCTGGCAGGTAATGTACATTTCTGTTAAAAAACGCAAGCATTTGAACACGTGGGTCAAGCTAGTTTCATCGCTTGTCATATATATCTCCTGAAGTTGAGAAAGAATTTCAGAAAATATTGTCGCGAGTGGGCAGAAAGGTATTTTATTGCAATTGCATTTAAATGAGGGTATTTGGCACTTTGTACTGCCCAATACTTCCCAACATCACGATCTGGACTGGCTAATGGTTCCCCCAGATAATTGTTTACTTCTTCTTCTACTGTCAATTCCCCTGGGGTACCTTCTTCATCAACATTCTGGATTAGTGGGGCATACCTTCTCCACATCTGATGGGACCTTTTTCCTGCAGGTGTCTGGAACAAGTGCAACTGATTCAGGCCTAGTTTGTATTTATTACACAATCCCAGTTGATTTTTAACCGACTATCACTTGTAGGTCCTGTGTCTGAGGATAAAGTTTCTTCAAGTATAGATCTTTTTTATTGATAAATTTGGGCAAAATGAATGTTGTTAAGTCCTTTTTCATATTTGATGTATTATGTGGTTTTCCACCGTCAGTTTCTGTTAACCGTCATCGAATTGACGCGACGGCCAGTACCCTGAACCGAATACCATCGGGCCTCTTAACGCTTTATGTTTATTAGTACAGCTCAGCTGGTGTTGCTACTTTTGGAAAAATTAAGGCACAGTAATAAAAAACAAGCTTCACACTACTTACAGATGTAATTACGATGGTTTTTGTTTGATAGATAAACGCCGACGGGATTAAAAATATGATGTTATTCTAAGAGCTTTTTGTCCGTAGTTACGGGCCGACACACATATTTGTTATGACGTATTGTAATGATTTTCACTACTGTTTTCAAAATTTCACAAAACCTTAAAAGTAAGTCAGAAATATTTACTAAATATTTAGTTGTAAAATAATCCTTAAAAACGGACTTGGTTAAAGTTAAGTACAAACATTGATACACTTAGATAAACTTATCTTTACTAGGAAGTAAATTATAGCGTAAATTCCTTAACAAGTAAATTATTTGGTGTTAAAACTTTTACTTAATATGAATCTTGGATAGTATTTACTGGACCTGTAGCATTACTTATCAGAGAGAGAATATATTACACTTTAGTTCTATATTCAAAATATTTCTAAACTCACAAATCAATCACATGTGACACGTTTACGTGTCTTAGTGATAGGCGCCAAAACACTTTTATCACCAGTCAGTTTATTATTTGGGTAACCGGGACATGAAATTGTGGCTTTGTTGTTTCTTGCTTACACAAAAAATATCAAAACAGTGTTGCACAGATAATAAAAGTTAATTAAATCAAAAACAATGTCGGTCCAACGGAGTTTATTTACGTTTCATTTATGGTAGGAAAAATCTATGTTGGGCCAGTTGGTCCGACACGTATATTTATAAATATTATGATAAGAAACGTATATTCATACTTAGATATGATAGGGGAACAAAGTATAAGAACACATTATTTAAAAATGACCTTAAAATATTTTGGCAAATCTCTATGAAAACGCCGATATTGTGGCCGGCAGCTAAAGTATTAAGGTACAGTGACGTGTTCGCTTTGTTTGTTATACTACATGAACTATTTCACCTGTAAGTTTATATTACTGTACATTATTTTGCTACATTTGTAGCTACTGTGCGGATCTGTTTATCATGTAATAAATAGTTTAATTTCCTATTACAATCGTGTTCATGTTCTTTTCGCTCTCAAATATAATACATTACTGTGAGAGTGACATCTGTCTATAATATAATTTATTGAGGTTAAGTTTCGGAGGAATAATACAGTGTTTCTGTTATCCGTCTATTCGCTGAACCGTCATGGCCACGGTTAATCGAGTTTTTACTGTACTTTTTTGTGTTTTGTTCTGACATCTATAAATCAGTGGCAGTAAGACACGTGGGGGGGGGGAGAGTATCGAACCAGCTCTAGTGAGAGGGAGACGACCTAGGTCGAAAAACGACCAGAAATGGTTACGATCTTAATTACTGTTGCTTCATAAATAATAATATTTTCGTTTACTTTAATCATTTAATTCATTCAAATCAACTAATACATAAATAAGACATAGTTGGTAATTAATTATTTTTCCTATAAATTACTCCACACACATATTTTAATAGTTAACAAAATAGGAATCGGAATCGACACTTTATGTATGAAGAATCGAGTATCGCCGATTCCTCGATACCACCTAGAATCGACGATTCCTGGAATCGAGAATCGGAATCGGCCCATCCCTATATATATATTATAACAATTTCTTCCGTGCCGCGATACAACGGGGTTTTATTATTAAATGAAAATAATTAATTTCTCTAGTTACAAAACACAAACTCCTGAATAATTAATTCTTTATTATTATTTTTCTCATATTTATTTCTAATAATCGTGCCCCACGTTGGTGTGCCAAATGTAAAGTTATTTTCCTTTAGACGCAATACAATGGGGTTTATATTATTAAATATTTTATTTAAATGAAGATATTTTATTTCTTGTTAAAACAAAACAAAAAAACTACTCAGGAACAATTCAGGATTCTTTATTATAACATTTCTTATTTCAACATTTAAAACAATACACAGAACAAAAATTTATAACTTAACAAGTTTTAACAAACTCTGTTTAACTCTTATTTCTTTTGCTTTTATAGTTACACAATTTTAATACCCTTGGCTAATTTTACGATCTCTTAGTATCTCGGGGTTATAGCATGGGCTATATTTTTTTAATTCTTAGGTTAATTAAATAAATTTTGAACAAACAATATTAAATTTTGAAATTAGCTTTAATAAATATTTTCCGGATGGAAATACTTTAATTTTGAATAAGCAAAAAGGCGAAACTATTTGAACTGGATTATGATCTTATTTCTATTAATCACAAGATATTCTAATGTACAAAATTAAACTTCCCTATTATCCTAAGAGTCCACTAAAGTTTATTTTTTTTATATAGCGCTAGGTACTTAACTTATCAAATAACGTCGAATGGCTGCTTGCTCACACGTAGAATTCCGTTCTCTTTAAATTTCACTTTTTTACACACTTAAATTCGTTTTAGTTCTTTCAAATTATATTTTCACTGTACTATATCTTTTAATTTTCTTATTCCTGTTTAATCTGGCCAAGTTTCCTCACAAAACTGTATAATTTTGACGAAGTTTCTAATAAATAGAATTTTGACTGGTCCTGGCAGATTCGCTACCTTACTCGGCGTCCCACGCCAGAATCCCCCTAAACTAACGCTTCGTTTTTCTTTTAAAATGTTACAAATATGGCGGCCTCCTTCTTCTTAAAAAAAAACATATGCTCTAATTTAACGAAGTTCCGTTCCTTCCCACTAGAGTCAAACTGCACCTGACCGACTTATATTTGTTTACTTTCACATCTGTTAATGTCAACGAACTATTTTCACCAGTTTAAATTTTGTTAACATACTGTTTCAATTTTCCGATCCTTAACCAACCTTCCAGTGTTTATTTAATTACTATTATTAGTGTGTGAAGTGTCTTTGTTTTTACTTTTGTAATATTTCGAAATGTGTGTGTTTTGACTGGACTTTTCCAAACATAACCTTACATTGTTTACAACCGTTTTTCACTTTTTCCTTCAAGTAATTACTTATGCCCTATTTTACTAATATTTACAATTTTGTTTAACATATAACTATTATTAGATTATCTTGTTTTAAATTTTATTTGATACAACAAATTTCTTTATGTATTTACAGTTCAAATATCTTATTTACTAATCTAGGCTTTTACCTAAATTTAGTTTCAATTTTAACCTAACCAATCTTTTAATGAATATCTTTTTAAATTTTGTGTGAGTTATTTCTAATATATTCTTCCAATTCTTAAATAATATTATATAGCCCATTCTATAAATGTTACAATGTCTCCTAATTTAATTTAAATAAAAAAAAAATATTACTAATATCTACATTACACATTCTTTACATTCTACAAGCTTATTTAAATATACATATTTTTTTTTTAAATTAAATTTAAATTAACATTTATTTCCTAATTGTACATTTTATTTAGTAACTAATTGAACACATTTTTTTATTGAGTAAGTACCTCAACACTTTGGCTAACTTACCGTCCATTGTCTTTACTACTTTTAGAATTGTCCACTTAAAAGTCATTTATACCTTTATCTGTCCACTTTCGTCCATTTATACTTAATTCTACGACACAATTTTATCTTAATTCTTTAACAATCAAATACTGAGCTGAACACTTCAAGCTACATATTACTTAACTTATCTTCTAACAATACAATATACTTATAACTAACATTCAATCGACAATTCCTTAACAATTCTAACAATAAATCATGTTCTGGTATTTACAATTCCTTCCATAATTATTATTATTTTTTACATTTATTACAATTGGAATCCTTCCAATCATAAGTCTGATTCAATATTTATTTAACATATATTCTCTGATACCGTGTCTTTAAATCCCAGCCTATCCGAGTCATAGTATGTCTAGATTTGGTCAAATTGGTTATAACATTTCTCTTTCCCTTATTTCTGTTTATTCCTTGTTTATTATTGATCTCATATTTATTTTGCTTTTAGCTTCATCTAACTCTCAGTTCTAAGTTAATATTTTATCTCCCCTTCCAATCTCACATCCAGTTCAATTATTTTCTTATATCATTCCAGTTTATTTTGTATGAAGTTTAACATCTAATATTTTTAAAAATTGCAATTTCATATCCTCTATTTGATCATATCTATAGTTCCTTCGATTACACTATCCCTATATCAACGAATATAAATTTTGTTTTAATACTTATATATATCAACGCAGATTCTCCCTTACAATACGACGAAGTTTAAATACAGAATTACCATATTTTTATTACAACGATGCTTTAATATTTATTATCATAGATTCATATTTCTTTTATAATATATAATATATACGACGACGTTCCATTATTTATCAACGCAGATTCTCCCTTACAATACGACGAAGTTTAAATACACAATTACCATATTTTTATTACAACGATGCTTCAATATTTATTAACATAGATTCATATTTATCTTTATTCATTACTCGACGAAGTTTCCAATAAGTTATCGTAGATATAGTTACCATCCCTTAAAACTTATCTCCTGCTAACGTTTTCTTATACACATAGTCACCTAGAGTTTATTCATATTGCTTCCTTCACCTATATTTAATATCTCCCTTCCTATTTTATTATTATTTTCCTTTTCCAGTTATCCTGGATACATGTTACATTATTTCCTGTGTCTATTAATGCCTGTACTTGTTTCCTCTATTTAATTTCTATTCCTGGGTACATATTACTTAACTTTCCGACTGACTGTGGGCACCATTCTCTTTTCTTGTCCCCACGCCTGTCCTTGCCTTAACACCGTTTACATCTCCATTGTATCTCTCATCTGCTTCATAAGTTCTATTTTCTCTGTTATTCTCATATTTAAATTCCATCTCCCATTTTCCAAACTCGAGTTGTGTCTCCACATTCATTAACATATCCGTACCTCTGATAAATTTTCTCAATAAGCCTTGTACCACTAAGCATTGAGACAGATATTTAACTCCTCCTATTTCTCCTATTACCATTTTCATTTTATTAATCTTTTCAATTTTCTTATTAGTTGCGGTTTGAATTGTTAAATTTTTTATTTGCCATATTTCTAAATTTCCTAGTTTATTTCTATCTCCTAATCTTCCCTGCTCTCCTAATATTTTTTCCCTTACATCTTCGACTTTCCTTAAACGCTCATCTGTTATCTTTCTTTCTCCTATCACCTTTAATTTTAACTCTCCTAACTCTTCTGTGTTTTTCTTTGTTATATTTTCTACCTTCTCTATCTCTTTTTTATTAATTTCTACCACATCAGCTATTATTTCATTTGTTTCCTCAAAATTTTCCTTAATCTCCTCCTCTAATTCTCTATCTTTCTCCTCTATGTCTCTTCTCACATCCTCTATTTCAGTATTATTCTCTATCCTCCACTGTTTCCTCATATCCTCTATCATTTTCCTATTGTCCTCCCTAATTTCATCTTTTATTACTTTTAGATCCTCCTTCATCTCTCTTATTTCGTCTATATTTTCCTTTAATTCTTTTTTATTTCCCTTATATCCTTACTCATATCCTCTCTCATATCCTTCATTTCCTCTCTCCCTTTATTTATTTCTTTTAGTAAGTTTTGGTTGCTTTCGAACAATTTTTTTATCCAGTCATCATTATTTCTACTTCCACTTTCACTAAACCTTCGTTCCTGTTCAATTTCTACAAGTGGTAGTCCCCTAGCTTCATCTACCTCCATGTTTGGTATTGGCATATCTGTGCCTTCCATTTCTATTTCTTTCATTTCCAAACTTGTCCCTTTTTCCTGTTCCCCTACAACTACCAGCTCGCCTATAATATTTTCTTCTTTTTTTTTTTTGTAAGTGACTTATTATACAAACATAAACAATTTTTATATATATACTATAAACCTAGCCTTGACTCTATTCAACTCAGTGTTTAATTTTACAAAATTTTTTCTAAATCTATTTCCAGTTCAAATGTTTTTCATATAAAAAGTTCTAAATTAATTTTATTTCAAAATCTCTCTAAATAAACTTTATCTCTTATTATATCGAGCCTCACGTTGTCGCGCCAATTATAACATAATTTCCTTAAGACGCAATACAACGGGGTTTATTATTGAATGTTTAAATGAATAATTAATTCTTTATTATTATTTTTCTCATATTTATTTCTAATAATCGTGCCCCACGTTGGTGTGCCAAATGTAAAGTTATTTTCCTTTAGACGCAATACAATGGGGTTTATATTATTAAATATTTTATTTAAATGAAGATATTTTATTTCTTGTTAAAACAAAACAAAAAAACTACTCAGGAACAATTCAGGATTCTTTATTATAACATTTCTTATTTCAACATTTAAAACAATACACAGAACAAAAATTTATAACTTAACAAGTTTTAACAAACTCTGTTTAACTCTTATTTCTTTTGCTTTTATAGTTACACAATTTTAATACCCTTGGCTAATTTTACGATCTCTTAGTATCTCGGGGTTATAGCATGGGCTATATTTTTTTAATTCTTAGGTTAATTAAATAAATTTTGAACAAACAATATTAAATTTTGAAATTAGCTTTAATAAATATTTTCCGGATGGAAATACTTTAATTTTGAATAAGCAAAAAGGCGAAACTATTTGAACTGGATTATGATCTTATTTCTATTAATCACAAGATATTCTAATGTACAAAATTAAACTTCCCTATTATCCTAAGAGTCCACTAAAGTTTATTTTTTTTATATAGCGCTAGGTACTTAACTTATCAAATAACGTCGAATGGCTGCTTGCTCACACGTAGAATTCCGTTCTCTTTAAATTTCACTTTTTTACACACTTAAATTCGTTTTAGTTCTTTCAAATTATATTTTCACTGTACTATATCTTTTAATTTTCTTATTCCTGTTTAATCTGGCCAAGTTTCCTCACAAAACTGTATAATTTTGACGAAGTTTCTAATAAATAGAATTTTGACTGGTCCTGGCAGATTCGCTACCTTACTCGGCGTCCCACGCCAGAATCCCCCTAAACTAACGCTTCGTTTTTCTTTTAAAATGTTACAAATATGGCGGCCTCCTTCTTCTTAAAAAAAAACATATGCTCTAATTTAACGAAGTTCCGTTCCTTCCCACTAGAGTCAAACTGCACCTGACCGACTTATATTTGTTTACTTTCACATCTGTTAATGTCAACGAACTATTTTCACCAGTTTAAATTTTGTTAACATACTGTTTCAATTTTCCGATCCTTAACCAACCTTCCAGTGTTTATTTAATTACTATTATTAGTGTGTGAAGTGTCTTTGTTTTTACTTTTGTAATATTTCGAAATGTGTGTGTTTTGACTGGACTTTTCCAAACATAACCTTACATTGTTTACAACCGTTTTTCACTTTTTCCTTCAAGTAATTACTTATGCCCTATTTTACTAATATTTACAATTTTGTTTAACATATAACTATTATTAGATTATCTTGTTTTAAATTTTATTTGATACAACAAATTTCTTTATGTATTTACAGTTCAAATATCTTATTTACTAATCTAGGCTTTTACCTAAATTTAGTTTCAATTTTAACCTAACCAATCTTTTAATGAATTTCTTTTTAAATTTTGTGTGAGTTATTTCTAATATATTCTTCCAATTCTTAAATAATATTATATAGCCCATTCTATAAATGTTACAATATATATATGAAGTTAATATATTACTATTGTAAGTAATTTTATCCACCATTATGATCTAAAACACAAATCAACAACACATACAATATAAAAAATGGATATGAATTAATTAATCAAATAAAAAACATAGAAACAAACAACAACACTAAAATAATAAGTTATGACATAACTAACATGTACCCTAGTATATTAATAGAAGAAACCATAGAAATAATGAAACACAAACTAATACACAATAACAAAAAAGAAAACACAATAAATAGTATCATAACACTAACAAAACACATATGTAACCAAAATTACTTCCAATTTAACAATAAATACTATCAACAAACAACTGTACTCCCCATGGGATCACCCATATCATCAGTCATGTCAGAAATATATATACAATACTTTGAACAAATAATAATTAAACCTATACTAAACACACAATATTTTACTATGGACAAGATACGTAGACGATATACTTGTAATATACCAACCCACCATTCACAACAAACACATCATAATACTAAACAAACTAAATATATACAACGAAAACATATAATTCACTGTCAAAATAGTAACAAACAGAGCAATTAACTATCTTGACATCACATTAAATATAAATAACAATAAAATAGAAACTACAGTACACAGAAAACCTACTTCCAACAACACCACAATACACTACAAATCTAACCACCCCCTGGAAACACAAAATTAACACTTACAGTAATATGATAAATAAAGCAATAAAATACACACAAGATAACAAACAAAAATTAAATGAAGAATTAGATAACATTACAAAAATAGCAATAGAAAATGGATATAACAAACACATTATTAAAAACATATACAGTAAATTTACAAAAAATCCTAACCTCAACACAACACTACAACCTAAATACAAAAATAATAAAAATAAAAAAATCTACCTAAAATATAAATACACCAATAACAAAATAGAAAAACTAACAAATATATACAACAAAGAATACTACACTCCAACATACAAACCAAACAACAAAATAATAAAATATCTTAATAACACAAACCACAAAACAAATACAGAAAAACATAACCTATCAGGAGTTTACAAAATTACATGTAGCGACTGCAATGCATTTTACATAGGGTAAACGACCAGATAATTTAAAATAAGATTTGAAGAACATTACAGAGCATTCAAAAATAAAAATACAAAAGTATCAAATGTTGCAGCTCACCTAATATCACATAAACATGAAATAACAAACTATGAAAATAACCTAACCATACTTGAAATAAATAATAACCCAATAGAATTAAACTTACTAGAAAAATACCACTATTATAAAAACACACACAACAATTTAATGAACATACAGACCACATATGCAGAAGACATACTATATAAAAACATTATACATGCAGATCAAGAGAAAATGTGTGAAACGTCAACAAATACCAACATCACGAACCGAACATCTACACCAGAAAAATATCAGTGATTCAACAATGGTCAAGTGACCGAAAGGTGCCATCACACAAGGTAAAATCATTGCACTTAATGGTGGATAAAATTACTAAAGGTCGTGCGAAACGAGGCGAGCTCTGACCTTGAACGGGAATGCAGTTATACAACTGGTTTTGGAGTGGTGGGGCGGCAGATCGTCAGTCTGCTACTCTCACCCGCCGGTTTCACATCGTAAATACGCGTCTAGCTAAACATCTAGTCTTACTTGTTTTGATTAGTTAGTGTTAAGTTTAATTTTTAGTGTAGTGTAGCCAAACAATAAAGTCGGTGGTAAAATTATACATAGCCAAGCAAGAGAAATAATTTTTAATTTGCACAATTTTATGAAAAGAGAAGCTGAAGAAGGACCAATATTGTTGAAACAAGTTCAACAACGTGTTGCGAATGCTGTGGGAGTGTCCAAAACAACTGTGAAACGAATTTTGAGTGAACATAGAACCGCGCCGACAACAGGACCTCGCTTTTCAACGCCAAGGAAAACATGGAATAAAAAAAATAAAAAAAACATCTTTTGACGACTTCGACAAGACTTTATTTCATTTAAATTTATCAGCGGTACTTTTTGTTTTTACTGGTTTATAAACGGTATATTACACGTGCAGTATTTATGCGTGCAGTAGTTATTTATTTATAGGCAATATTTAAACTCAGGGTAGTACATCGCCGCTTTGTCGGCATGCCGCGCCGGCACTTCCCCTACGCCGGCGATCACTCCCACCTAATCCTACCTCCTCCCCTACTCAGGGCTCGCCTCGTTCCGCACGACCTCTAACAATAGTAATATATTAACTTCATAATTTCGTGCAACGGAAAAACAATGGTTAACGTAAAATATCAAGAATATATATATAGTAGTTAATTAAAATTTAACCTTTCTTCAAAAAATCCCATTATCTGAATTTTTGTCTATGCGAATGGAGTATGATCCCAATTGATTTCAATAAGTAGAGTTCTACTGTACTTGAATTTTTTCATAAGAGAGTTAGTTCACTTCATTAAAAATAAACTTGCAAATTTTTTACAAAATTTAAATGCAAAAATTCAACATTAATATTTATTTTTCTCATAACAGGTCCATTGAGTTTGTGAGTTTTATAAAAAGTAGTCATATTTTGTTATACTTTCTACATATTTTAGGATACACACGGGTCTGATTTTCATATGAAAAAATTAAACCTCTTACACTTACAAAAATTATCCTACTTTTAACATCTCACCAATACTTTGCTACTTGGTCTCTAGTTTTATAGATTACCCTAAAAAAAAAAATCACAGCATACAAATGATAATTAGGAGTTTCATGTTTCACACAAAAAACACTATTATTTCAATCACAATAATCTCTATGAGTTAGTTGTGAACAAACTCAAAAAAGTATTATGGATAGAAAGAAGAATATAGATAATTATGGCTGTTTTGATACAAATGAAAAACAATGACACACTGAAAAGTAGGTTATGATCAATTATCAATGAACTCTGATAAAATGGGGTATATGGAGAAAAATTATAAAAAATAAATTTGTTCATTATCGTAAAATCCTCTAAAATTTTCTCTATACTCTTCATTCAACTTTTAATTAATATTTAAAATTAATAACCACTCAATTTAATTATGTATTTTGTGAATTGATAAAATGAAAAAAAAGGATTTAATGGCATTATCAGGCAAGGAAAAACTACTTTTCATTTATAAAAAATATGTTCTTGTGGAGCAGTCCTTAAGATGCACCCTATGTTTAAATGTGGTCCTCCTTATATGTGTTTTTATAAAAACTTGAAAGTAATACCCTTTCATTCCTTCTTTATTTTCTATTTACCCTAGTTAAATTATAAAACTGAACATATATGATTTCATTAAGTGAACTTACCTACTTATTAACAATTAAACTTAACGCAACTCAAATGTTTAGAATGTAATGAAGTATAACATTTCTATTCTGTCTATTAAAGGGAAAATATATACATGAAATTTTTTAACTTATACATTTTAGAACATGCATTGTGGTCATATTCTACATTGACAAAACATATTTTTGTCTTGAATATTTAACTACTGAGAAAAAACAATTTTAGAAACCATAACTTTTCAAGGAAAATATTTCAGAAATATTATTTTAACATTTCTAAATTACACTACTCAGTCCAACAACTAAAATATATTACCATATTACAATTGAATAGAACAACTAGTTAAAATGAACTAAAGTTTCAAAATAAAAATTTGATATTGAAGGATGTAATTTGTATTCAAACTTGCTGGTATAGTAAACATAATTTCAAGTGTTTTAATGATCTTTGCAATTGTTGATTTCTACAATAAAATTTTCATTTTAATGATATTTTTAATACTCTTCTATTATGACTAAAAAATGTCTTCTTTTGAAGAGTGGAATTATTATAAAAGTTATTTTTAGATCCCCAAGATTAGATACCTCAATCAGGGAAAACTTGGCACTTTAGTTGCTCCCCATGTTAAAGGACATGTTTCTCAAGATATTGTGTTTAAGTTATTAACAATTTCACACTGGATATAAAGACAGATAAAGAGGAAAATAACTATATCTCTAGTACAAGTAACTAAATTACTTCTTCACCTCCAGTAATCACTTTAATGACTTTTTTTAATTTAAAAACTTTCTGTACATAAAATTGTTAAAGTATCTAGCAATAAAATTAAATATATAGTGAAATTTACTGCAAAATTGTAATAAAATTACCACAATTTAAAAATAAGCTACAAAATACATAAATCCGAAAAGAAAAAAATTGAAATGTATTTTTTTAAATAAAAAAATAACTTAAAAAGGTTCTGCTGAATTTTTATATTCTTTCACACTCTTAAAGTTCTTCATATTGTATTATTCATATTCAAATTGTAATAGTCAAGATGTGTAATACTTGTAAATCGATACCATTCTCCTATCTATCAAAGTTATTTTGTTTAAGGAAGGGTAAGCTTAAGGAGAGGTGCACAATATTATTGTACAATAACTGCATGTGATAAAAAACAAGAGCAAATTGAATTTAGGTTATAATGCTTGAAAGAGTTGCAGATGTTTAATGGGTGGCCAGTTTCTAAAACTTTTATAACATCAAAGAGAAGACGAGGCATATAAATTTAAAATGTTACAAAAAAAAGTTTATACAAAAATGAGTGACTGGTCTATAACTGATATAACTAACAGTGCATTTAATTAATGTAATAAGATAAATTTGTGCCAAAAAAGCAGTTGGCTAGTAAACAAAGAAATACACCTGATACAATAAGTTACACTCATTAGGAAATAATTTGACTTGTCCCTCAATGTGGTGTCAGTCACCAGTTTGACCCAGAAGAGTGTAAAGAGCATTTGTATTCTCACTGATTTCAGATCCGCACTGCAGGCACTTACTTCCCACCATAGGCTTGAGAACTCTTCCTGGGTGATTGAGATTCAGTGCGTTCTTTGGTCCTTGGTAATGCTGGGAAGAAAGTTGAGCTCCATCAGAAATGAGATAGCGGACAGCTTAGTGAAGGATGTCAGTGAACCCTGTGCTTGAGACTACAACTTCACACTCACATTGTCGGGTGATGTTGGATACTGTATTAACTAAAATGGATGAAACGTTGGAATAATGTGACAATGGGCCGAAGCTTGGATTGACTGCAGAAAATGCCAACAGATCTAGTCCTATATCAAAATCTTCTCAGGATAATCACCAGTTTTGGTGCGAGAGCTAGGATTGGTCATCTGAAGACTCAGGGTTTCCTGCACCGTTTTAACTTTGCAGACATTCCCATTTGTCTCACATACAGGAAGGAGGAGGAAACTGTGGAGCACGTATTGCTTTTCTGCCGCTGTCCTTCACTAGCCAGTGATATACTCAGAGGGAAGACCAATGTACTGGTCACTGTCCTAAAAAGCCGCTCATACTGGGCACTGGCTGAAACAGTGTACACAGCTCATCAGGCCATGGGCTGTACTAAGCAGCTGGAAGCCTGTTAGAAGACGTATCTTAGGTGAAATAGTAGTAGAAAGTAAGTGAAATGAGAAATCAGCATTCCTTGTGGCATGTTGGAGAAAAAAACATGTTCTTATAAAGACTATAAAGCCTCGTACAAAAGCATTTCACGTAGCATTCTAATTTTGAAGAAAGTACAGTAAGAAGTGTTAAATAACTGTTGATACTAAAATCAATGATAAAATATATAATTAGGTGTTATTAAATTTTATTATTAAATACTTTTAAATAAAATTCTTAATATAATCATCTTTCTTACCGATAGGAAAATTAGTATACATGTGAGTACCTTCTTCTGCCTTTTGTAACAATTAAAAATTATTGTTTGTTGACACATTTTGGAACGTCACCATTTTCAAAAGTTTAACTACACTCTTTCACTATAAAAACTGTATAACCTACTACTATAAAACTGTATAGACTGAGACATAGATACTGTATTTCAATGTTAGGAAAGGCAGAAGAGGACATTTTAAATAAATATTTTTGTTATTATTATTAATTAATAAACACATTAAATAATATTATTGTTACTATCAAAATATTTCTTTAAAGTAACTATAATGAAAAGTTTAATCATTATAAACATTCTTGAATTTTGTAGTCCATTACGTTCGGTGAATCTTATTAATCACTTAAAACAATAGTTTATGACTATCCGAACTTTAAATTTAGTAGATTTGTTAAAACTTAGTTAAGTTTTAACAAATTTACTAAATTTAAAGTTCGGATAGTCATAAACTATTGTTTTACGTGATTAATAATTATAAACATATTCATTATTATATTTCATAAATCTAGAACTGTAGTTGATAATTAATAAAAAATTTAAAAATCTTAAATTGTAAAGATATTACTAAAGGCATCTCTAATACATCTGTCAATAAAATAAAACAAATATTTTTGAAGAACTTGATTTATTAATTTTGTGAAAACTTGAGTTACATAAAGAATTGAATACTGACAAGCATTACAGTTAGAAGTATTGCAGTTAAGGAAGTTAAAGCCAAATCCCTTAATTTTATTTTGAATGTGGTTAACACCTTTGCTTTTCAAACTGTAAAACTCTTAAATGTGATGCAAAAAATGATAATTATTGATTATAATCAACAAACAAACCAGACATTTTAATATTAATAATGGTTTTCCAACAAATAATGTCCGAGTGTTTTATGTTATAGAATCTGTAAAACAACCAATTGAATCTATTCTAAAACTACTTTTTTTAATTCAAGAAAAACTAAAATGGTTATTTTTAAATACATTTATTGATCACCAATTTTAACATTATATATACTTTAAAAAATATTCCAAACATTTTAAATTTAAAAATTCGTGCATTTCATTACTTTATTCAATGTCTGAAAAAATAAAGTATATTAAAATCTTGGCATAGGGAAATAGCATGGCAGTGGGATGTTGGTTTCCAATGGGAAGGCAGCCAAATTATGTCAACAGTGACGTCAAGAGACAGCGTTGGGTCCAACAATTTCATAGTTTTGAATCAATCTAGGCTACTAACATTAGTAGAGAATGTTTCATTCATTTGGAATGTCTAATGGCAACATACAATTAGATTATGAATAAACAACTGCTTAATCCATACTAATTACTAATCTTTTTATCTGTACTGCTTTATTAATACTATATACATAAATTTATATTTATTGATTTATGAATTGTAATAAATTATCTATAAGCTAGATAAGTCTTAGGTATGACCATTTTGAGTTATCTATTGTTGTTTTAGGTCTGCTTATATATTTCATCAGTAAATGTAATCTAAACACATTATTTAATTTATAAACTTGTAAACAGAAAACAATTTTTATCTTACTATGAGACTAAAGGCACTTTTTTTAATATAGTACTTTTATGCGTTTTGTTATGCAAATGATAGTAAAAGTTTACGATTTTTCTTTGATAGTTTTTTTTCACAAATTGTAAAACAGTATATTCTATTAAATTTTGTAGTCCATTATGTTGGGTAAAAATAAATTAATCACTTTTACATTAGTTTATGACTACCCGAACTTTAAATTTTGTAAATTTGTAAAAACTTACTAAGACAGAACATTTTTGATCACTCTGTGGCAATCTTCATCAGTGTCTAAATTTTCTGCTTGGAGTTTTTAGGTTAAGCAGTGACAGTTTTAAAGGCAGGTTTTTGATGGTATCAAAGAGTATGTGTGATTTGTATTGGGTTTGTTTGTTTAATATGTTTGTATTTTGTGTTTGTAAATTTGATATTGTTCTAGAGTGTTGAGATGTTTTCCTATTTGTTGATGTGTAAGATTTCTAGGATATAGTAAATGTCTGTGTTTCTTTTATGTGATTGTAGAATAGAGATTTGTATTCTGTTTGTGTTCCTCGATCTGTGTAAACAGGTCGCAGCTTCAAACAAAGAGTCGAGGAACACAAACTGAACACCAACTCAGCATTCTACAATCACATAAAAGAAACAGGACGCAAATACACAGGCATTTACCATAACCTAGAAGTCTTACTCATCAACAAAAAAGCACCACATCTCAACACACTAGAAGAATATGAAATTTACAAAAACACAAAAAACAAACATATTAAACGAACAAACCCAACACAAATCACACATAATCTTTGATACTATAAAAAACCTGCCTTTAAAACCGCCACTATTTAACCTAAACAACTCCAAGCAGAAAAATTAGACACTAATGAAGATCGTTACAGAGCGATCAAAAATGTTCTGTCTCAGTAAGTTTTTTCAAATTTACAAAATTTAAAGTTCGGATAGTCATAAACTAATGTAAAAGTGATTAAGTATATTCTACAAAATAATGGAGTAATTTTAAATATAAGGAACCATAAATAGTACTTCATTTTGAATAGTTGTTTCAACTTACATTAAAAATATCAGCATTGAAACCAAACCTTACTTTACAAACACGTTCCTTTATATTGTTGAGGAATTTTCACACATTGTTATCCCATATTACTACTGTATATGGCTTTATTTGAATATAGTTACAAAGTATTCAATTATAACAAATTTGGTTTTGAAACGAATTAAAAATAAACTTAGCTAACATTAGGAAATTTCGGAAATTAGGTAGTCAGATATCAATAAATTTGAAGAAACATATTTTACTTCATTACCAAAAACTACTTGGTCTAATGTCCAAAAATATATTTTTGAAGAAAGACACATTTAACCTCACTTGCATCACACACAAATCTGTGGAAAATTATTAGTTTTTAAAAACAGAGCACTGTATTAGAAAACAAATATAAAGTCTCTGAATAGGAAAGGTTTTTATTTTAAATAAGAAGGTTAGTAAGCTATAGAAGAGTGAAATCACCCCCACAATACTGTTAGGCGAGGGCCCCACCAATAAAGAAGAGAGAATTGTCCAAGATGGAGACCTGGTAATTATGTGGTCCAAGTACAGCTCACCACTCACCACTCTTATCCTAAGGTTAGGTCTTCTATCACACAAGTGAAAAGATGCTTCCGCCTTTGCAACCGAAATTGCTTTTATCTCTTCGTTCTAATCCCAACTCCTTCAGGAAAAAATTAATGCACTCTTCTGGAAGAAATCTTTCACTGCAGAACACTTTTCTTCTCTCTGCAAAGACTCATACTGTTTTAGCAGGAACAGGTGTTGTTTCAGGATTTTTGTCTCCCAAGGAACTATCAACTTAACAACAACCACTAAGCGGCAGATCAATGAGTTGGTCGTGAGGCCAGGTTGAACTAAAGTAACAGTTAAAATGGGTAAAAACTCTTAACATTCATTTCCCATATAAACTCAAATGATCCAAAACATCGAGGCTTGAATAATAATAGAATAACTCTTGTTGAGATTCTCAGTTTCCTAATCCAGGTCTAACAAACAGTAAACACTTTACTACCTGCAGATTCCTATTGCTTTTAGCTTGTGCAACAGAAGGACTTACTGGTTCCATTACAATTACAAGGACCTTATTGTACATCCAGGTACAACTCCCTTCATCCAAAGCTCTGGGGTATTCCACAAGAATATGAAGTGCTGTTACTAGACCATTAAACAAAGGTAACAAAGGTGAAGAATTAGTAAATCCAAATTCCTTTGTCAAAATGGTAGGTCCAGCATGACATCGGTATACTATTTCACCCCTTTTGTATTAGATAATCCTGTTCCTAGCAATTAACTGAAATATAATTAACCAAACCAATCCCAGTAAGACATGAGAATGGAATGAAAACGCATGTTTTTAAAAACTTTTTATATGTTGTAAAAAGCTTTTTAATTAAAAACTTGCAATTTTTGGGTTGCACTTCATCAAAACTGAACACAACAAACATTTCAAAATATACAATTACCACAAAAACTATCCATAGCACATACTAAACAATAAAACACACTCATGATCAAACACTATATTCGAACACAATAAAAAAACTACACTCAGAAAAATAACAGATCACAGAGGTTCAAAACACCACAGATTCACAATAACTAACATATCTGAGCAGGCAAAGTGGTCTGTGACTCACAGCATTAAGCAACACACTCCTACAGTTTCAAATATGCATGCAAAGAAATCTCAATAAGCATTTTTTGTGCTAAGTAAATTGTTTTTTAAAAAAAAAATATTTATGTAAAATTCCGCTGTTTTATAAAGACGATTTTCCATTCTACAATATTGTGTTAGTACATTTAGGTTGTGTTCAAATGTTTTTAAATTTTAACCTTAAAGATATTTTAAGCTTGTTTCTTGTTCGGGGTGTATTTTGAGGAACATGTGAAAAAAATGGAGTGAAGCCTTTGAGTAGCATTTCTGGGAAAAAATGAAGTGGACCCACATTTGATCAAATATTATTGTCAAATCTTGAAACTGTGATATTGGAATGGATGTTTCTAACAAAATTATCACAACATAATATTTTATATTATTAAAAATTAATATTTGGTAGTGATATTGACGCTTCTTGTAAAAAAAAGGAATGAACTTGACAATTTGGTTGTTAAACAAATATGTTCGATTAGTTATGTTTAATAATTTACTACATATTTTAAAACTAACATAAACTAATACAACATATAAGAATGGATGATGCATGATGTATTTATTAGCTAACACAGGATTTACAGTTGGCTGATTACTATTTCAGCTGAGTGGAGTACAAGCTTTAAAAATATGTTGATACTTTACAAGAGCAGATTTATTACAGCAGCACCTAAAGTTACACTCACTGCAGAGCTTCAGGTGTAAATTAAATAGACCTTAATGAAATGAGAAAAAATTTTCTATGATAAAAACTTGCATTTTTTGTGTTGTACATCATGAGGTTTTTATAGAAATTACCTACAGTAAAATTTTTCAATTTATTACTAAAAACCTATAGTTTTAATAGTAATTTTCTATGATGTTTTTCAGAGAGATCTGAAGTGATCAATGTTTACTCTAGAACACCTAAAAATTAAGAAACATAAGGATTAAAAACCTATTATATGAGAAAAATAACTACCAAAAGTCAAACCATGCCAATCCTCCAGGAGAGTATTTCAAAACTGTTAAATTTCCACTGCATTATACAGGTATTTTGATGTTTTAGCTTGTCAAGCTTTAGAGCAACTTTAAATTTAATTAATACAAAGGGTAGTTTATAATTAAATATTACACTATATCTTTCTTTTATAGCATTCTTTTCTGCAGAATTTCACATGATTACTTATGTATCGTCAATTTGACAACTCCATTTCCTTTTTTTTATTTACCAAAATAATGTTTTTTATTAATGTGTTAAACATTATAATATCCCATACTTCTTTAGCCCTTGGGAAAATATATTATAGTAGCTACAAATCCTACTATTAGAAAGAAAAATAATAATTACAATGAGTATGTTTTAATGAAATAGTAAAACACAAATGTTTAAATAATGTTAACACATTTTATTTACAAAAAACACAGAATGTAACAAAGGAATGAGTTGTAGAACAAGTTTTTAATAAAATTAAAGAATGTTTACAAAAATAGGTATAGATAACACAATCATAAAAAAGTCACACGATCACTTATGAATCATCAAAATGATTACGCCAGCTCTGTTTCACTAAGAAGCTTGCGAACTTCAGCGGCGAAACTGCACATCTGACATCGGCTGTTGTAGGTACAAAGGTATTGGTAAGATGGATGCTTGCGAACCGCTTATTTGCCAGATATATAAATTTTTTTAATAGAGCGTCGTCATTTTGACGAAGTTTAAGTGATCTAGGGTTAAATAGACTCTATAGTCATTTAGTGTTGAGGTATCCTGTTAGCTAATAAAATTATGTTCTAATTTTTTTAGTTATTTAATTTTTAATAACTATTGTAATTGTTTTATGGCTAAACATTAAAATGTGATACCAAAATTTCAGGTTCTAGGAGAGTTTTGATGCCAGCAAATGTGTTACAAAAATTCTATTTGCATTTTCTAACTATTTATAACAATTAATTTAAATTCTCTTTTATACCTCAAGAAGTTAATTTAGTTCCATAATTAGATTTAAAACCTTGGAAATACTCTTATTTGTATTATTTGGCTAAAAACAATATTTAATGCTATTTCTTAGCAGACACATTTAGAACTAGATCAGTGCATTGGTTAATGATGTGAGTCACGAACAAGACTGCACTGATCTAGTGTTAAACTTATCTAATGAGAATATCAGTAAGTAATGGTTTTATCCCAAGTGGTACAAATTAGAACATTTTAAAAGGTTTCAAGGTGTATAGCAAAAAACTGTAAGTTTATAAATATAGATATTAGCATAAATTAACTTACCATGATGTAAAAAGGTTTTGAAATATCAGTGACAGTTTAGCAATTACAATAAAACTAACTAATCAAACAGGTCTACTATTTTCAAATAAAAATAAACTAAGCCTATCTTAGGTCATTTTCTCAGACTTTGTACTTTTCACGATAATACAAAATAAAATAAATATTAGCTGATTCTATTTTCATGTGAGCTACTAATTTTCACTAAAACACTTGTAAATATTTTACAACTTGCCTGTAGTAGCACTTATTTATATTTGTTGAGGACGACCGTTTCGGGAGATGTGTCCCATTGTCAACTCAGACCGTAACTCAGATAATAATAAATATATACATAACAGAAAACATACACAAACGTTCTTTTCTTTTTGAGTGGGCTAAATAGCAAAATGTTTCAAATATTTTATTTTTATATAAAATAATGAGTAGACATATTTTAATTAATGCAATCTTCTAAAATTGATAATTTCTTGGTTTATAAACCATTTCCATGATCCAAATCCATTTCCAAATCCATGAGACATGTCTGTTAAATTGAATTTAGAAATATATCATATAAAAGAGCATCAAACTCACTATTTACACAAAGACTAACTTTATTTTTTACTTTATATATTTTAACAACTGGTTTCACAAAAAACACAAGTCTTTGTCACTAGAGATGGAAATTACAGTTACTTTCTAGTATTCTGTTATACCGTTACAGTTACAATACCCTATTAGGTTCCAGTAACCTGTTATTTTTGGAAAGCTGTTACAGAGAGTCTTAAAGGTTAAAGAATCAGAATGGCTATCTAATATGGTGACAGGAACGCTATTTACCCAATTACGGAACGTTTAGCAGAGTAAAAGCGTTACTGTCACTTTTTCCTTTTACTAGTTGCACAATACACACTGGATAAAGTTACAGTTACGGGAAAAAAACAGTTTGACACCAAGAAATCAAATTGTCACTCTATATTTATAAAACTGTTTACATAAAGCACAATGTATATGACAGATCATTAAACAAAAACATATAATAACAGTCACTTCTTGTACAACATTTGAAAATTGTCTTTTTTACTTGTTAAATCAAGTGTTGAGTTAGAATTTAAAGATATTATTTGCTCCACGCGTTTGTGATGCTTGATCGAATCAAACTAATAATATTCTCAGCTTAAGAAAATACTCTTTCGCAGGGAACTGATGTTGCCATCAAATGGAAGGACCTTTTTACCAACTAAGCCAGAAGAGGATAATACGTGTGATTTTCCCTCCTTCAAATCAATGGGTCTTGCTATGGGGTTGAGTTAGGAATAACCACCCTATCAGCCCTAACATCTATTTGGGTAGGTCAATCTATGTTAGTGTTAGTACGTGCATTCATTAAACTTACTGTAGGATATTTCCTTTCGAAGTGTTTCTTAAGGTTAGAAACAGTAGATTTAAAACTCAATTATTGTCCACTTGAATTAATTTCCATAAATAATTATTCTACAATGCTAAAACATTTCAAAACTGTAATTTCATTTACAAAATCTACTTGATAATTACAGCTTTCACTAAAGGTTGCAAGCAGTATCAGATAAGCTTTGTAAATAAAACAATGGTTTCAAATCATGTCAGCACAATAAATTGGTATAATTTTTTTCAATTAGTTATAAAACAATTATTTATACAGTTGCTTGTTGTAATCATCTTGAATTCACTCATTAAACTATAATTAAATGATACTTTAATAAGAGAATACGTAAGGGCTTACTTGCTGACGCGTTTCGAAACAATCGTCTCTTTTATGAAGCAAATCCTCTACTGGCGGCGTCCCGTTGGGTACAAAGGTTGTCGGTATGAGATTTATGAGTGTAGAGAGGGTGGGTTAAGTGGGTTGTGTGCTATGTAATGAAACAGGATGTTGGCTTTAAAATGTGAGTGGTCAATTAATATGTTTTCTTTATCTGTTGCGTAGTGTTTGTATATTTTGTATTTTTTTAAAGATGTTAGTTTTTTACTTTGTTTTACTTAGAATGTTTAAATTACTATGTATGTCCGTGTGTGTGTGTGTTGCGTAGCTGGATTTTGGGTTGTGTGGTTTCTTTTTGTAATGTGTTCATTGAAGCATGTGTAGAATGATCTACCGGTTTGGCTGATATAATAGGTGGGACACTCGTTAAATGTTAATTTGTAAATACCAGATAGATTGTATGTGTCTGTTTGTTTTTGAAAGGGTTGTATGAGTTGTTTGTTGTTTTGTAAGATATTTGGTAATGAAGTTTTTTGAATGTGGAAGCTATGTTGTGTGTTTTTGTTGTGGTAGGTGAGGGATATGTATTTGTTGTTTTGTGTGTGGTTTGTCAGCATGGCAGTTTGGTGATGTTGTTTATGTTTAATTTTCATTTGTATGTTGGTAGCCGTTTTGTTGAGCAATTATTTTATTGTATTAAGTCATATTCTTTCTATAGTATATATATATATATAAATTGATTAGGGGGCGTAACATGTGATTAAATGCAGCGTGTTTGTGATGTGTGTGGTGATTAGATGTGTTATGTATGACAGTATAGGTGGTTGTTGGTTTTCTCTGTATTTTGAAATTGTGTTTAGTGTTGTGTTTGGTGATGGTAAGATCTAGAAAGTTTATTTTATTTTTGTCTTCTAATTCGAGGGTAAATGTGAGGTTTTGGTGTATGGTATTAATGTAATTGTGTAGTTGTTTGATTTGCCATTTGTTGCTGTTGTGTAATATTAAAATGCCGTCTACATATCTATGGTAATAAATTATTTTTTGTTTATGTTTGTTGTTCTGTAGAATGTATTGTTGTTCAATGTAATGTAGGTCTATTTCTGCTAGGATGCCTGAGATGGAGGAACCCATCGGCAAGCCATCTTTCTGTGTGTAGAATTTGTGTTGGTATGTGAAGTAGTTTTGTGATGTGATGAGTTTGGTGAGTGTTATGATTTCGTGAGTGAGTTTATGTGGAGTTTTGTTTGCTGTGAGCATGTTTTGTAGTATTTTGAGCATTTGTTCAATAGGTACATTATGTAGAAGTTTTTTTATGTTGAATGATGCAATGGTGGAGTTGTGTGGTATGTGGATGTCTTTAATTTTGTGAATGAGGTCTATGTTATTGTGTATGGAGTGTGATCGTGAAAGTTTATGTTGACTCTGATAAGTTTGTCCATGTATTTGACTAGCTTATGTGATGAGGCCTGAGTGTGATTGATTAGTGGACGGATAGGTGTGTTTTCTTTGGGGATTTTAGGTAAAGCATTTAGTGACGCAGCTTGGGGTTTTATTTGTTTGTAATATTTCTTTTGTTCATAATTTTGGTGTTTATTTAAAAGATTTTCAATTTGTGTTTGAAATTTTGGTGAGGGTCTGATCGGATTTTGTTTCGAAGTTGTTTACTTTCTTGTAATGTCTTGGTGCATTATTACAATGGAATTGCCTTTGTCTGCTTTTAAAAAATTTAGGTTGTGTTTGTCGCGTTTTTGTATAATTGATTTAAGGGTTGAAAGTTCTTTATTTATGACCGGTTTATTGTTTAAGGGTGTTTATGTTGGACTTTCATGTTTAATGTCTTGTCTAATATATTCGTGGAGTAAAGGTTCTGTGGATTCGAATTGCTGTTTCAGTATCCAAAAGGATGTTAGACATTTGTTTGTGGTTGTATTTTTTGAGATGTAGGTTGTATTTTAGTCCTTTGATTAATAATGTTAACTCCTTTGTATTAAATTAAATGTTTGTGGTGTTGATAGTGGGTGGGTGAAATTGGTGGTTGGTGTAGATAGTGATATTGTTTTGTGTTGCGAGGTTGTATAGTTTTAGTTTGTTTCTAATGAATTGTAGTTGTTTGTGTATACTTAACCCAACTTGACCTACCCTCTCTACACTCATAAATCTCATACTGACAACCTTTATATCTAGCGGGACGCCGCCAGCAGAGGCTTTACTTCATAAAAGGAACGATTGTTTCGAAACGCGTCAGCAAGCCCTTACATATTCACTTAATTAAGTATCATTTAATTATAGTAATTATTTATAAATATATTTAGTGAAATTAAAATGATAACACATTTTTGAGCTTCTATTTTATACATGTAATTACTTGGCCATATTGTAAGTGAGTTGTAATCTTCATTTCAGTGAAATTTATCTTGATTTCACTGAGAAAATCATAAGTAATTATTTGAAAAACAAAGTGAAAACTATTAACTTACTTGCTAACAGCTTTGTCAATGAATCGATGGCCATCAACAAGTAAGTAAATAGTTTTCACTTAGTCTTTAAATAACAACTTATGACTTGGACATATATTACTACGCAACATTTGCCTATAATAGCACTTACTTTTTTTAAATAAAGACTTTTTTTGGTAGGCATAAAGGCAAGTGTAAAATATCAATATATGTTTAAGTAATAAATACCCAAAAACCTCTAGTCACAAATATTTTTATTCTAGCCTAATGTACATTTCACTTACCAAGTAAACATCCTCAGAGACATGATACAACACACCTAATATTGAAGTTGCTTGTTGTAATCATCTTGAATTCACCGACTAAATTATAAGAAATTATTGCTCAACTGAGTGAATACTTCTGAACTTACTTGTGACACGTTTCGAAACAATCATTTCATTGACAGAACAAAGGTCCAGGGAATTTATTTGGTAATTATTAAGATCAGCGACTACCACTCCGATCAGGAATCATTTTTTTTCCTGATCAATTTGACCTTCCTAAACACGAATCTGAAGTTTTTTCTACTGCAAACACATATTTATATTTTAAAAAATAACATAACATAACCTAACCTGACCTGACCTGACTTTGGTGCTTACTAACGCTCTGATCGGTAAAATTATTTTTCCTGATAGATTTGACCTTACTGAACACGAATCTGAAGTTATTTTTAACGGCAAACACATATTAACCTAAGAAAACCAGGTCAGGTCCGGGTTAGGTTGGGTTATTTTTTTTTTGTATTGTGTTTGCAGTAAAAATACCTTCAGATTCGTGTTCAGCAAGGTCAAATTGATTGTGAAAAAAAATTTCGCCGATCGGAACGGTAGTCGCTGATTTTAATAATTACCATTTATTTTAGGCCTATTGTTGTCTTCTAGATCGAGGGTAAATGTTAAGTTTTGATGTAATTTTAGAGTTGTTTGATGTCCTTTTTTGTATAATTTTAAAATGACACATATAACAGTCTCGATAATTCGAGGTCGATGGGACCAAAACTGCCTCAGATTACCACAAACTCGGAATACATGGAAATACGTTCTGGTGCATAAGAAAAAGAGTTTTATGAACCCTAATACTTTATGTAATTAAAAATGCACTAAATTCTGCCAAATTCTGTCCCCGAGCATATACCTGCTTTTTATTACGAGTCACCCATTATCTGGTCAGGAATAAAAATTAATTTGAACCTGCCAAGCATAAGGAGCAAGCAGAACCACCCAGTAGTTCTGAAAACTGAAACGTTGGAAATAATACATACCAGCTACAAAGATCATGTTAGAATTTACACTGATGGCTCACTTGACCAACAAAAGAGAACATCTGGAGCAGGTTTTTTCAACGAATCTACTAATATCTGCTTTTACGTCCCTGCAAACTCACACTCTAGTATGGACACAAATGCTGCATTGGCAAGTTGCTTCAAAACAAAGGAGGAGAAAATATGCATATTTACTGACTCCAGATCTGCCCTCCAGGCTCTCCTAAATTCAACCACAAGGTACTACTCCTTTCGTATTACTGAAATTAGAAAATTTGCTAACAACCTGAAGAACATAACTCTTCAATGGGTACCCCACATTGTGGAATACCAGGAAACGAGAGGGCCGATGAAACAGCTAAGGTGGCATCCCATATGTACCCAACATTTAAAGCCAAGTATCCACTCATGTATTGTAAAAGCTTGGCAAATAAATACTTTCATAAATGTTGAACTGAAACTTGGAAAGAAGAGGCCACAGGTCATCATCTTTTTCAACTTCAGCCTGAACCATTGAGTGAGGACAAATTCAGGGAAGTTTCACGTCCGATTGCAGCTTTTGCAGCTCAAGCACAATCCGGCCATCCGGTGACAGAGGTATATTTATTTAGATTTGGTCTTTCAAACTCTCCAATCTGTGCACTTTGTGAGGGTGGAGATAAAAGTGTAAAGCACATTTTGTTTGACTGCACGTACCCCATACCAATGAGGGACTTTCTGAGAGCCGAAGTGGAAACATGGAAAGATATTCTCATAAACAAGAAGCATTGGGGGCTGGCAAGGATAATATACCGTGGACATCGGGCTATCTGCTATTCTTGAAGCTGGATGCCTGCTCAAAGAAGTCAAAAATGCACTAAATAATTGTATAGAACAATTCTTGGGAGCCCGACTTATATCGTTTGGATACCGTATTGATATAAACTATTTTGCAATATTTCGCTAGCCTATATGAAGATCCAAATGTAGCGTTGATCAGAGGGTGAATGGGTGGACTTTCGGTAATACATTTAGTATGGGGGCTTGGAGTTCCTTTTGTTTGAAATATTTCTTTTGTGATGGTTTCACAATTTTGGTCCATTTGTTTAGAAAGTTTTTAATTTGTTAATGAAGGAGTTCAGGTATGTTGTTTTCTGTAATGAAATTCTTTATCATTGACTTGTTGTTGCATTATTACTATGGGGTCATTCCATGTCAGATCAACCAATGGTCTAAACCTCACCATCTCAGATTTTTATAATTGTTCCTACCATCAAAACTAACAAAAATGCAAAATATCAGACTTTTCGGACTTATAGCTTTTTCATTATTAATTTTCAAAAACAGTAAAAAGTACGAAAGTTGTCAGCACTTTGGTTACTGTATACTGCTCTATTATCTAAACTACTAAACATACAAGATTGAAATTCACCATTTTATTCTGTTTTACAAGAGCTTCAATTTGATACCATACATGATCATGTTAGTAAATTTTACCATTTTCCACAGATTTTCTAAAAATAAATTTTAAAAAATTTCAAAAACCTATTTTTTTATTTGTATGAAAAAAATATATGTTATTTGTACACTATTATAGTACATATATGCCAAATTTTAGAATGGGATGACAATGGGATCATATTTTAATAAAATATTTTTTGTCTAAACTCATCAATTTATCGATCAATCTTACTCGTCCCCAAAGATCATACAGTACTAGGATTTGTAAAATGTGATTCTATAAAATATCAAACATATAGGTAAAACATTGGATGAGGCTATTGCTAGTTTAGTTATAGAATTTTACAATAGTGATGAAGTTGTAGGATAATGCCTGGTAAAAAAGATTTTGTTACTATCAGAGTAAAAGGGTCTAAGTACCAAATTCAAAAGCGTTTAGTGTTAAGCAATCTCTCGGAACTCTATCAATTGTTTAAGGAAAAGTACCCTACTAATAAACGTTTAGGATTTTCCAAGTTTTGTCAGTTGAGGCCAAAAAACTGTATTTTAGTCAGTGGAAGTGGCACACATACTGTATGTGTCTGCACAATAAATCAAAATGTGAAACTGATGATGAGCAGTATAGGGATTTCAAGCATCTGGTGGCATAGACATAGTACCTCGTTAAAATGATACCATAGTTGTCTTGCTAAAATTATGTGCAATCCATCCTCACAAGAGTGTTACATGAGTGAATGTAAAGAATGCCCTGGTGTTGAACAATTGCATGATGCCTTATTAAATAAATTTGAAGATGAACTTGTCAATGAAGTGACATATAAACAGTGGATTACAGTCGATAGGTGTACAATGGAGTCTATAACAAAAAACGTAGAAGACTTTGTTGATGAATTTCTAGAAATGCTCTTAAAACTGAAAACTTATTCATTCCTAGCCAACATGCAAAAAGAATGCTTCTCAGAGAAGAAAGAAAACTTGGCATCAGGAGAACTTATCATTAATTGTGACTTTGCAGAAAATTATTCATTTATTATCCAAGACGAAGTACAGTCATTTCATTGGACATCAACTCAGGCTACTGTACACCCTTTTATAGTTTACTACAATTGGGAAAACAAAATAAAACATTTAGATAATGTTTTTATATCAGACTGCTTAGAACACAATACTGTAGCATTTAATGTATTCCTGACTAAGTTGATTTCTATACTGAAAGAAATTTTACTTTTTGAAATCAAGAAAATAACATAAGCAGAATGGCAGTTTTTTGCCACATCCCATGGAAAAAGTGCCTGTGATGGCCTTGGTGGCACTATCAAAAACACCTTGCTGCCAAAGCTAGTCTCCAGCGTCCTTATGATAATCAATTTTTAATACCACTGCAGTTGTATGACTTTGCCGTGGATAATATATCTGGAATTGATTTTGTATACTACTTGCAACAAGAATATGCAGATATGGAAAAGAAACTTGCTGTACGCTTCAATGACTCAGTAGCCGTTGTTGGAACCCAAAAGTTTCATTCCTACAGTCCAATTTCAGAAAATCGCATCAATGTGAAGTATTACTACTACAGCCCCTACCAGTTTACTAAAACTATCACAGCCTTTGAGTATATAACACCGACAGATCTACAATACATCGAATCTGGCTTTGTGAATGTTGCCTATGATCAATCCTGGTGGCTTTCATGTATTTTTAAAAAGAATAATGAAACTTGTGAATATGAAGTAAATTTTCTACATCCCAAAGAGCCTGCAGCATCATTTTTTTATCCAAAGCCTTGTGACATTTTAACTGTCCCAGGTGAAACACTACTTCAAAAAGTAGAACCAACGACTACAACTGGAAGGGTGTACAAATTAAGCAAGGAAGAAAATTCGCTGTCTTCAAAGACTTTAGAAAAGTATCTCAAGAGAAACATCTAACTAAATATCAAGAGCAATATCTTATGTTGAATTTTGTTAAGTTTAAGTGACTTTAAAAACCTAGTTCATTAGGTGGTGCCTACTTTTTTTATAAAAACTTAAAGATGCAGTCATAAACATATTTCTGATTTTTGTGTGGAAATCCGATGAGTGTGACTGATCAGTACATGTTAGGGTGAGTTTAGACAAAAAATATTTTATTAAAATATGATCCCATTGTCATCCCATTCTAAAATTTGGCATATGTGTACTATAATAGTGTACAAATAACATATATTTTTTTCAGAAAAATAAAAAAAATATATTTTTGAAATTTTTCAAAATTTATTTTTAGAAAATCTGTGGAAAATGGTAAAATTTACCAACATGATCATGTATGGTATCAAATTAAAGCTCTTGTAAAACAGAATAAAATGGTGAAAATTTCAATCTTGTATGTTTAGTAATTTTGAAAATAGAGCAGTTTAGAGTAACCTGATAGAGCGCTGACAATTTTCCTACTATATACTATTTATGAAAATTAATAATTAAAAAACTATAAGTCCGAAAAATCTGATATATTGCATTTTTGTTAGTTTTGATGGTAGGAACAATCATACAAAAAATCCGATCATTCTGAAACCTTAAGGTCCAAAATTATTTTTTAGTTCGTTATTTTGACATGGAATGACCTTATGGAATTGCCTTTATCTGCTTTTAAAAAATATTGGTTATGTTGTTTGTCTTTTTGTATAATGGCTTTAAGGGTTGTGTGTTTATTAGTAGTGCTTGGTTTAGTGTTCAAAGCGTTTATGATAGGCATTTTATGTTTAATATCTTCTTGAATTTTGTAGTCCATTACGTTCGGTGAATCTTATTAATCACTTAAACAATAGTTTATGACTATCCGAACTTTATATGTAGTAAATTTGTTAAAACTCACAGAGACAGAACGTTTTCGATAGCTATGTGCCGATCTTCATCAGAGTCTTCTGCTTGATGTTGGGTCAAGCGGTGACGGTTTTAAAGGTAGGTTTTTGATAGTATCAAAGAGTATGTGTGATTTGTATTGTGTTTGTTCGTTTAATATGTTTGTATTTTGTGTTTTTGTGAGTTTGTAAATTTCATATTGTTCTAGTGTGTTGAGATGTGGTCCTTTTTTGTTGATGTGTAGGATTTCTAGTAAAGGCATGGTAGGTAATGGTAAAGGTACGTGTATTTGTGTCCTATTTCTTTTATGTGATTGTAGAATGCTGAGTTGGTGTTCTGTTTGTGATTCTCGACTGTTTGTTTGAAGCTGCAACCTGTTGGTCCAATATAGATTTTGTTACATTTGTCGCAGTTTAATTTGTATACGCCTGGTGCTTGTAGTTTATCTTTGTTGTTGGTGTCGTGTTGTATTTTGTATTGTAACTTGTTATTAGTTTTGTATGCTATTTTGCATCCTATTTTTTGAAATTTGCAGGCTATTTTATTTATTGTTTTGTTTATGTATGGTAATGTGATGTATTTGTTTTCCCTCTCTGTAGTGTTAATTTTAGTGTTTTTTTTTGTATTTTGTACCATAGTTTGTCTATTATTGTGGTGGTGTATCCATTTGTGTATGCTAAATATTTAATGGTGTTTAGTTCTTTGTTTATGTTTTCTGTGGTCATTGGAACTTTTTTAAGTCTTTGGACCATGGATCTGAAGGCAGCGTGTTTGTGTTGGATAGGGTGGTTGAGGTGTTGTGGATAAGTGTCTCTGTCATTGTGGTGCATTTTATTAGTGTAGGTGAGACGTTTTTCGCACTGTCGGGTGTTGCCTCCACATAATGTTATGATATCATCGACTTATCTGTGCCAGTAAATTCAAAAGTATCAAATGTTGCAGCACACCTAATATCACATAAACATGAAATAACAAATTATGAAAATAACCTAACCATACTTGAAATAAATAATAACCCAATAGAACTAAACTCACTAGAAAAATACCACATTTAAAAAACATACACAACAATTTAATGAATCTACAAACAGCATATACAGAAGACATACTATTCAAAAACATAATACACAAGACTCAAGAGGAAACGTATATGACGTCAACTATTACCAACACGACGGACCGAACATCCGCACCAGAATAATTAAGAAAAAGTAATTAGTGATTCGACAATGGTCAAGTGACCGAAAGGCGCCTCATCACTCAAGGTAAAATCATTGCACTTAATGGTGGATAAAATTACTTACAATAGTAATATATTAACTTCATATATATATATATATTACGTTATCCATTGTTTTTCCGTTGCACTGACTAATTTCTAACCTCCGTCTTCTCTTCGTATTTTAAAAATTTGGGATAAACCTAAGACAGAACGTTTTCGATAGCTATGTGCCGATCTTCATCAGAGTCTTCTGCTTGATGTTGGGTCAAGCGGTGACGGTTTTAAAGGTAGGTTTTTGATAGTATCAAAGAGTATGTGTGATTTGTATTGTGTTTGTTCGTTTAATATGTTTGTATTTTGTGTTTTTGTGAGTTTGTAAATTTCATATTGTTCTAGTGTGTTGAGATGTGGTCCTTTTTTGTTGATGTGTAGGATTTCTAGTAAAGGCATGGTAGGTAATGGTAAAGGTACGTGTATTTGTGTCCTATTTCTTTTATGTGATTGTAGAATGCTGAGTTGGTGTTCTGTTTGTGATTCTCGACTGTTTGTTTGAAGCTGCAACCTGTTGGTTCAATATAGATTTTGTTACATTTGTCGCAGTTTAATTTGTATACGCCTGGTGCTTGTAGTTTATCTTTGTTGTTGGTGTCGTGTTGTATTTTGTATTGTAACTTGTTATTAGTTTTGTATGCTATTTTGCATCCTATTTTTTGAAATTTGCAGGCTATTTTATTTGTTGTTTTGTTTATGTATGGTAATGTGATGTATTTGTTTTCCCTCTCTGTAGTGTTAATTTTAGTGTTTTTTTTGTATTTTGTACCATAGTTTGTCTATTATTGTGGTGGTGTATCCATTTGTGTATGCTAAATATTTAATGGTGTTTAGTTCTTTGTTTATGTTTTCTGTGGTCATTGGAACTTTTTTAAGTCTTTGGACCATGGATCTGAAGGCAGCGTGTTTGTGTTGGATAGGGTGGTTGAGGTGTTGTGGATAAGTGTCTCTGTCATTGTGGTGCATTTTATTAGTGTAGGTGAGACGTTTTTCGCACTGTCGGGTGTTGCCTCCACATAATGTTATGATATCATCGACTTATCTGTGCCAGTAAATTCAAAAGTATCAAATGTTGCAGCACACCTAATATCACATAAACATGAAATAACAAATTACGAAAATAACCTAACCATACTTGAAATAAATAATAACCCAATAGAACTAAACTCACTAGAAAAATACCACATTTAAAAAACATACACAACAATTTAATGAATCTACAAACAGCATATACAGAAGACATACTATTCAAAAACATAATACACAAGACTCAAGAGGAAACGTATATGACGTCAACTATTACCAACACGACGGACCGAACATCCGCACCAGAATAATTAAGAAAAAGTAATTAGTGATTCGACAATGGTCAAGTGACCGAAAGGCGCCTCATCACTCAAGGTAAAATCATTGCACTTAATGGTGGATAAAATTACTTACAATAGTAATATATTAACTTCATATATATATATATATATTACGTTATCCATTGTTTTTCCGTTGCACTGACTAATTTCTAACCTCCGTCTTCTCTTCGTATTTTAAAAATTTGGGATAAACCTAAGACAGAACGTTTTCGATAGCTATGTGCCGATCTTCATCAGAGTCTTCTGCTTGATGTTGGGTCAAGCGGTGACGGTTTTAAAGGTAGGTTTTTGATAGTATCAAAGAGTATGTGTGATTTGTATTGTGTTTGTTCGTTTAATATGTTTGTATTTTGTGTTTTTGTGAGTTTGTAAATTTCATATTGTTCTAGTGTGTTGAGATGTGGTCCTTTTTTGTTGATGTGTAGGATTTCTAGTAAAGGCATGGTAGGTAATGGTAAAGGTACGTGTATTTGTGTCCTATTTCTTTTATGTGATTGTAGAATGCTGAGTTGGTGTTCTGTTTGTGATTCTCGACTGTTTGTTTGAAGCTGCAACCTGTTGGTCCAATATAGATTTTGTTACATTTGTCGCAGTTTAATTTGTATACGCCTGGTGCTTGTAGTTTATCTTTGTTGTTGGTGTCGTGTTGTATTTTGTATTGTAACTTGTTATTAGTTTTGTATGCTATTTTGCATCCTATTTTTTGAAATTTGCAGGCTATTTTATTTATTGTTTTGTTTATGTATGGTAATGTGATGTATTTGTTTTCCCTCTCTGTAGTGTTAATTTTAGTGTTTTTTTTTGTATTTTGTACCATAGTTTGTCTATTATTGTGGTGGTGTATCCATTTGTGTATGCTAAATATTTAATGGTGTTTAGTTCTTTGTTTATGTTTTCTGTGGTCATTGGAACTTTTTTAAGTCTTTGGACCATGGATCTGAAGGCAGCGTGTTTGTGTTGGATAGGGTGGTTGAGGTGTTGTGGATAAGTGTCTCTGTCATTGTGGTGCATTTTATTAGTGTAGGTGAGACGTTTTTCGCACTGTCGGGTGTTGCCTCCACATAATGTTATGATATCATCGACTTATCTGTGCCAGTAAATTCAAAAGTATCAAATGTTGCAGCACACCTAATATCACATAAACATGAAATAACAAATTACGAAAATAACCTAACCATACTTGAAATAAATAATAACCCAATAGAACTAAACTCACTAGAAAAATACCACATTTAAAAAACATACACAACAATTTAATGAATCTACAAACAGCATATACAGAAGACATACTATTCAAAAACATAATACACAAGACTCAAGAGGAAACGTATATGACGTCAACTATTACCAACACGACGGACCGAACATCCGCACCAGAATAATTAAGAAAAAGTAATTAGTGATTCGACAATGGTCAAGTGACCGAAAGGCGCCTCATCACTCAAGGTAAAATCATTGCACTTAATGGTGGATAAAATTACTTACAATAGTAATATATTAACTTCATATATATATATATATTACGTTATCCATTGTTTTTCCGTTGCACTGACTAATTTCTAACCTCCGTCTTCTCTTCGTATTTTAAAAATTTGGGATAAACCTAAGACAGAACGTTTTCGATAGCTATGTGCCGATCTTCATCAGAGTCTTCTGCTTGATGTTGGGTCAAGCGGTGACGGTTTTAAAGGTAGGTTTTTGATAGTATCAAAGAGTATGTGTGATTTGTATTGTGTTTGTTCGTTTAATATGTTTGTATTTTGTGTTTTTGTGAGTTTGTAAATTTCATATTGTTCTAGTGTGTTGAGATGTGGTCCTTTTTTGTTGATGTGTAGGATTTCTAAATTATGATAAATGTCTGTGTATTTGTGTCCTGTTTTTTTAAGTGATTGTAAAATGTTGAGTTGGTGTTATGTTTGTGTTCTTCGACTCTTTGTTTAAAGCTGCAACCTGTTTGTCCAATGTATTTTCGTCGTAGTTTAGTTTGTATACGCCTGGTGCTTGTAGTTTATCTTTGTTGTTGGTGTTGTGTTGTATTTTGTATTGTAATTTATTATTGGTTTTGTATGCTATTTTGTAACCTATTTTTGAAATTTGCGGGCTATTTTGTTTGTTGTTTTGTTTATGAATGGTAATGTGATGTATTTGTTTTCCCTGTCTCTAGTGTTAATTTTAGTGTTTTTTTGTATTTTGTACCATATTTTGTCTATTATTGTGGTGTTGTATCCATTTGTGTATGCTAAATATTTAATTGTGTCTAGTTCCTTGTTCATGTTTTCTGTGGTCATTGGGACTTCTTTAAGTCTATGGAGCATGGATCTGAAGACAGCGTGTTTGTGTTGGATAGGGTGGTTTGAGGTTGTTGTTGTTGTTGTCGTGTGACAAGTGCAATAAAAAAAGTGTTCAGAAAAAGGTAGAGAGAGCACAGTTACACGGGTCCAAAGGCGTGAATTACTGCACTGGCCACCTCTGCAGCTTTGTCTGTATAAAGGGTCTCCCTAGAACAGTGTAAGTCAATTTTAAATAGTGCTGCAATGATGGACGGGCAGTTGAAGAGATGATCGGGATCAAGCTGTATCCCTTGGCAGTTCCTACATTCAGGGTATGTTCTTGATCCATCAGGCAAGATTTTCATGTCTTTGAGGTGCATTGTCCTCAGTCTGGCAATTGTTTTTGTTATTTCCCTGTCGCAGTTAAGCTCGGGAAGTGATGATTTTCTTTGGTTTACCATTGGGTGGTAGGAGTGAAATAAAATAGCTCCCGCGGACCAACAGGTAGAAGTCCAACCTCTCAAGGCAATGGCACTCACCATGACTAGTGCAATGAACATATGTCTGGTTTGAGGTGTTGTGGATAAGTGTATGTATTGTTATGGGTTTCCTGTAAATGTTGAAGCTGTGGTTTTGTGTGTGGCTTTTTGTTATGGTTAGGTCGAGGAAGTTTAGGGATCGGTTGGTTTCAATTTCTAAAGTGAAGTGGTGTTATGGGTGTATTTTATTACAGAGTGTCTAGTAGAATACCTTGAAGAAATTCCCTGAGTTTTCCCTGACTTTTCCAGGGTGTCTAGTAAAATAACTTGAAGAAATTCCCTGAGTTTTCCCTGACTTTTCCTCTTTTAGATGTCTATAGAAAGCCCAGTTTACATTGGGCCCATCCATTGATATCTGAAGGATCTTGGATAAATCCAGACTTTGAAGAACGAATTGAGTAACTCTTTTGCTTTTGTGTCTGTAAGGAACACAGAACCAAAATATCGAGCTTTCACTTCATCCGTCTCTGCATCCCAATACCTAACACTCAAATCCATTTGGGCTCTTTGTGATATTTTGTTTAAACTTTCATCAAAGCCAATTACATAGTTAGAATTTGAATTTAATGATGTCAGTAACAGGTCTTTAATATAATTTGATAAACCGAATACAACACTATAGGAAATTTTATCTTTCCCCAATCTCATGTTCTGTGCAATGGTGCTATCAGGGAACATCCTTGGAAAGAGGCACACACTACCTTCTGCATTGCGTAAAGAAGTGTTGCATTACTAAATTCACGCACCATATAATCTCTGCTTCAGTCACTTCATCTTTTAGTTTATATTTATTCTAAGGAAGGAGGGGAGGTAATGACGACATCTGCATGACGCGCTTGCCCGCTACTGCAATGAAAACTGGAACCTTCCATGTTGAAATAAACAGTGTAAAAATAATCACCGTCAAATAAAACACATACTATCACGAGTCTAGGCAAATAGCTGGCTACGAATGTTTACACAGCGTTCTGTGTGGTCAGAAACAGACTGAGTTATCTGTTATCCCCACCTGTCCATATGATAACAGAACCACTGCGCACCCCAAGGCCACGGTCCAGGCTAAAACCTCCCAGCTGTACCAACTCGACACGTTTAATATTTATTGACATAATAAGTCCTGAAATCATAGCAATAGGCTTATCAAATAAATAATGGACATCTAAATAAAGAAGTGTTATTTCCTGACTGCCCTGACCCTAAACCGCTGGCTTACAATGCCAAATATTCGAGAGCAATGGCCACTAGTTTTGTTTCTAATCAAAATAATTATTTTCCCGATTTTTTAAAATTTTCCCTGACTTTTCCCTGAATTTTCCAGAATGTTAAAATTCCCTGACTTTTCCAGGTTTTCCCTGTCACTAGACACCCTGTATTAGTGTAGGTGAGGAGTTTTTCACATTGACGGAAGTTGCCTCTGTATAGTGTTATGATATCATCGATGTATCTGTGCCAGTAAATAATTTTGTGTGCGTGTGTATTGTTTGTGAGTATCTTGGTGTTTTCTATGTGTTGTAGAAAAATTTCGCTTAGGACACTACTGATAGGACTTGCCATGGGAAGGCCATCTGGTTGTGAATAGAAGTTTGAGTTGTGGGTGAAATAGTTTTGTTCGGTGATGATTTGGAGGATGTTTATGATTTCGGTAACGTGGGTTTTAGGTATATTGTTCTGAATTAATTGGGTTTCTAGGATGTTGAGTGTTTCGGGTATGGGTATGTTGGTGTACATATTTGTTATGTCGAGTGATAGTAGTGTTGAATTGTGTGGTATGTTTATGTCTTTTATTTTATTTATGAGATTTGTTCTGTTTTTTATGTCTGTTGGCTATGTTTAAGTTTATGGATTGTTTGATTATTTTGTCCATGTATTTTGCTAATTTAGGTGCAGGGGTATTCTGGTAATTTAATATCTTATCCAATATATTTATGCTGAGTGCGTTGTGTTTTGAATTGCTGTTTTCGTGACCAAAATAATGTTAAACATTTGTTTGTAGTTATATTTTTTGTGTACGTTGTATTTTAGTCTTTAGTTTAACAGTATTATTTCATTTATATTAAACTCGATGTTTGTGGTGTTCATTGCGCGTGGGTGAAACTGGTGGTTGGTGTGATTGAAGGTGATATTGTTTGGAGTTGCCAGATTGTGTAGTTATAATTTTTGTTTGTTTCTAGTAATCTGTTACTGTTTGTATAAATATTGGTAGCGGTCGGCTTCGTTAATGAAATGATTGTTTCAAAACACATCAGCAAATAAGTTCAAAAGCATTTACTTGTTACACAATGATTGCTATAACACTTGATATGTTCAAGTGTTTTAAAATATTAATAAATATTATTCAAATACACACACACATACATAACTACATAATGTGTGTGTGTGTGTGTATTAAAATTTTGACAAAATACTTGCAAAATTAAAGCCCTAAAATTCTAACTAATGAGCTGGTTGTTCGAGGCTGAAGAAGTTGTAAGACAAAAATGTTTCCTCCAAGTGTAAATTAACATCTTTTAGTTAACAAAAAGTCCGGTCGCAAGTAATAGCAAAAGTGTAATAAGTAATTAACAACCCGCTCCTCATGAACAGCAACAAGATTCTAAATAATATTACTTGGCACAGCTTTGTATATAAATCATAATAAATCTCATTTCTCTTGTTATGAAGGGGTAGACCATTAATGACTTTTTCTTAGTTCCAGATTGTAATTTAGCCCAACAGTTTATTGGAAGAAATACAAGGTAGAGGAAAAACTGGATATCTTATTTTAAATATTGTTCTGGTTCCTATTTTTGATAATTCACTTAATAACTAACTACAAATATGGCATAAGTGTAGAGTTTGACATTAGACCATTATAAAGTATAATGGAAATCTAATTATAATTAAAATATTTATATCAGTAAATAAAAAACTATGCAAGACTACTTCGATGATTTAGGTCTTACCTCCAGAGCTATTATCCAAAAAATGTAGAGAGTATCCTCTGATAACACATTCACTTCACAACACCAACCATTTCATACTACAATAATGATTGTACATCACTTGACAAGAAAAATAAACAATGTTGTTACTGAAACGAATAAAACACTATAGGACGAACTTCTATTCACCAGTGAAAACTACGCCTACTCATATACTTCTCTCCTGCCCTTCAATAGTAAATTAAGATTGTAGATTGGGAGAAGAGTAGTAGAATTTCTAGTCGCGTGGCAGCGCTTATGTCAATAACAACAGGGAAGTTTCTTGATATAAAAAAAAAAATTTAATCAAATTATTAAAAACGGAATTCCAAATATTCATTGATGAAAATACCAACGACCATGAAATTGATCATTTAATAGTTGTAGTTATAATTTAGAAGAGTGTTGTAATAAAAAAACTTATTGTATTTCATTTTATGTAATATTTTTTTTTATAAAATATTAAAATTCGATAAATCTAAATTAAAAGTTAAAATTCTAAATGTTTAGAGATTTTAATATTTTATAATTTAAATAATATTTTGACTGTAACATATATGTATATAGAGAAATTAAATAGATTGAATATGCAAATACAAAGATGCAGAAATAAATCGATTATCGACAGTAGATTTCAGATATCGTCCAGTTGAAAATGGCGGTGTCTTTGTGTTGCAGAAGGCTAAAATTTAATATTAAAAAAATAAGGTTTATACAACCATATAGAAATGGTTATATTGTGTTGTAAGTAAGATTTGTTTCAAATTTTTTTAAGAAAGTATCTTTTAACTAAACTATTTTAGACATTTCAGTGTTAGTTTAACAAAATATTATTTTGGACAATTATAACCTTACTTAGAGTAAGGAAAATGTACCATTTATCCTTTGAAAGAAATAATTTTAAGGTTTCGGTGTTACTTTTCTCAAAAGCAGAAATCAAGATATATTGCATAATAGCTGTCCAGTTAGTCTTATATGTTAATTTATACGTAGTACAAAAATCAACATATCTTCTAACATGTTCTCACTTCTGCAACTCATTATCCTGTGGAGATAAATATTCAGCTTTCAGGTAAATTAAAGGGAATGGCTGATGTATAGAATTTGACTAATTATTAAATTCTAATATACTTATAAAATGTATAGTCACATTCAGTTAATTCTGACAGCAACGTATTATCTATATTTTTTGTTGTTGCTCCTATCATCTATAACTCATAATATATTACAATTTGATATTTATCAGTTATCCAGATGCCAATATTGGACCAAGGGATGTAAACAAGGGACATAGGAAAAATTACAAAACTTCATGTTGACACTACGAAAATGAAAATGTTAAAATTGAAACTCAATTTACAAATTCTTATAAGGCTATATAAAGATAAGGCATTTTTTTAAATATAAAGACACACATGGTGTGTAATCTAGCAGCAATTAAGTAGCAAATTGTTACACAATGAGTCACTCACTGTTAATTTAACCTGGTGACAGAAATTAGATATTTATAATAATTCAACATTTATTTCTTTATATTCTATACTTAACCAACAAAAAGTAACGGTAAAAATATAGTCTTAATGACGTTGGTTTACAACAAATTTGTTTGTTTTTAAACTACTCACTTTAATGTGTAGCACACGTATATCAAAGTTTTTTCCGCGGAAAATACAGATAGATACTTTTTTCACATTTTAAATGTTTGGCTGTAATGGCATGTAGGCCTATAGCGTGAAGCGGGCACTCAGTAGTTACAGCGCACTGCACTACATCTAGATTTGCTTGTAATTTTATACAGCATTACTATATACCTATATTAAAATATACCTATGAAGTATCCAGTCAGAAGAGATTTGGTAATAATTTTATTCAACATTACTATCTACCTATATTAAAGTATACCTACGAAGTATCCAGACAGGATAGATTTGCTTGTAATGTTGATAAATATTTAGACTTATTGCCGATGCAGAAAATTACAACCGAATCTATCCTGACTGGATACTTTATAGGTATATTTTAATATAGATAGATAGTAATGTATAAAATTATCTATATAGTCATATTATATAATTATCTAAATAATCTGTCATCTAGGTTGAGTGTTTAGTGCAAAGTTTGTAATAGTAGTTTAGATATTAATGATAAGTAGTTAGTTATAAATTACTAGTCGGCGATGATTAGCTTATCAGGGTTCCTGGGAGTGAATTCACAGCTAGTATTTAGATTTGTTAATTTAGACATAATCAAAATTTAGATTGATTGTTGGAAAAATTGTCATGACTTTTCTTTTGTTTCAATTATGATGAAAACCTGTTGATGACAATGCTACTAATGAATTTTCAGTGATGTTTAAAAAAATAGACTTTTTTTTTTTTTTTTTTTAACTTGGGAGCGGGTTTGAATTGCCCGAAGCACTGCTACCTTAAGGTATATTGTACTTACCTCCCTGATCTAGTCAAATAACCCCTTCCCTCTTACCAGGTTTAGGAGTTTCCTGACTAGAGTTTTACCTTCAGCATCCACCAAAGCCGTTCCATCACCAAAGAGGTTGAAGCGCCTCTCAGCAAGTACTTCACATCTGTAAATAATGTGTGTGGCAGTCTCCAGTTCCTGCCCGCATAATCTGCACACTGGTTCATCTTTGTAGATACCCATTTTATGCAAATGTTTCCTTAGTCCACAGTGTCCCGTGAGTAGACCTGTGGCTATCCTCAATTCCTGCCTAGACAGATAGATGAGACTCTTCTGCAGCCCCAAGGAAGGTTTCCTAAGGGTTAGCTTACTGGGTCTCATCCCTTCGGCCCTGATCCAGTGCTCACAATGTCTTTCAGCCATCCACCTTCTCACTGTCATCTTGACCATGGATTTGGAAATACCTACCGCAGGCTCCAGTCCAATCAGGAGAGTCGAAGACCCCTCCCTGGCCAGCGCATCTGCGGCTTCATTTCCAAGTATTCCCCTATGCCCTGGCACCCAACCTATCTTGATTTGATTGTGCCTTGCCAGAGCTTGTAGGTTAATTAGGCACTCCCTGACTATCGTCGAGGTGACCACGTGTTCGTTTAGTGCCTTAATTGCTGCCTGACTGTCGGAGAAAATAGCAATCCGGGTCCCGTGTGTTTCCCTTCTCGCTATCTCTCCCAGACAGGCATTTATAGCATATACTTCGGCCTGAAAGACAGAGGTATGCCTCCCCAAGGAAAAAACTAGTTCTACCCTTGGGTTTTTACAATACACCCTCGCTCCAGTGCCGAAGTCCATCCTGGAGCCATCTGTATACCAGATCTGAGCTCCCGATGTTAATGTCCCTGACCATTCCATCATAGTTTGGTGGACCTGGTCAGGTGCAAACATTCGAGTAATGTTGTCGCTGCCCATTTCCAAGACGGGTTCTTTGACCATGCACTCGATACTCATATGTCCTGAGACATCTGGGAGGTTAGCCCAGTTGCTCGAGTTGCGCAATCTCCATGCCGCCAGCCTCTCCTCTTCCCTAAGGACAAGCTCAAGGGGAGGGAGGTTAAGCATTACTTCCATTGCTGCACCTGGTGTAGTTGACATCGCTCCCAGTGTGCACAGACAGGCCAATCTCTGGATAGAGCTCAGTTTAGCTCTTGTCTGTGCCTGGTTGGCCTTTGTCCACCACACCAGAGCTCCATAGGTAATCATAGGTCTTATCACCCTCAGATACATCCAGTGCATCATTGATGGCTTCAGTCCCCATTTCTTACCCACCATTCTTCTCACAGTCATCAGTGCCCTTTTGGCCCTGTTAACTGTCCTCTCAAGATGTGGGTTCCAGGTGAGTTTCCTGTCCAGAGTAACTCCCAGGTACTTCACCTCCCCCACAAACTCAAGGTATTCACCAAACAAGCGGGGCATCCTGGTCGTCAGATCTTTTCGCTGTCTGGTGAAGTTAATGAGAGCAGTCTTTTTTGAATTTACCCTAAGGTTCTCCTTTTTACACCACTCTTCAATCAGTCATAGAGGATTTCTGATTACCTCAAGGACTGTATCAGGGAATCTGCCCAGGATCAGAACAACTATGTCGTCCGCATATCCTAGACAGAAGTACCCCTGTTCATTCAGGAGTTCAATAAGGTTGTCAACCACTAGGCACCACAACAGAGGAGAGAGAACCCCCCCCCCTGTGCACAGCTCAGACTTGTCTCCGCCCTTCTGACCTCCCCTGCCACCTCTACAGAAATGATTCTGTTTGTTAACATGGAACTTATCCAACCACAAGTGGTTGCATCCACTCCATGACGTCTTGCACCACTTACCATCGTCTCCACTGAGGGGTTATTGAAAGCCCCTTCAATGTCGAGGAAGGCACCTATGGCACAACCTTTCTGGGCGATCATTTGCTCAATCCT
Organism: Prosapia bicincta; assembly: GCA_036971475.1. Lineage (NCBI taxonomy): Eukaryota > Metazoa > Arthropoda > Insecta > Hemiptera > Cercopidae > Prosapia > Prosapia bicincta. The sequence goes on along the minus strand of JBAIZL010000004.1, from coordinate 186,737,106 downwards.
ACCAACCACTTGATGGAGAGCTCCCTCGCAGGATTTCCCCGGTTGATAAGCATACTGGTTCCAATGCAGTGGTTTTATGGCCAAAGCACCCCCCCCCCTAATATGCCTATCAACCAGTTTTTCAAGTCCCTTAAGAACAAAGGACATGAGTGTAATAGGTCTGTATCCTTTCCCTTCCGATTGGTTACCGGTGGGCTTAGGTATAAAGACCACCTTACTAGCTTTCCAGGCTGCCAGCACATGCCCTAAAGCAATGCTTAGCCTGTATAATTTAGTAAGTACCAGTACCAGCAAATCCATTCCCTGCTGCAGCAGCACAGGATAGATCCCATCTGGACCTGGAGATTTGTAGGGTTTAAATGTGCCAATAGCCCATCTTACCCTTTGTGGAGTTACTATCCTCCTTGCCACTTCCCAGTCCTCCCTCTTACCACGTCTTGTGGAGAGTTTGGCAACTGGTTCAGTGTCTGCTCCCCCAAGTTTCCTCAGAGTACTGGAAGGGAAATGTGTTCTGATTAATTCTTCCACAGTTTCCCCTGCAGTTTTTGTTATATTTCCCAGTGGGGTTCTTAGCATCCCCACCGGGTTAACTGGGTCCTTAGAGAGCACTTTATGCAGTCGTGCCCCTTCCCGAGTTTTGTCAATCTCTTGACAAAACTCCTTCCAGGACTTCCTGCGTGCTTCTCTAATTGCCCTGTTGTATTCGGTTAGTGTTTTCCTATACTGGTCCCACTCCCCGTTCTTTTTTGCTCTATTAAAGAGTCTCCTGGTGGTCTTCCGAAGTTTGGCTAGCTTCTTGTTCCACCATGACGGATCCCCTACTTTTCTCCCCTCACTGAGAGGGCAGTTATCAGTAAAGGATTCTACTATAGCCTCGCCAACCAATGCGGCAGAGTCTTCTAGCTCTCTCCTCCCACCATACTCCAATCCAGCCTCCTCAATCCGAACTCCCAGGTCCCTCCTGTAGGAGTCCCAGTCTGTTCTTCTTGGATCCCTGGTTGGCCGAAGCATGGCTGGATTTAGAGAGATATCATACCTAATATGTCTGTGGTCAGAAGAAGATGGTTCATCCGACACGTGCCAGTTTAGTACATACCTAGCCGTCTGGTTCGATGCCACCGTAAGACTAGTAAATTCTTAGAGCTAAGATAAGCTAAAAGTTCCTCACCTCTAGTGTTGGTACCTGTACTTCCCCACGAAGTGTGATGGGAGTTAGCATCCATCCCCACCAGCAGCTCCTCATCCACAGCCCCGCAGTGCTCGACCAGCCTCCTCAGCTCTTGTGTTGGTAGAGCCCCCGCGTAGTCAAAGGGGAGATATGACGTGGCAAGGTTCAGCCTCTTCATCCTCCCCTCTGCCCGCAGCTCCACCGTCACTGCTATTAAGTCCCTGCAGCAGAAGTCCGTTAGTACAAAAGCAATCAACCCCCTCCTAACCAGGATACACGTCCTGGGAACACCGGAGTCCTTATCGTACAACAACTTACCTCCAGATGTCGCCAGCCCGCATATTCGTCCTCCAGAAATCCATGGCTCCTGGATGAGAACCAAGTCCACCTCTCCCCTCTCCAGCATCCTACACACGACAGCACTCGCCGCCCTGCTTTGCTGTAGGTTCACTTGGAGGATCTTGATCATTGTTCTGCTTGATTTGCAGTCGCCTGGGTCCGCAGAGCAGCCCCAGGACTAGACAGCGTGCTCAACTCTACAGCCACTTCACTGGTTTCTGCAGTCGGCAGCTTGACAGCCGCCCCCGCACCCCCAGTGATGGTTGCCGTTGACACATCTGCTACAGACTCACGGTTTGCCGTCTCATTGGCTCCCACTGTCTGTGCAGTCTCGAATTCAATTCTTTTACTTACTTGGTCCATTAACGTCCCACGAGTATGGGGGAAATAACGGTCGACCAGAGCAGAGCTCCCACTGCCCTGGCAAGACAACATACAATGAGGTATTGTCTGGTTCCTCAAGGGGATCGTGTGCAACTGCATTTTATACCCTGCAGCCATTCATCCTTCGGCACGATGCCTTCCACCTTGGATTGGGTATTCAGTCACTGACCTTGAAGCACACCCCAAGTTCAGGACATTATTAACTGTTGCTCATGAAGCGAACAGCCTGCTTTACTCTCTTTTTTACAACTGTGTCGTTAGGGTAGTTTCCTGCCCATACTTCACTGTCGCATTGCCCTTGGTTCACCTGGGAGGTGAGAGTAGCATTGTGAGGACTTAATTCCCAACTACCCCAGTCTTCCCAGTCAGAGCAGTTATTTCTACCGCCCCCATCCGGTTGACTGACGAGGAGGGATTCCTCACCTTTGAACCATAGCCTTGGTACAGGCCTACATATTCAGAAACCTTCCGGAATCCTTATTCACAGGTAACCTACATTTCTGTAGGCCGTCCCACTATCCGCCACCTGTGGACCCGCCCGGTTGCTCAGGCCAACTTGCCGGGAAATAGACTGTTACCTTCTCAAATGTGTAACGTAGACAAGACTGGCTTAAACTACAAAATGTAGTCAAGCAAAACACTTGCTGAATCAAATGAAATTGTATAAGGAATGAAAAGATAGGAAATCATTACTCCTTGCTACAATAAAGATTCAACTGATGAATCAGGGAGTAATAGAATGGTTAAAGAGACTGTACCATAGAAAGTCTGTCTAATTTTAGAAGAGTCTGAAAAAGATGCTACCTGTATGATTGTTGCCTTTGGCAGATGAAACCTGACACACTAAAAAAATCATGGCATAAGCTTTAGTTGGCAGTTATGACCAGAAGTGACCGGATAGAAGGTGAGCAAAACGATATGCAGGAAACTGTTTAAGATCTACAAATTTTACAACCAAATCTCGCTGCTAGTGAAGTTGAGAAATAGGTTGTGATAAAGACTGGAGAACTAATGACAACCAAATTATTGTAACTGTTTTAGTAAATAATGGTGAAGGAGGAATCAGATGGCGATGATAACAAACCTTCTAAATGGATTATTAACAGACATGCCAAGAATGCTTTTTTATTGCCCTAAAGTATATCAACCAGAACTCAACTTCAACAAACATAGTCTCTTTATGTCTCTTGATCCAGACTTTTTATAGATCAAGAAATGGAGAAATTTCACAGCTACATCTAGAATTTCATCTGTTAGACAAAAATCTATAACTGATTTTTTTCCAAGTACTTTTACAGTACTGTATGTATATATAGTATACTAGATTATCAGACATTTGTTGTTACTATTTCAGGAAAAAAGAACTACAACTGTATCCATTAAATATATACGTTAATCATTACTTTAACGAAACTTCTTATGAAAAAATTAAATTTTAATTTTGTAGTTTTTGTGAAAATTGATTATGAACATTTACTGAATTATATTTTTACTGACGAGAGATGCATAATAGAAACTACCGACTAGAATAATAAAAAAATATGGATGAATTTCAAAACTCTACCTTTAAGAATGGCCTAATAAAACTTCTTCATTCGATGCTATTAAAATCTTTCAATCAAGTTTCTGAAAAAACTGGAAAAAATTGCTGTAGAAAAGTTTTTGTATGTAAATATATATATAGTTTTAAATCTCTCCAAAACTATTGTTTGATAAATTATTTTGTGCTCTTGTTTGTCCTTGTGCAGAAATAATGATAATTCTGGAGATACCACTGTGTTCAAAAAATACCCGGAATTTTCGTTTTTTGAAAAAAAATATTTATTAATTCATCTAGATCGATATTGTTTCCTTCAAAGTAGTCCCCACTAGATATCATGCACTTATGCCAGCGCTTTTTCCAATTCTCAAAACATTTCTGGAACTCGATCTTTGGGATAGCTTTGAGCTCTTTCAGCGATGCACTTTTAATTTCATCTATTCTTGTGAAACGGCGACCCTTTAAAGTTTTTTTTATTGTTGGAAAAAGGAAAAAGTCACAAGGGATCATGTCTGGCAAATATGAAGGTTGGGGCATCATTACAGTGTTATTTTTCGCTAAAAAATCACGAACAAACAACAATGTGTGAGCTGGTGCATTATCGTGATGCAAAAGCCACGAATTGTTTTGCCACAAATCCAGACATTTTCTTCGCACTGCTTAATGCAAACGGCATTGAACTTGTAGATAGTACACTTTATTGATCGTTTGACCTTGTGGCAAAAATTCATGATGCACTATGCTGTTAAAATCAAAGAACACAGTAAGCATAACCTTGACGTTCGACCTCACTTGCCAAGCTTTTTTCAGTCTTGGAGAGCCAGATGCTTCTACTGGGACTATTGAGCCTTTGTTTTGACATTATATCCATAAACCCATGTTTCGTGACCTGTTATAATACGTTTCAGTAATTCTGCATCGTCACTGACTTCATTTAGTGATTCCTGAACAACTTCCATTCGCCGCTGATTTTGTTCAAAATTCAACAATTTTGGGACAAACTTTGCTGCCACGCTTTTCATACACAAAATGATCGCAAAAATGTCATGGCATGAGCCAATCGATATGCCAACATCATCAGCGACTTCTCTGATTATCCGTAAACCCATGTTTCATGACCTGTTATAATACGTTCCAGTAATTCTGCATCGTCATTGACTTCATTTAGTGATTCCTGAACAACTTCCATTCGCCGCTGATTTTGTTCAAAATTCAACAATTTTGGGACAAATTTTGCTGCCACGCTTTTCATACACAAAATGATCACAAAAATGTCATGGCATGAGCCAATCGATATGCCAGCAACATCAGCGACTTCTCTGATTGTGATTCGGCGATCATTCATAACCATTGCTTCCACGTTTTCATCGGTTGTTGATGTGCTGGGGCGTTTGTCAACGTCTTCGTGGCCATCTTGGAAACGCTTATACCACTCATAAATTCTTGTTCTTTTCATAGCAGACTCACCATAGGCCTTTGTTAACATTTTGCACACTTTGTTACACTTTTTTTCATTTTTTATGCAAAACAATATAAATTCTTTGATTCATTTTTTTTAACAACCAAAAATCGCTGAGCTCATGAAAACACGTCTAACCTTAGCGGCTGCCACAGATAAAGTAAACAATGAATACAGCTGAAAATTGTGTCATACTTCAGGGGCATGTATACCAACACAATAAAATTATGTTGACAATCGGACTCTCCAGACGCGCAAAATTTAAACATTCCGGGTATTTTTTGAACACACCTCGTACATCTTTTCTTTCTCCTTTCACTTTGTTCACAAAATTTAGCTTTAATCATCTCTTCTTTTAGTTATTGTCATACCTTTATACTTTACAAGTGTTTTAAATAGTTATATGTGAGGTACATTGTAAATCAACTAATTTATGTTCACACATAAGACAACATCAGTACAAACGTATACTGATTAAAAACTATTTTTTTAATTTTATCTAGTTTTAAGGGTGTACACCTTTTAATTGAATTTATTTCTTTTTTTCACTGTTTAAAAATTTTCATACAGTTTTAATTTAATTCTTGAATTTTGTAGTCCATTACGTTCTGTGAAACTGAATTAATCACTTTAACATTAATTAAAACTATCCAAACTTTAAATTTTGTAAATTTGTAAACACTTACTGAGACAGAACGTTTTTGATCACTATGTGGCGATCTTCATCACATTTAAAGTTCGAATAAACATCACTTAAACTAATTTTAAGGTGATTAATTTAATTAAATGTTAGTGGTCCTCTTTTAAATATTTTTTTAAGCTCCGTGTATAATTGTTTCTTTTTTTTATTATAGGTTACCAGAGATCAACTCACAACAACCAGAACAAACGGTTTTGCTTAAAAATGATATCCCAGACTTCAGTAATATTAATACAGAAAAGTGTGTTACAGTTGTTGGAAAACATCTTTTAGATTTTGAACATGGTGTTCGGGTTTTGGAAGAACAAATTGAAAATGGTACTGTTTCAAAATAAGTCTTAAACTTGTTGGTTTTTATCACAAACAAAATTTCAATGACCAGGAAAAAATCATCCACTGCTCCTCATTTCTTTTTGTTTGTATTAACTTATATATGAGGATAGGCTAGATGTATCTATTAGATGGGGTTTGGCATCCTTTTGTATTCCAGTCATTCACACACGTATATATTTTAATACAACATACAGTTCATAACACTATGTTCACAATTATTTACATATACACTTTCACATAAGATGCCATCAAAACGGCCAATTGAACTTTATTCATTGGTACAGGAATAGCCACAGTATGTGTGTGTGTGTGCGTGCGTGTCTGTGTCTGTGTGTGATGTCAAACCCTGTACACAACATTAGATTGGCATCCATCCAGCCAAGCTAAAATAACTGTTACCTAGAGAATGAGAGTATAAAATGATCCAAATTGATTTACTGTTCTCATAAACCCATCATAATACCAAAATTGATGGATTTTAATTAAATTATGGAGATAAACTATATGCCATTTCAGACAACAGTAAAGAGACTTTTACTGAAGTCATCTGACTTATACCCACTCCACCTCTAATTTAACAGATTTGTCAAAATATACACTTTATTTATTGGTAGTGAACTCTGAGGAATCAAACTCTGAAACATCTTTGAGTGTTCAAGTAAATCAGTATTTGGCATTAACTTACTTCTTGCTGCGGACGTCCAGGGTCATGTGACTCCGATGGTCCGATGTCCATAATAAGTTGCTGCAGCCAAGGTTCAAAACTGTTTATTGATCAATATTGTTTTGTTGTTTCCCTGGCTTCCCAGTGCAGATAGCAGAGACGCTCTTGGTGGAATTGGTGAGGAGCATCGAAGGAGGATATGGTCTAGAGTCTCCTCCTCTTTTCTACAGTTAGGGCAGAGTGGAGATTCACTCCGATTAAATCTGAAGAGATAGGTCTCAGTCACAATGTGTCCGATTCTTGCTCGTGCTGCAAAGACGGCTATAAATCAGGGAACTCCTTGATACATTTTCAAATCATTTGGTTCTTTTTGAATGTCATAGAGGTTCCTACCTTTGGTTTCTTCTCTCCAATGGTGGATCCATTTTCTTCTAACTGATGTTTTCACAGCACTCAGGCATTTCTTTAGAGAGTACTGTGGTAAGAAGACTGGGCCCATTTCCGCTGTTGTATCTGCTTTTTCATTACCGTCGATGCTGCAGTGTGAGGGGATCCACTGGAGCTGTATTTGTTTCTCATCTTTGCTGAGAGTGTTGAGTAAATTTGTTATTTCTTCTAGTCTGAATGAGTAGCTTCCTGGTTTCCGGTTCTCTATCATGTGCAAGGCACTCCTGGAGTCAGTGAATATACAGAACTTCTCTGCTCGTAGTTGAAGGCAGTTTACCAAGGCTGCATTTATTGCCAGCAACTCTGCATTGACACTGGAGGCTGCATTTGCTGGTATGTAATATTCTTCTCTGGTGAAGTGGTTATAGTAGTCTGCTCCTGACTTATCTTGGACTAGATCTACTGACCCATCGGTGTAGATTTGAACGGAGTCTGGGTACAGATTCTGAATCATTTCCAGTGACTCTCGCCGAAGTGCCTCCTGGGGGTCTTCCATAGTTAGGCGAGAAGGTAGGTTTAGAGCTACCATTATTTCATTCTGCGGGGTTCCAAGGGGGTTCGTGGTTGCAGACCGGGATTTCCTCTGGAGCCTCAGAAGGCATTTCAGCAGCAAGCAATTTGATACTGTGAGTGTATGATTGCCGTGTAGTCGTTTCTTTTAAAGATTGTAGTGGATGGGTTATGTGTAATGAGAGGGTTTTTAGATGTTTATTCCATATTTGTTCTTCTATCAGTAAATCTATGAGTTCTATTGATAATTCTATTTCCATTGCTGCAATGGGAGTGGTTTTGGGACAGCCTAGGCAAATTCTTAAGGCAGCCAATTGAATCACTTGAAGTTTTTTAATGTGGATTGCTGCGGCCACTCCCCAGATCTCACTGCAATAGGTCAGTTTTGTTCTTACAAAGGATAGGTAAAATGTTCTCAAGCATATGGTGTCAGCACCCCATTGTCGGCTGGCAACTACTTTCATTGAATTGAGACGTTTGCTACAAGCCTGAACAGTTTTTTCAATATGATTTTTCCATCTCAGCTTTTTATCAAGCAGTACTCCTAGCAGCTTAGAGCAGTGGTTATATTGAAGGTTTATGTTATTCAGTTTTAGTTTGTGTTTGTAGTCGGCTAGAGTATTCCTTCTTGTAAATATTGCACATTCTGACTTTTCTGCAGAGATCCTCAGTCACCACTTCTTTCTCCAGGGCCATCTGCATTGCCTGATTAGCTCTGTCTGGATCTCTATGTGAGACGAATAGCGTTACATCATCAGCATAGGAGACGCACTCGACTCCTGGAGGCAGGTTGGATGCAATGTCATGTTTTGTAATATTGAACAGTGTTGCACTTAAGACTGCTCCTTGAGGGGTTCCGTTTTTTATCTCAGCACTTGTTGATTCTTGGCCATTGACCAATGTTTTGATTTTTTGACTGCTCAAGAAATTCGTTAGATACTTCAGCATATTTCCCATTATGCCAAGCTTCATGCATTTTAATAAGATAGTGGTGTGGGGTGTTCTGTCAAAAGCAGCTTACAACTGGTTAAAAACAACCAGATAACTCATGTAACATAATTAGTCTCAGTAAACAGAAATTTGTTACAATTTGGCATTAATTGGTTTAAAAGCCATACAGATGGCATTAAAGTAATTCTAAAAATTGATTTTCCAATGTTCATCTATTTGTAAGACATCTAAATGAAGAACACAATTTACAATTAAGGTGTTTTCAGTTTTTAGACCAGACTTTGTTGCATAAGGTAGAGTTAGTGATAATTTAGCTAAGTTATCTTGAATCTATATTGATACAGATTTTAGACCAATACTCTGTTGGAATTAGCATCAATGGACAACCACTCTTACAAGAAACAGAACTAAAAGGGCTTTCAATACATTAGTATTTAATTTAGTAATTTATTTTTATAAGTAGAACTTAATTATAAACTATGTAATATTTCTTTTTAGAGTATAGTCCACTACATTATATAAAAATCACAAATACAAATCTTTGTTATAACAATAATTCTTTCAAAAATACTTTTGGTTATGTCAATGTTTTGGAGAACATTTACACATTTTTAAGATATTTTACAATCCGTTTGTGATATTTCAATTCCATTACTAGTAACACAACTAAAAGAACCAGGTGGATTTGGGTCCCAAACAGAGAGGATCTCACAAATGTAATACCCACATTCTAGAATTTTTTGTAGAAAAAGCCGATGCATGGTTAAAAGCAATAGTAATGCCTAATGTAAAATATGAGAAACACAAAACCCGTCCTAGGAATTATCAACCTAACACCTCACTAGTACTGTATACATAATATTGGAGAAAATAATCAACCTGCATTGTAACTGTTTGAAGCAACTGTGGAGTAATGTTTATTTTTAAATAAATAAAACCTCTAAACCACAAATAACATTTATTTAAACCTTATGTACATTCGATTGCCCAGCAATCATCTTCAGAGGTATTTAAAAAATACAACTCTTTGTATTTCTTAAATACCTCTGAAGATGATTGCTGGGCAATCGAAATGTACATAAGGTTTAAATAAATGTTATTTGTGGTTTAGAGGTTTTATTTATTTAAAAATACACCTGCATTGTGTTTGATATATAGAAACCATCACCTTTCTCCTTTCTCTCCAACTAACAATGTGGTTTCAGACAAAGACATTCATCATTTGATCATTTGGTTTTGTTAAGAATCAGCCATACTAAAAGCCTTTCTGTTGCATCAAACACTTTGATTTATTTTTTTTACTTTGAAAAGGCATTAGACCTGGCCAGTAAAAGAGAAATTTTACATACTTTGAAACCATAGATTATTCAAAGTAATAGTCTTGTATTCATTGAAAATTTATTTTATAGCAGACATTTGTGCATATGTCTTTGTGACACAATTGTCTGATTGCTATGAACTAGAGTGTTCTGCAGGGTAGCTTATTAAGTATAATACTGTTTGCTGTTCTCATTAATATTGTCAGTGAACAACATGATTCATGTCTGGTATTTATTCCTCTATTCAGTCAGATAACAAATGAAACATTCACAGTAGGTTTGGTATTTTTTTCAATAAAGAAGATCCAGACATTTCTAGGCAATCATAAAAATTCTTCAAAAGATTGTGAAAGAACTTCAAATTATTCCAGACTGTTCAAGAGCCAAATATTTCCACAATTCTCTTCAATAATGATACAAACTATGGGTTTACTCTTTAATTTTTTGTGCCAAACAAGCCTTGACAAACAAGAAGTTTAGCTTGAAAAGTACAAGTATAAGTGGGAAAATATAGCACAAGATTTATCCAGTCAGTGTACAGTGGCTTACTTGATATTTAGAGTGATGGGGGAGTCTGCTAACTCAGTGTTTGTCAAACCTTGCTGCTATATGTATCCACTGTAGCAGACTAATACAGATGAACCTAGATGTAAGGCAGTTCTAGACAACTTGTTTTAACAACAGCATTAAGGGCAATCTGCTTATGTTCTTCATATTTTTTTTACTACACTCTGTTTACTATTCCTTTCTTATTACTATCTTTCGATCAATATCAGATAATATTAATGTTGTCTTCAGGTATAAAATGTAATAATTCATGATGAAAAATAATAAGATGAGAATATTCCTTTTATATTTAAAAGGATTTCTATAATAGTATCACATTCTATAATAGTACATTGCTATCAAGGTGCTGTTTTATCTTGGTGTTATTTACTTTTTCAGATGGATGTAAAGATGTAATAACAGAAGTAATTGAACCTTTAGAAAAACTAAGCATGCCGCTCAATACATCTTGGGGGATCATCAAAACATTATATCTGACAAATCAACAGTTAATGCCTGCATTACATTATTTAGGTTTACATGATCGAGCTAGACGAGCACGTTCTGCAAAATATTATAGTAAACCCATATATAATGCCTGTAAGGTGTGTATACAATTGTACTAATATATATATTTATATATAAAACTTATTCTTGTTTTATCATGATGCGTTATTGCACCAGATTGGTGTTGAAAGGAGTTAACATAAAATTCTAAAAGAGAGGTGATGAAAAATAAATTATTTCATTTTACAAAAAACAAGACCACTAAAAAAAACTAATTGCTTAAAAAACATATAGATTTACATAGTTACAGTTCTAGTACATATTTTGATAACAGTCAATCTTTTCAGGGAGAGTTTGATACAATTCTTCTTAAATCAACTAAATAAATTCAGCTGAGAGATTCAAGTAAAGGAACACATCTATTCTAAGGATAAGCTAATCTATCTAACTTTTGCAAATGTTATATACTAAAATTGTTTTAATTTAAATTTGATTACAAATTTTTTTTTCATCATATTTAAGAAAAACTGTTTTGTTTTTCTTTATTTAATATTACAACTGCCAATATCTATTTCATAATAAAATTGTTTTTTTATATTTTTTTAATCTGTTTTAGCTTCCCTCTATTATATTGATTATATTTTTTAAATATGTGCTATAATCAGAAATAGATCTGTTTATATATTTAAATTTTAATGCCCTTATTTTAAAACTTTTTATAGAATATTACATTACGTCCAAACCAAAATATTGGTTCTTAAACTTAAAAACCTGGTAAACATGTGAAGTTGGTAAAGATAAAAACATATACAATGCAAAAACTGTTGGTTTTAATATAGATTGCAATCCAAAGTAATCAACAAGTATAGGCGGATTAAGGTAACCTTAACTGCACTGCAATGTGCTGAATTTAACATCCAACGCACCACATACAAAATAACATCAAATTATCATAAATCAAAATAAAATATAACAAGACATTAACGAAAAAAATATGTATAAAAAATAACACGAATCTATTTTGCTCACAGAAAGGCATACTCAACAATCTACCTACACCATAAACTAACACAAAATCTACACCATACAGAACTTGAAAAATGTAATAAAGTAGGGTAATACCTCGACTTACGCTATACCGTCTTACGCGGTTTTTAAATCACGCTGTCCGAGTAATGCAGAAACTGGCCTGTTCTTGAAGAAAATGCTTATGAGAACTTTTATAGCTCATGAAGAGAAAATATTTTCAAGTTTTAAGGCCACCAAGGACCAATTGACAGTGATATTTGGCGCAAATACAGCTGTTGACTGTAAGTTGCGATCTCTCATATTTTATCGCTCAGAAAATCCAAGGGCGTTAAAAAATATTTCTAAAGTTAGTTTGCCCGTGATTTGGAAGTCGAATCGAAAGGCGTTGGTAATAGCTTTTTCTCAGGACTGGTTTGGTCATCATTTCATACCTCAAAACGAACGTTATCAGTCTAAACAAATTCCTTTTAAAGCAATGCCTATTAATTGACAATGCACCTGGCCATCCTCCTACTACTTTAACTAATTTCGACACAAGCGTGAAAGTGATATTTTTGCCACTAAACGCAAATAATTTGCTTCAATCGATGGTTGAGGGAGTTATCAAAACATTTAAAGCTTATTATACAAGAAGATCATTTGCGCAACTGCATGGAGCTGTGAGACATAACAACGAGCTCTCTGTTGATGGTTTTTGGAAACAATTCAATGTTTTAGATGCTCTGAGAATCAGTGAATAATCTTGGAATAAAATTTCATAAAAAACTTTAAATGGCCTTTGGAAAAAGCTGTGTCTGTTTTTTTCGCCACTGTAACTCAAGTGGAATCAGTACCAGAATCTGATGAAATTGCTAATGTGGTTGAAAAAGTTGTCGGTTTTGCCAAACAACTAAATTTAGAAGTGTATAGTTATGACGCTCAATAACTGTTGGATTTACACAACCCAGCGCTGACAATTAATTGATGAGCTTATAGAAATGCATGAGCAAGACCTTAAAAACGCAGATTCTTTAGACCTAGTTTACGTAGAAGATGAAATGGCAGTTAGAAACTTGACGAAAGGAATTAGTTTAATGGAGCAAGGCTTACAAATTTTGGAAATCATAGTCTCCGTTAATGAGCGTATTTTTGCCACAAAAAAAAAAATAGCGAGTTAAATGGAAATTCTGCCGTTTAAACAAGAATGATTTGTTCTGACATCCTACAAAACATTGAAAGTGATCCCACCTTTTTACAAAATGTTATTACTTGTGATGAATCGTGGTTTTTTACTTACGATCCCGAAACCAAACGCCAATCGATGCATTGGAAATCTCCTGATTCTCCACGACAAAAAAAAAGCACGAATGTCAAAATCGAAATTCAAGGCAATGATGATTGTTTTTTTTTATGTCAAAGGGATTGTACACATTGATTGGGTACCAGGGGGACAAACAGTGAATCAGCATTACTACATTAGCGTCCTGACTACCCTACGTGAGCAAGTACGGAGAAAACGGAACGATTTGTGGAAAAAAAGACATGGATCCTGCACCAAGACAATGCCCCAGCTCACAATGCGTTGTCAGTGAAGACGTTTTTAGCCAATCACAACATTCCCATCTTAGACCATCCACCCTACTCACCTGATTTGGCCCCATGTGATTTTTTTCTTTTCCCTAAAGTCAAGTCAGCTTTGAAAGGAACTAGATTTGAGAGTGTTGAAGCAGTAAAAGAAAAAGCGACGGAAGTAATGTATGGACTTACCGAAAATGATCTGCAGCATTGCTATGAACAGTGGAAAATTCGTATGGAGCGGTGTATAGACCGAGGAGGAGAGTACATTGAAGAAGATAACATCAAATTGTAAATAATGGAAAATAAAATTTTTTTATAGCATCAGTTTGGTTTTTTTCTAACCACACCTCGTATGTTGAATTCATGTTTGTTTTGATTTTTTGTTATGATGTTAAAACAAATCACCCAATACAACATAAACACGCAGCATTCAAACATTTACTACGCAGACTAAATAAAACACCTATGTCCACAACTAACTACACAGAGGAACTAAACACAATCAAATATTTAGCTCACAAAAATGGATATGACAATTATATAATAGACAAACTACACAGAAAAATACTCAACAAGAACAGTAACAACAACACAAACACAAACAAATTCATCACCCTCACATACATAAACAAACTCACAAATAAAATAGCACACCAATTTAAAAAAGCAGCATACAATGTAGCTTACAGAACAACAATTAAAAGCCAAACGGCTATCAGATACAGCATTAATAACAACACCGACATATACAATAACCCAGGAGTATACAAACTAAAATGCAACAGCTGCAATAAGTTCTATATTGGACAAACAGGCAGATCTTTCGCCAAAAGATATAAAGAACACAAAAGCGCACTGCACACTACTATTGAATCTACCTTTGCAAGGACACCTCATGGACACTAAACACTCATGCAAAAGTATGGAAAATAACATGAGCATCTTCCACACATGCAACAAAGGCCATAAGTTAAACACACTAGAACAGTATGAAATATATAGACATGGCAACACACATAAAAATTACATCTTAAATGGACAAACACGGCACAGATCACACATACTGTTCGATCACATCACTTATAACTTTCAAAAAAATGGTACAGAGAAAGAACAACTGCAGTATTCCTAGCAGCAAAAATACGAGGCTGAAGAAGTTGTAAGACGAAAACGTTCCCTCCAAGTGTAAGTTAACAATGTAACAACTTTTAGTTAACAAAAAGTCTGGTCGCAAGTAATAGAAAAAGTGTAATAAGATAAAGATGTTTTTTGTTTTATTTTAACTTAGGAATGTGATGAATCAAAGATGACAGAAGAAGAACATAGAGTTGTTGGAAAATACTGCATAGAAGGTCGTTTAAGTGGACTTGATTTATCAGACAAAGGTAGTGAAATCCTTGCTGTAATACGTAACAATCTGGCAGAAGAGAAAGGAAAATTTAAGAAGCGTGTAGAGGTTAGTATAAAAGTAATATGCAAATAAAAAACCACATGAAAAAGTGATTAATTATTTATTGCTAATTATGTTTAACAATATATTAGAGCTTCATTTATATAACCTTTAAACAAACAATCCATTTTACTTTGTGGATTTTTTTCAGATTTCTACTCAACAGTTTAGCCATATCATCACAGATACCACAGTAACAAGGGACTTTCCAGAAAGTCTACTCAAGCTGATGTCGGAAAATAGGTAAGAAACTGCATCATTTTAACTATTGTAACATTTTGAAAATAGCAAATAAGAAATTGGTTAGATTAAATTGAAACTAATTTTAGGTAAAAGCCTAGAAAATATTGTAAAACGTAAACAAGATATTTGAAAATAAATACACAAAAACCTCTTAACCACAAACTTTCTTTAATTTACCCTAATGTACATTTCAGTTACAAAGTAACCATCCTCAGAGGGATAACATACAAAGACTGTATGTCAGTCTTTGTATGTTATCCCTCTGAGGATGGTTACTTTGTAACTGAAATGTACATTAGGGTAAATTAAAGAAAGTTTGTGGTTAAGAGGTTTTTGTGTATTTATTATTAAATTCAACCACAGTATATTCCTAATAAATAGTAAGATATTTGAACTGCTGCATTAGGAAATTTGTTGTATCAAATAACCAAACAAATAAGATTAAAACAAGATAATCTAATAATAATAATTATATGTAAACAAAATTGTAAACTCAAGTAACATAGGGCATAAATAATTGCTGGAGAGATGGAAGGTAAAAACGCGATTGTAAACAATGTGGTTAGAGGTTATGTTCTATAAATCCAGCTCAAAAACACACACATTTCGGAGTTATTACAAAAGTAAAACGTAAAGACACTTCACACACAAATAATAGTAATTAAATAAACACTGGAAGGTTTGTTAAGGATCGGAAAATTGAAACAGTATGTTAACAAAATTAAAACCGGTGAAAACAATTTTGTTGGCGTGTTAACAGCTGTAAAGCAAAAGAAGTAGGTCAAGTGCAGTCGACTCTAGTGGGAAGAAGTCAAACTAAATTACATGCAACATGAGTTTTTCGGAGAAGGAGAGCCCGCCATGTTTTAAACAATTTTTAAAAGTGGAAACGAAGCGTTAGTCTGTCTAGCGTGGGTTGCCAAAAGAAGCAGACCTTTCTTAGAAGTCAAAATTCCATTTGAAGAATTTCGTCAAAGTTATACAGATTTGTGAAGAAAATTGGCCAAAATTAACAAGGATAAGTGAATTTAAAGCTATAATACAGTATAAATATAATTTGAAGTAACTAAAAGGAATTTAAGTGTGTTAAATATAAAATTTAAAGAGAACTGAATTGAGCGACCACCGGAACTTCGATAAGTTGATAAGTTAAGTACCTAGCGATATATAAAAATAAACTTTAGTGGACTTTTAAGATTATAAGGAAGTTTAAAATTGTACATTATTAGAATATCTTGTAATTAATAAATAGTTAGTAATAAGAAACATAATCCAGTTCAAATAGTTTAGGGACCTTTTTGCTTATTCCAAATTTAAGTTTTTCATCAGGAAGCTATTTATTAAAACTATTTTCTAAATTTAATCTTGTTTATCAAAATTTATTTAATTTAACCAAAGAGTTAAAAGATATAGCCCATGCATATAAACCTCGAGATATTAAGAGATCTCAGAAATTAGCCTAGGGTATAAAACCTTGTAACTAAAATCAAAGGATTTGAGTTTAGCATATTGTGTTAAAACTTGTTAAGTTTTATTTTTTTTTGTTCTGTTTATTGTTTATTGTGTGAATAAAAAGTTGTAATAAAGAATTTAAAATATTCTTGAGTATTTTTATCTTCTTTGGACTGTCCGTTCTTTCAATAATTACGTTTTATCTGGCGACCGATCAGCTGACATTGTCTGTGATGTTGTGTTTACGTCGTAGTTGTGTGGGATATGTTTATAAGCTAATCAAATTGTATTTAATTTGTTATTTGTGTTCTTTTTAAGTTAAAAATGAGTGGATTTAATATTTTATTTGTTGATGGAAGTGAGAAGGAGTTGAAAGATTGTGAATTTGAAAGAATTATTGGAGAATGGGACAGTGATTTGTTTGATGAAACATTTGAGAGTGATAATGAAATAGGACAGTTCGACATTGAATCTTAAATAGATGTAGATGTAAGTAATGAATAAAATAAAATCATAATAGACTGTAATATAACAGGTTCACCACATCATGAAAAATGTAATCTACCTTGTTCTGCAATAAGTGATAAGTTGCAACTTGAGCAGCCCTCTTGTAGTTATATTAGGCCTAGGAATTATAAAAGAAAAGATATTATAAATATTAGTATATATTTTGAAAGTGAATGTATTTGTGGATAAAAAAATAACAATAGGTTCCATAAGAAACATAAATATGAACTAAAAAAAAGTAATCAACAAAACCTTTAAAAATGGTCTAAAAAATTAGTTTTTTATGGCTCAGTCGGTGTAAAAAAAATTGTAAACGAATGGATTAATTAATATCTAAAAAAATAAAATCATAAGGAATGATATTCTAGTTTTTTCTAAACTTTGGATGTTTGAAAATGATTCTGTTTACTTATTAATATATTGGTATTTTATAATTGTATTCAATATCAACTCTAATGTAATCTTTAACATACATAAATGTGACCTTCAAGAAGTGAACACTAGGCGAATATTTATAATTTAAAGAGCATATTAGTAGCTCACATTCAATATGAAAATATATGATTATTTAATAGCACTACATTTTAATTATATTTAATACCACTAAAAGAAATAAAAACACACAAAACTCACAAATTAATCATTTATTGACTCATATGCATTTCAATGACAAAGTCATCATCATCAGTGAGTGTTACTAATACAAAATCCAACTTAAAACTGAGTTGTAAGAATAGTTGTTTAATACCACTACTTAATTATATGAACGTGTTATATTGTTTTATAAATATCAAACTTACTTGTGTCACAACTTAATAAAGTATACATTACAATGTTATTTATTCATGTTCGCTGTTTAGACAAAGTGAAATAATAAAAATTTATATACCTGAACTATTTATGTTTTACTGTTTGAATTAGTGAAGAGCCAAGCCAAGGGCCTTTAAGGGTGACACTTAAACCTCAAGTTAAGTCTGCTTTCCTCGAATATTGTCCAGATAGAGATTTGCGATGGAATGTCTGGCAAGCATCCACTAGAGTAGCATCTTCGTTTTTGGAAAACACTGAACTTCATAACAGTAGTTGTCTAGAAAAGATCCGTGCTCTCAGGTAATCATTTTAGTTTTTTTAATTTTATAAACTTCATTTGTTTGTTTTTTTTAATAAGAACAAAGCATTTTTGTTCTTTGTAATAAGGATAATATTTAATATTAATGTAAAATTAGTATTCAATGCATAATTTGAAGTAATTTTAATTTAGAATGATTTCTTAAGGCTTTGTGAATTATACTTTATATTTTATCAAATCTTCTTCATTATATTTTTGCATTATCCTATGATAATGTTTTCATTTTTATTGAAGGAAAAATGAAACCTTCTATGAAAAGGTATAAAAAACTAAAGCATTTGAATTTATAGATTACTCGATTCTTCATTAACGAATGGAAAAACCATCATTTAAAATTTATTTTTAAAAGTCAATTCCTTCTCAAGTCAACAAAGAAAACTTTTTTCCAGTTACTTTTTATTAAATAATTACAATATAAATAAAGTAACATAACCTATGTATTAAAGCAGCATGTAGTGTTCTACCACATATCCTATAACATAAATCACTTATTTCATGAAATCAAATGTTATCACTTATTTTAAGCCAAATAGGATGAATTAACCATGTTGGATACCTTGCCCCTTTTGTGAAAGGTTTTCTCCCGTATTAAACTAAAACTAATTCATTAATTTTATGTGTGTCTATTTATTTATTTCCAAGATATTGCAGTTTTGGATCATTGCCACTAGGTAAGTCTGTCAGTCTCCTATCTAGTCCCAAAATTCCTAAATAAGTTTTAAGCTCTACTTTTATATATACAGTGGAACCCCTCAAACACAAACTAATTGGGACTAGCGCCTTTTCGGATTTGGAAAAGTTTGGATTTCGAATTTGCTGTGTATTTTGCATTTGACAGAAGTGTGTTTTTTTTATTATCGAACAATACTAGAGCATTCATTACATATTTCTGTATCAATACTGTACTGTAGACCTTCATTCAAAAAAATTATTGTAGCACAAATCTATTCCATTATTTTACATTTAACGGATGTGTCTGTTTATAAGTGATAGCTTTAAGTAATGTGCTGTATTATAGTTTACACAATTCCGTAGCTTGTTAATAGAACTTCAGATTTCACAGATTTGATTTTGTCTGAAAATTACTCACTCCAGCAAGTGTATCAATGAAGACGAATTTAAATTTTAAAGCCCTTAAAGTTGAATTTTAAAGCCCTTTCCACTAAAAGTCTTACTTCTAAGTAAGAATCTTCTGTGCCAGGCTTTAAAACAAGCAAACAGCGTCTCAAAGTTTTAGCCCTGCAGGGGAGGTGAAGACTAGCTGCACCTACTAAGAGGGGTTTGAGGTCCCTTGCGGTTCCCCTGCCAAACATACACAATACTAGCAACACTTACTTCACTGTTACACACTTTATTAAACGTTCTACAAACACCACACTCACAACACTATCTTCACATATTAACACTCACATCTTCTCTGTAGGTGATTTTGACTGGTCAGAACCGTTGCACGTTGGGAGTGCTGAAAAGGCCGGAACTTGACAAACTCTGGTCTGAGACGCTGATGTGAGCTTGCTCTGCCGAAGACGTAAGCGCAGTTTCTGGTCTGCCAGCTGCTTCGGTCATGGGTCAGGGAGTGTCCGCGGTGCACGGGTGTCAAAGCCTGTGCACAATATTAAGAGTTCTCTACTGATGCCCATCCAGTCGAGCTAAGGAGAAAAGCTATAGGCCTCAGAGTTCTGAGGGTTGGAAATGATCTTAATGTGATCCAAGAGTGTACCCGTTCCTATAATCTGGCTTCTAATGCTTGACACGATGGCTGGTTTAAAATATTTATGGATTAAAAAACCCCGTCAAATATGACTAATTTGAAGAGGACACGCCAGGATTCTCGTGACGACTGTAATAATAAAGATTTGAGTAAGACGTTGATGGTGGCAACATCACAGGCATTGCCATCAGCAAAGTATTTAGTTGTTTCTAGTGCCGAAGAAAGGAAAGATCTTTCTAAAGTTTCTCCTTTCCTGATTAACAATGCTATTACTGCCTGTGCTGGAGGTCCAGTAGCCTTTATTAAGATACTTAGAAACGGAACACTGTTAGTTGCGACTTCTACTGAGAGACACACCCGTTCTTAATCAAAAATTACCTCTTTCTTTAACCAGGTCTCCCTGCAGATCCTTGAATTATTCAAAGGGGGTCATCACATGTAGGGATTTAATGTACATTCCCATTGATGAAATTAAATCCGAACTGTCATCTCAGTCAGTTATGGACATTGTCCCTATCATGAAAATGGACAAAAGCGAAAAAGTAGCAACAGCGTCTTTTATTGTCATCTTTGGAAAACCGGAAATATCCGAATACTTACATTCAGGTTACCAAAGGCTCTCAGTGAGACCATTTGTGGCTAACCCTAGGCGCTGTTTTGAGTGTCAGTGTTTTAGGCATATCAGCTCCACCTGTTTGAAGCAGAATATATGCAGTATATGTAGCGTTGAAGGCCATGATGATAAGGAATGTATTAATTCTCCAAAGTGCGCCAACTGTGGTGGTGACCACCCAGCGCGATCTTACAACTGCCCTACTTTTAAGGAAGAGAAAGCTATCCTAGGCATCATGGCGAAAGACAAGCTGTCGTTTCCATAGGCCAAAAAAATAGATCTACAGTAAGACTTATTCCGCTACTCTGACCGCTTCCAAATCTTCTTGTACCAACTGTGCCGAGCTGTCAGAGAAAATTTCTCGCCTTTTGTCCTTATTCACAAATGGTCCTAGTTTGAATTTGGTACAACCTGCAGCAACGGATCGTGATTTGCCTCTTGTACAAATCCCTTCCACGAAATAAATCATTAAGTGAGCCTTGTGTTTCTGTGCAGAAGACATTGTCAACAGGTAGTAAACCTTCTGTGCAGAAGACATTGTCAACAGGTAATAAACCTTCTGTGCAGAAAACATTGGAAAACACCAAACCACGTAGACCAGTGTTACGTCAGACCAC
The DNA here is from genome assembly GCA_036971475.1 of Prosapia bicincta. Lineage (NCBI taxonomy): Eukaryota > Metazoa > Arthropoda > Insecta > Hemiptera > Cercopidae > Prosapia > Prosapia bicincta. The sequence goes on along the minus strand of JBAIZL010000004.1, from coordinate 186,715,931 downwards.
AGCGCCACCGTCGTTACCGGGTATTTAAAAAAATGTTAACAAAGGAAGGAATGTGAAAACCACTATTCCTAAACCCAAAACTTCCTCAGATTCCATCCCTGAATGGGTGAATATGGAATCTGAAAAATGTAAGCCTGGGACGTCTAAAAACGTTCCAAGCAAGAAAGGAGAGAGCACCAATGTGTATCAAATAAATCCTTTGCTAAGCTAATAAATGTCTTCGCTTAGCAAGTCAGTGATACAGTGGAACGTAAATGGCGTTAGGAGTCACATAGAAGATATAGAGGTACTTGTGCGAGATGTGTACTCAATGTTCGTCTGTCTACAAGAGACACATCTCCATGAATCACAAAACTTTCATGTAAGGGACAATTCAGTTTTTCGAGCCGACTTCGTTACAGAAGATCGAGCAAGAGGTGGCGTAGCCATACTTGCCCGTGACTGTATTGATCCGGTGTCTATGAACTTAATAACCCCTTTACAAGCAGTAGCTATTCAAACAGCTGTTCCATAAGTTCACTATGTGTTGTGTCTAATTGCCACCAAACGGCACAATCCGACACAGAGACTTAGTAGATTTAATAAACCAGTTACCAACTCCGTTCTTATTAGTAGGGGATTTTAATGCCTACTATTTGTCTTGAAGCTCCCCGAGTTGCAATTTTCGTGGACAACTTGTGGAGAGTATAAGAACGGAACTGGATTTATGTCTGCTAAATGACGGTTCGCCTACTCATTTGGCAGCATCTACTGGTGGATGGGCAGCTGTTGACCTATCAATCTGCAGCCCTCATTTAGCTACTAGATGCACATGGTCAGTGCTTAATGACATGTATGGAAGCGACCATGTGCCAATCAAGATTAGCACAATTAGGGGAATTGGAGTCAGCTCTCTCGTCAATGAAGGATTCTGCACCAGGTCTTGATTCCATTGTATACTCCATACTAAAACATCTCTACCACCATCGACTGGTGATGAGACATGGGTAAAACATGTCAATTGCGAAACCAAATTACAGTCCATGGAGTGGGGGTACACAAGCTCCCCCAAAAAACCAAGAAAATGTTTGCAAACATTTTCAGTAAGGAAGATTATGGCGACGGTTTTTTATGACTGGCAAGGTGTGCTTCTTATTGACTTTCTTGAACGTGGTGCAACAATAAACTCTGAGCGGTACTGTGAAACTTTGCGCAACCTTAGGAGAGCAGTTCAAAACAAGCACCGAGGGAGCTTGATGTAAAAATTCTTGTTTGTGCATTACAACGCTCGACCTCACACAGCAAACCGCACCAAAGAACTCCTTGAGTCATTTAAATGGAAGGTTTTTGCTCATCTGCTCTATAGTCCTGACCTTGCACCAAGCGATTTTCACTTGTTTCCAAGAATGAATACCTGGCTAGCAACATAGCGCTTTGACAACGACGCGGAGCTTAAGGCGAGTGTCACTGAGTGGCTGACATCGCAGGCGCCAGATTTCTATGATGAAGGAATTTCAAAGCTTGACCACCGCTATGATAAACGACTCAATTTGTTTGGAGACTACGTAGAAAAGTAGTATTTTAGTTGCTCTTTCAGATGTATATAATACAATTTTTTATTGTATTTTTATTTTTTTTTATTAAAAAACGTTCCTTACTTTCTCAATAGCCCTCGTATAAACTGAAGGAAGAAGCAATGCCGTTTACTGTTGGGTTGTCTGGGGACTCTCCTTTGAACACTCCTTTCTCTATAGGGGAATTGGAATCAGCTCTCTGGTCAACAAGGGATTCTGCACCAGGTCCTGATTCCATTGTATACTCCATGCTAAAATATGTACCATCATCGGCGAAACTTGTCCTCCTTCGAATATACAATCGAGGAGTGGATTTTCCCTGATGCATGGTTAGAAGCGACAGTAATTCCTCTTTTAAAACCGGGTAAAGACAAAACTAACCACAGGAGTTACAGGCTTATATCTCTTACAAGCATCTTACAAACTACTGGAGAAGATGGTCAACCTCCGTCTTGTCTGGTGCCTAGGAACCAACGGCCTTCTCAGCAACGAACAATGTGGTTTCAGACAAGGAAGATCATCACTTGACCAGTTAGTTTTGTTAGAATCCGCTATTCAAGATGCCTTTCTCTTGCGTCAAACACTTGTTGCTGTTTTCTTTGACCTTGAGAAGGCATATGATATGGTATGGAAAAGAGGAATTCTGAACACTCTGAAATCATGGGGTATACAAGGAAATATCCTAGCATTCATCGCTAACTTTCTTTCTAACAGAACTTACCGCGTTGATCTTGGAGGCACATATTCAAACAGTTGTAAACAAGAGAATGGTGTACCTCAGGGCAGCGTGCTGAACGTCACGCTATTTGCCGTTGCAATAAATAGTATCACCAGTAATATACGATCTCTGGTATACTGTTCCCTTTTTGTGGATGACTTTTGTAAATATGTGCCTGCTCGTAGTATGGCAACTGTGGAAAGATTTTTGCAGTTAGCAATATACAGATTAGAGGAATGGTCAAAAACTACAGGTTTCAAATTTTCTGCATTGAAGACCCAATGTGTAGCATTTAGTCGTCGTAGGCAACACCAGGAGCCAATCCTTTATCAGTGAGATTCAGCTTCAAACCACGGATAGTGTTCGATTTTTGGGCCTTTTATTTGATACAAGACTCTCATGGATCCCATATGTTCGTGATTTGAAAGTGGATGCAGCAAGAAATTGGTCCTTAGTAGTACGTATTGGGGAGCAGACAAAACTAGTATACTTTGGTTTTATTGGTCGTTAGATCGCGCATAGATTATGGCTCTCAAGTCTATTCATCCGCACGACTTACAGTTCTGAAAACTCTCGATGCCGTCCAACACTCTGGACTTAGACTTGCTACTGGTGCAGTTAGAACTAGCCCAATCCCTAGTCTTCTTGTCGAAGATGGGGAACCTGCCCTTTCTAGACGACGTCAGATGCTACAAATATCTTACATTTCTGTTCTTCGAAGCAAACCTAACCACCCGACATTTGAAATAGTCTTTAATAACATTTTGAATCAAGCTTATAATGCACGTCAATGTTCGATCGCTCCATTCGGCATACGAACGTGAAAAATATTGGATGACGAGTTGCAACTTCCCACTATGTTTGAACAACAAATGTGCTATCTACCTCCATGGATAATAAAAACGCCGCACTTCAATTTCTCATTGTCCAGTTATATAAAACACGATACTCCTGATGTGGTTTACCACCAGGAATTTTTATCTATTTATAAATCTCATCAACACAGTGAAATTATTTTCACTGATGGATCTAAACTGGACAATGGCGTTGGGTGTGCGTTTTATGCGTCTGGATGTACCTACGTGTACAGATTGCCCTCAGCTAGAAGTGTTTTCACAGCAGAACTATTTACCATCTTAAAAGTATTAACTGTTATTCCATCTCAATCTTCACACTACCTTTTGTGTTCTGACTCTAAAAGTGCTCTTCTGGCTCTTCAGGATGTTTTCTCTGTTAACCCTTTAGTTGGGGACATTTTGTATGCTGTATACAGGCTTCAGTTGGGAGGTGTGGGGGTAACATTCTGTTGGGTTCCTGGACACTGCGAGATACTCGGAAACACAAAAGCAGATGAAGCGGCTAAGAATGCTACAAGTTTGGTACCTATTACTCAACGAGTTATGGCATCTGATTATGTGTGTTTCACGAAACATTTATTGCTCGCTGCTTGGAATGACGATTGGCATACCGTGATTCAGAATAAGCTAAGGGAAATTAAAGATACTGTCCTTCCATGGAGGTCTTCAAAACGAAGGGAGGAAGTGGTAGTTACATGCCTTCGCGTTGGCCACTCTTTTGCAACTCATGGATATTTGATGCATCGTGAAGATCCACCAATATGTCAGTGTTGTAGAGATATCTTCACAATAAGACATATTTTGGTTGATTGTATCTAAGTAACTAACATTCGTGCCCTTTTTAATTTAAAAGGTAGTTTAAAGGTGGTGCTAGGGAACGAGGCATCGGCCATTGACCGAGTGATCACCTTCTTGCACCACTGGAAAATCTATTTTTTAAAATTTAATATTTAAAATATATTCTTTTTATTTATACATATATTTCTCTGTGTGTTTTTTTATTTATCTAAATTTAATTTATTTTATGTTCTTGTTATTGTGTTATTAAGATTTATTTATTGGTAAATTGTTACCTATTATGCTTATAATATTGTTATTATTTATTTATTGTTATACTGTTCGTTGTTTTGATATTTATTGTTTTATATTATTTATTGTTGTTTTTTGTTATTGTTGTTTCTCCTTTTTGTTCTGTATTTATTATTACATATAAACATTTTATGTTATTACTGTTATGTCTAGGTTATGTTTGTTTTGTGTATGTTGTTTTATTTATTGATGTGTTATCATAAATATTGTGGTATTTGTCTACCTTTTTTAATTGGCAATGATACCACAGTTGGTTTTTCGCCAGGAAAAAAACAGTTTTAGCCTGCAGTAACGCCGCGGGAATAAATAAACTACCATTATTGTGATTGGAAAATCCGCCAAGCCACGAGCCCTTAAAAGTATGAACTTGAATGCTCTTCCTGCTCATTACAGAAATCAGTGTAAGACGTGGATGAATGGTAATATTTTCAAGAAGTGGTTCAAAAATGAATTTGTTCCTTCAGTAAGAAAATTTGATGAAAAAAATGGACTGCCATCAAAAGCTCTACTTTTGATAGACAATGCTCCTTCTCATCCTTTAGACTTGCAGTTGGTATGTAAAGACATAAAAGCAATATTTCTCCCACCTAATGTGATATCGTTGCTTCAGCCTATGCATCAAAGTGTGCTGCAGAACATAAATCTGAGCTACAGAAGTAAGCCTCTGCAAACATTAATTGAAGAAGATTGTTCTCATTGTATTCCAGAAATTCTTGAGACAATTACAATAAAGGGTGTAATTTACTGAGTACCTGAATCCTGGAATAATATTAGTAACACTTTACTGCAGAAATCTTGGAAGAAGCCTCGAATTTGTGGAAACACCACTTAGAACAAGGAATGATGGAACTGAGCTCCTTCAGCTCATTGAAAGAGTACCAGGATAAGAAGATGCTGAAGAAAGTTGTCTGGAATAGTGGACAGCACTAGATAACAATGAAGAATATACCTAGAATGGCATGGCATCTATGGTGCTTGATCAAGATGATCATAATGTAACAGATAGTGATAGCGAGAAAAAAGATGCCTCTACGAATGCTGTTACTCATGCCGAAGTTGCCACCTCTCTCCACATTGCTTTGCGTTACGTAGAACAACATGCCGCTTGAACACCCAATGATGTTATGCTAAAGCGACAGTGGCGCAATATCGCATCCTCGGGAAGGTTTACGTCTCTTCGCCATACAAAGATGACTGATTTTAAGTGAAAAATATAATTAAATGTTAGTGTTCTTTTTAAGTGAAACATATAATTTAGTGTTTTGTCTTTTTTATTTTTATTTTCCTGTCAATAAGTTCTATATTAGTAAAGTGCAGTAGTACAGTATAGGCCTTCGTATTATATCATGTTTTTACATTGTCAACTTCAAAATATTACACATCTCGGCCCTGTTTTACATAAGTAGCAAACTTTCAGTTCATACTTCATTACATTTTAGATACTTTTTTAAAATTTAATTTTCATCAAATCATGTTCGGATTTCTGGGGTTCGAATTTGAGGGATTCTACTGTATATAAAATATGAAATTTACACACAAAAACACAAAGTACAAACATATTAAATGATTAACCCAATACAAATCACACATACTCTTTGATACTATCAAAAACCTGCCTTTAAAACCGTCAACACTTACCCTAACAACTACAAGCAGAAGACACTGATGAAGATCGCCACATAGCGATCGAAAACGTTCTATCTCGGTAAGTTTGGATAGTCATATACTAATGTTAAAATATTATTTTATAAAATAAAAATTGAAAACATGATGATAAAAAAACGTTTATTTACAGCACTATCAGTTATATTATGATTTGTGAAATAATTAGAACAGTTTGGGCAATGGTACCACCACATCTCTATATGAACCTTCCAGTTATCTGGCACTACTTTAGTCCCATATCTGCCAGATTATAGAGACACTGCTGTCTTTGAAAAAAAATTATTTCAGTAGATAGCAGATTAATGGACTTGTCTTAATAGTTCAGTCTGTCTTGAAAAATGTATCCATATCGAAGAAGAGAAACAAACTAATGCATATGGTATATTTATATATATTATAATTTTAAAGAAAATCTTATAGTGAAATATAATAAGTCTCATACTATACCTATACTAGTATTTAATATAATCATTATATCGAATCAGTATTTTGCCAAAAGTTTTAATAAAAGACTGAAATTTTAGAGGGGACTTAGCATTATAATATTAAATTATTTACAATGTACTTAACAATCTGGTACAATTACCATACATTTAAAAATGTTTGGATAATCAGAATTGTCCTCAGCTCTGATTTAATTTGGCTTTCTGGGTTTCTACGGTTTTTTGCTTTCAGTTGTATTTTTTGCATTTTGTTTTATTAATTTTAACTTAAAGACCGCTAAATATGTAATTAAAAACCTTCTGTTCTTCCATTTGCTGTTTAGGAGAGATGAAGCAAAATTACTAGGTTATCCAACGTTTTCTGATATGTCAATGGAAACTAAAATGGCTGGTTCTCTACAGAATGCTGAAGATAATCTAACACAGCTTCTAAAAAAAGGTAAAATTTTCCTCTTGTTTTATATTTGTGTGTGTGTGTGTGTGTGTGTGTGTGTGTGTGTAATATATATTTATAGGGATGGTCTTATATTGAAGAGTTTTTTTATATATATTATTATATATATAGTAACATCAAGTAAGAAGTAACTTGCTATGTTCTAAGTTCAATAAATAACTCTTCTACATAAAACCATCCCTGAGCCTATGTTGAAAAATTAATTAAACTTAGTTAATAACTGAGTAGGACTTCTAGCTCAGATAGACATTATTTAAAAAAAAATTATTGATTTTGTTACCAGTAATAACATTTAGGTCTTTTTATGTATTTTATTAATTGATTTTTTAAAATGCTAGTCTCCAAAATATTTATGTTGCCTGAATCATCTCCAATTAAAACTGTTTGTTTCATTTCCATGTACTGTAATAATCTATTAATAATTTCGGGGTAAATTACCTGAGGGCCCACCTGAGTTTAAAATTGAAAATTGTTAATATACGAAGTATATTATGATATACACAAGAATTTTTTTCGTTTATTTTACACAGAAAGTTATTTTTTGTCATTTAAAGTTCCTTGATCCACGAGTCCAGGAGCCATAACAATAAAAAAAGATCATATGCTCAGACTCATGCTCATGAAATTTTGGGAGTACATGCTCATAGTAAGAGTAAATGATCCTTTCAATTCGAATAAAAATAACAAAATGCTCCTGGTGAAGAGCATGTACACACAAAAAGTCGAGTCTGCTAGTTTGTAGACCCACTTTTACAACATGGCATAAATAGTTTTATGGAATATGAAACTATAAAGCTAGGTTAAACCCACAAGCAGAGGACTACAAATCTTGTATAGATTTTCAGAAGATTTTCAAAATGTATTGTTGATAACTGAACATTTCCTCAGAAAAACTGGAAAAGAGAAGCTGATGTGTAGAAAAAATGTCCAGATTCTAAGGCTGAAACAATAAGGACAAAAAACGACTTGCAAACTCATTGAAAAACTACTGCAAGTTATATTTCCAACTTGCACAGAGAGGTTTTTTATTTCTACATGTTAAAATTTTAAAGCCAGAAGAACATGGAGTTAAGTAAATTAATAGATGAACTTTAAATGTACAGTGCACTTGTAATGCAAAAGAAGTACTTATAAGCATTGAGGAATGTGAGCCTTGCTCAGTTGTAAAACAGAGATTAAGAACCAATAGTTTTGTCGTTTTACTGGGTGATTCAGACTACGCCCTTCAACATTGGTTGAGGGCGCCCTATAGAAATTCAGATACTAATGAAAAAATTATTCAAGTCAGAAAGGGTAATAATTGAGCATTGTTTTGGTCAACTAAAAGAAAAGGGTTTCCATTTTTACAACAACCATGTAGATTGCCTTGGCTAAAGTGCCTACACTTATTGTGTTTTGTATCATTCTTCACAATGTTGCAAAGTATGTAAATGATCGTGATATTGGTGACATGGGAGAAGTTGACGAAGACGTCAATGATGGTGATGTATGTGGTGCAGAGGACTTGCAGGTAGTGTTACGAGATAAAGATCTATATATTAGAGAAAAGTTAAAAGCTGTAAAAACTCGTGAAGTATAACTCATTTTAATGTGTTTATAACTATCATATGCTAGATTATAAAATTGTGAAATAAAAAGAAATAATTTCAAATTAAGTGAGACTTTAATGAAAAACAAAACTTATTAAATAAATAACACAAACACAAAAATCTTTTTAGAAAGATATGCCTTGTTTATATAAAACTACAAATGTAAAATATTGTGACATTTTGTTAATTAAAAATAACAATTTAAAATAAACCCTCAAAAACCTTAATTTTAGCAGCGTAATATTTCCTCTGTCCTGTAGCCCCTTCTCCTTGAGCCCTAATTACTCGTAATGTTTAATTAAAACAAGGTGTAGTTTGATAGTTGATAAGCTGCGAATTTCATCAGCCTCAAATTTATCAGTCTTGTAATAAATCTTTTATTTTTTTGTAACAATTTTGCTGGGTGAATTGTTGCTGTACGACTCTGCTGATAATGTGATTTCTTTTAAACTGACCTGTCATCCAATTGCAGTATCAGTTTGATTTGCCCGTCCAAATTTGATTGCCTGAGGAGCCTGAACAATTGTTAGGTTATTTTCTTATTATAAAAAATAAAATTTGTTGATATACATGTAAAGTTTGTTTGGAACCCTAATAAAACCTCAAAAATGTGCCCATGGATAGGTTAAAGAAAAATCAATGTTTAATTGATTTAATTCAATGTTAATTTGAAAAATTAATTTTTCAGCAAAACCTGCCCAAGACAGAGAAATTGCAATACTACAACAATTTGCATGGGACAGAGGCTTTAACGGAATCCTACAACTGTGGGATATTCCTTACTGGCAACGTAAACATAAGAAATCACTGTTCAAGTAAGTTTTATTTTAATACCCCTGTATATTACTTATTGCGCTTCTGCTATTACTTGCGACCAGACTTTTTGTTAACTAAAGTTGTTAATTTACACTTGGAGGAAACGTTTTCATCTTACGACTTCTTCAGCCTTGTAAGTTTGCCGCTAGGAATGCTGCAGTTGTTAATCTTTTTTTTGTAAAATACAGCACAAACTTTGAAACAATCTATAAACACGTATGAAAAGCCATAGACTTTGGACTCAAAAGCACTTCTTCATTATTCAATTGCCTATTCAGAGTAAAATACCGAATAAACTTCAAAACGATCTGTGTAGTATTTATTGTCCAGATAGTTGCAAATATTTAACCTAGAGTACAGCACAGTACACAGGAAAAGAAATTGCATACATATGGCAATGCTAATCTGAGAGAAATGATATAACTTACATATACGGGAATGCTCCCGGTGCCCGTTGCACGATCTCACGTACTGGTACGTGAATGCTAATTAAATGGCTAAAATAAATTCTATAATGAAGTCCAATTGTAAATATTACTGTGAAATTCATTATGTTCTTATATTTTTGTTTAAAAATATATATAAAGGTAATTTGTTTCCTAATGTTACATAAAAATGTTTGTCATTGGTATCACATGTATAAAAAAAAGCTTACTTAAACTAGTGATTGAGAGCAATTGTGGTTGCATAGTAGCTAATCATTTAATACAAAAATGAGTTGGAAAATTAATTAAAACCATTGATTTTCTGTGTTAGCGGTTTTCATTTTTCTGTATATTATGATCGATGAATTTACGGTAAAAAAACAAACCATTTTTAAGGTGGTAATTTCAGCTCAGTCATTTTATAATGAGTTAATTGAGCATATTGTTACTAAATAAATGTAATCTGTATACAAATTTCAAATTTTGGGATACTTGATAAAAGTGATTCAAAACTATGGCATGCCTATAAGTTTGAATACAATTTTCTGCCATTCCTAATGTTTCAATATTCTCTTCTGTTAATGCATTTTGGAGTAACTCCATTTTCAAAACTACAATCGTACAATATTAATAATTCCAAGACATGGCTTTTAACCAGCAATGTTTATGTACCACAGTAACATTGTTTGATCTGGTAATATGTCAAATTGCTTAAATTTGTTAATTCTGTTTATTTATTTATAAGTATCAACACAGATGATTCTCACTTGTAGGTAATTAAATTTATTTAAAAAATTTATAGACATAATGTATTAGAAAAAGTTGGTTAAACTGTTGAACTTTAAAGAAACACTATGAAGGCTTTATTATCCCTCTAGCTACCAGCTCTGAAAAACTAACTAAAGTTAGAATTTGAACAATTTTTTAGCACTAGTAATTCCACCTTAGATAATTAAAAACAGCTGTCTAACATATACTTGTTATTGAAAGGCAACTAAAGATTGTTGTTTAGAAATTGAAGATTTAAAATTGATAGGGCTTAATGCACTTAACCAAACCTTGTTTATAATGTCACTTTTAAGGAGTGAAAGTATTTAAAGGAGTGAAGAGTAAATTTCCACTACACAACTATTCAGTAGTGCTAAAACACTTCAATTTTACACAGATGGCAGCAGCCCAGAGATCCATTGCACAAAACAATTTTAAATAATAAAAGTAAAAAATAAAGAAAAATATCCAGAAACTTAAACAAAATTTTTGTTCACTCCTATCTAAACTTTATGGATACAATAGGGAGTCATAACAGGGAGTCATAGATACAACTATAGAGAAGAAACAGGGAGTCATGCAGACCATTCTCACTATTCCCTATATTTACATAAAACTATTCGAAAAACACTTTAAAGAAGCTTAAACCAAAATCTATACAGAGCACAGTAGCGTAATTATAATACTTAAACAACAATAACCCTTGCTACAAATATTTAAACAGTCTCAATATACATTTTGCTAACACTGTTAGCATCATCAGAAGGTTACAAACATACTCAGTACGTTGTTACTAGCTAATGATGGTAACGGTCTTAGCGAAAGGTACATCAAGGCTGTTTAAATATTTGTAGCAAGGGTTATCATTGTTTAGTTATTATTAAGCTTAACTCAGTCATAGAAATAATATGATTCTAGACTACAATGGAACCCCTCAAACCCGAACTAATTGGGGCTATAGCCTGTTCGGATTTATAAAAGTTCAAATTTGCCGAAAAAGTTTGGATTTCGGATTTGCTATGTATTTTGCATTTGATAGACGTTTGTTGTTTTGTTAACGAACAATATTAGAGCATTCATTACATATTTCTGTATCAAAAATTGAACAGTTTTGCAGTGCTACAAGTGAAAAGGCTTTGGAACAACGCCATCGTGCAAACATTTGTGAATGAAAAAATTGACTTGGCTGTATTTTTATGGTTTACACCAGAGAGGCAGAAAGAAGCAAACTTTCAGTACATACTTCATTAAATTTTGGATATTTTTTAAAATTTGGTTTCCGTCAAATCGTGTTCGGCTTTTGAGGGGGTTCGGATTTGAGGGGTTCTATTGTATTAGTTTGAATCCAGAGGTAAACATTCTACTCTAGATCAAATTTGTAGAATAACAGATATAATAGAACGGGCCTTAAAAGTTACAAATATTTGTGCTGCAATATTTTTGGATTTACCTTAGACCTTTGATAAGGTATGGCACGAAGGTTTGATCTACAAATTAAATTGAATTTTTCCAAAGAATATGTTAAATTGTTAAAATTGTTCTTGTCAGACAGCATTCAAGATAAAATAAGAAAGAAATATTCTGAAGTGAACAAAATTACAACAGAAGTACCTCAGGTTAGCTTATTTGGTCCAATACTTTACCTACACTACACACGCAATATTCCAACCGCACAAAATGACCATTTTCAAAGTCTATTCCTGATGACACGCATTATTAGCAACTGACCAAGATTTATATATGTATAAATCTATTGACAAAAACCATAGATCAATGAAAAAAATAATAGAATATACTGGTTAATGGAAAACAAGGTTTTAAAAAAATGTTCCACATTAATTTCACAAATAAGATAGTAAAAACCCTCTGCTATTAGATATTAATGGAACCAATGTAACTAATAAAAGTAATACAAAGTATTAATAAAAAACCAATTTGCCAAAGATATCAGAGAAAATAACGAAGATACCCCAAACACATCAAGTGTGAAATCACCTTCGTCTGAACACAGAGGTTCTTCAACTGTTCATTAATCAGGAAATGGTGAGAAGACTGAAAAGAACCACCATCTGTGCCAGTGTAATGTGGTGTTATGACTAGTGTAGACAAAAATTAAATGCCAATGGGAAAACTTTATTTATATGTCCTTGTAGGAATTATTCAAGGAAAATTAATGATTGGTCTAATATAGCCAGTTTTAATCTAATAATAATAATAAAGGTTGTGCCATATCCACTTGGTAATATGTCACTTTATCACAAATTCACTTAGTAAGTTTTTTTCGTTCGTTATTAAAATAAGTTGCTAATAAATTATGTTATTAAAAGTTTATTAATAAGGTGTTGTTAACTCAAATTTTAATAAATACCATATTATTATAAATAAAGTTGAAATTTTTTTACTCGAATAAAAATTGTACCCTTAAATTGTTTACGAAAATTGTTTATAAAAAAATCACAGAACTCATGGCGAAGACATGCTTTCATGTTTCTTTCTCACTACAAGTTAAAATGTTTCTAAAAAATTATTGTTACTGGTGATAAAACTTAGATCTCTTACCATAGATAAAATTTAGAACTGTTTTAATAACCTTGGGATTTTTTTTCAATCGTCCATCATATTTTTTTAACCTCAAAGTTTAGATACAAGGAATGCATTTTTTTAAACACCCAAAAATACTATTATAAGAAACAAAGATTTTTGTAAAAACAAATTACTACAATGAAATTGTATACATATTTATTCTAATTGGTGTGAGTAATATCAGTTCTTGAATAGTATTTATACAAAGGTAATGTTTGAAGAAATGTCAAATATTTGTTAAAAGGTATTAAAAAAATATATAAATCCAATTCTAAAGTCTCCAGAATTATACCATTTGAGATTGCTTAATAAATCATATTACCAGTTATAATTGTAATTAATAATCTAGTACAAAAATATCAATTAAATTGTTGTAAGTTTTTTAGTTCTGTTATATAATATTTAAAACAACTATCTTTTCAAGAAATAAATTTTATTAAATAATCTTAATACTTTAAATTTTAGTTTTGAAGAAGAAGCTCTTCGTGATTATTTTCCGTTAGAGAAAGTGTTATCAGGTCTTATGACATTGTGTGAACAAATGTTTGGCATAAAATTTGTTGAAGATACTGAAGTAGATAGATGGTGCCCTGATGTAAGGTTCTTCCATATATTTGAAGATGACTCAAAAAAACCACTTGCTGGATTCTATCTTGATCCATACATTAGGTAATTATGATGTTAGATTTAAATGTAATAAATAAAGTAGCATTTATATATTAATTTTTATGTATATTATATATGAGCGTTACTAAAGATCTAAATAATTATATTTCATTTACTGCAATGCTAGAAGATATAGAATGTTTTTCTTCATTTCATTAGGCGTATAAACAAACAAGTTTTAGGAGTCCCAAACTGAAAAATGTCGCATGCAACATATAATTGTCTGTGGTAAAAGCTCAAATGTTCCAAATTTAATCCAGCAATGATTAAGCCTTGTGCCTTGTTTATGGTTGTTATGAATGCAAGGTTCAAAGGAAATTGTAGTCGTTTGAAATCAATAGGTAGATCTGATGGAATTATTTGTATTCATGGAATTAAGACCATATCTCTGATTTCTGCCTGGATAAAGTTGGGTGTCAGTTTTTTTTTTTTTTTTTTGTGGTTAGTGTAGTTCCGTTGCACAGCTTTCGTTGATTCAAATTTGGCAAGAATATTGTCGGCAATCCTACTTTTAATATCAATCAGTGTGATAGCAATAATTTTACATAGAATTTAGCAATTTTTAAACAGTTTAAAATAATTTAAAATATATTTTTATTTTTACACCATGTTTATAATTTTTTTTAAATTAATTTAATTAACACTACTATGGATATACATTTCAACATTAGACTTATGGAAGGCTGTACACTTAACCATTCTAAGCCTCTGGGGCGGAGCTCTGTGGATGAATTTACACCAAACCTTTCACAAACCATCCTGGGAATATGTTAAACAATTCTTCCAAATTTCAATAACTTCTGTTCAGCGATTTAGGTGTTCATAAGACATTACATACATACATCGATTTTGAACAATTCTAAGCCTCCGGAACGGAGCCCTGTGGATGGATCTACACCAAACTTCACACACACACACCATCCTGGGAGTATGTTAAACAAACCCTTCAAATTTCATCAACTTCAGTTTAGCTGTTTAGGCGTCCATAAGACATATACATACTTTGGTTTTTGAACCATCCTAAGCCTCTGGGGCAGAGCCCTATAGATGGATCTACACCAAACTATTCAGGAACAATCCTTGAAATATGTTAAACAAACTCTACAAAATTCATCAACTTCTGTTTAGCGGTTTAGGTATCTATAACATACATTCATACATACATTTATATAATATATATATATATAAAGCATTCATATAATACCATTCATAAACAAAACAACAACCAAAATAGCCCTCAAATTTCAAAAAATAGGAAACAAAATAGCATACAAAACTAATAAGTTACAATACAAAATACAACACAACATCAACAATTGGGTTATTATTTATTTCAAGTATGGTTAGGTTATTTTCGTAGTTTGTTATTTCATGTTTATGTGATATTAGGTGTGCTGCAACATTTGATACTTTTGTATTTTTATTTTTGAATGCTCTGTAATGTCCTTCAAATCTTATTTTAAATGATCTGGTCGTTTTCCCTACGTAAAATGCATAGCAGTCGTTACATGTAATTTTGTAAACTCATAATAGGTTATGTTTTTCTGTATTTGTTTTGTGGTTTGTGTTATTAAGATATTTTATTATTTTGTTGTTTGGTTTGTATGTTGGAGTGTAGTATTCTTTGTTGTATATATTTGTTAGTTTTTCTATTTTATTATTGATGTATTTATATTTTAGGTAGATTTTTTATTTTTATTATTTTTCTGTTTAGGTTGTAGTGTTGTGTTGAGGTTAGGTTTTTTTGTAAATTTATTGTATATGTTTTTTATAAGGTGTTTGTTGTATCCATTTTCTATTGCTATTTTTGTAATGTTATCTAATTCTTCATTTAATTTTTGTTTGTTATCTTGTGTGTATTTTATTGCTTTATTTATCATGTTACTGTAAGTGTTAATTTTGTGGACACACAACAAACACATCATAATACTAAACAAACTGAATATATACAACGAAAACATACAATTCACTGTCGAAACAGAAACAAACAGAACAATTAACTATCTTGACATCACTTTAAATATAAATAACAATAAAATAGAAACTACAGTACACAGAAAACCTACTTCCAACAACACCACAGGACACAAAGTGATTCGACAATGGTCAAGTGACCGAAAGGCGCCTCATCACACAAGGTAAAATCATTGCACTTAATGGTGGATAAAATTACTTACAATAGTAATATATTAACTTCATAAAGTCAGTGCAACGGAAAAACAATGGATAACGTAATATATATATTGTAACATTTTGAAGTAGTATATATATAAAAGGCACTTACAAAATAAGATAAATATATATAAATAAATTCAGTATGTAAAAAATTACTAAAATATACCAGGAACGAAATGTAAACATAACCTAATTTCACTTGTGTAGAAAAATGCACATGGCCACATTTTAGATCTAATCACAAGATTTTATATAAAAAAAAAAAAACACACAAATCACTATTTATAAGAAAATGTATTAGAAGTAATTGATAGATAACAATTTAAATAGAACAATAGAACGATATAAATACACTTAAAACTTTCAAACAGCAAGCTAGTGAATGTTCTGTAGTAAACAAGATGTAGAACGGATTTGTAGAGTTGCGTGCGCATGACCGGCAAAAGATATTCGTTTTAAATATTTCTCGTGGATATATAATCTAAAACAGTTTGGGAAATAAGATTTAAATGCAATTGTTTTGCAAAGAAATTTAAGTGCAGTTGATAAGAAGAAAAAGTGTATCAAAGGCGGTGAACATGACATCCGTAAAGCTGTTACTTACAAGGAATAAACGAGAAAATAGCGGAAATTCACGACTTGGCCATTTTATTGCTAAAAAGGTAGCGTCAGTGGGAGTTGGAACAGAGCATTTGAACGAGGAAGACGTGTTCAGAATTGGCTGTAGAAATTTTATTTTTTTTACTGGTGCGGAAAGTGTAGTATCGTATTCAATCCTAATTACAGAATAACATTAAGCCAAATCATTGAACTGATCGATTAAGAAGACATTATTCAGGAAATTATTTAATTAGAAACCAAATAACTTGTAAAAAATTTTAGCTTGTAAGAATTGTAACTTAGATATTTTTTTGAAAGTGCCAACTCAAATTTTATTATTCAAAATTTAGAAAACCCACCTATTAACCCGAGATAAAGAGAGCTCAAGCTCAAATTGAAGTAATTAAATCAAATTCAATTAATATTAAAATTTATAACCAAACTTCTTGCTGCCATAAACAAATTTTAGACTTAGGCTAATAAAGCTTAATTTTTGTAATTCTTTGTGGAGGAAATAAGAATTTGTAATTAGTAAGTGACTTTGTAAAAGAAAATAAGGAATGTCATATTAAGATATTAAAAAATTATTGTAACAAAAGCAGCATTGAATCGTTATTTCTTTTAATTTTATAAATTTTTATTAAGATTATAAAAGGAAATTACCAAGTATTACATTTGGCATACAAACGTGGGGCTCGATTATAAAAAAATTTAAGAATTAACCTTAAGGCACTTTAGATAAGATTATTAATTAAATATTTGTATTAATATTGTTTACTTTTCAGGACTTTGCAACCATAAGTCAATAATTTTTTTTATTTTCAAAATTTAAATAGCATAAAGGGGAATTTTGAAATTTTAGATAAAGAAATAAAAAAAAAAAATGGAATCTGAAACAGGTACATATAATTTAAGGAGGGAGAAAGCGAAAAAAACAGAAAAATTAGAGGAATATAACAAACATAGTAGGTCTAGGAAGGGTACAGCAATTGAGGAAGCTGCAAAAGGAAAATATGTGACATTAAAAGAAAAAATAGATGAAAAAGAGGAAGAAGCTACAATAGGCCTAATAGAATTGGAAAAAGGGACAAGCCTAGAAATACTAGAGACAGAAACGGAAGGCACAGATATGCCTATAGAAGAGAGTGAGGTGGAAACCCAAGTAGATGAGGCTAGGGGATTACCACTGATGCAAACCCAACAGAAAAAGGGAAATAATGAGAATGAAGATTTAAGGGAGATGATGAGAACTCTCATGGAAATGAGTGAAAAAGGGAGAGAGGATCTAAATAGACAATTAAATATAAATAATGAAAAAATAAATAGACAATTAAATATAAATAATGAAAAAATAAATAGACAATTAGATAAGATAGATGAAATAAAAGGGGAAATGAAAGAGATGAGTGAGGATATGAGGGAAATAAACAAAAAATTAGAGGAAAATAGAGACGAAATGAGAGAGATGAAGGAAGATTTCAAATTCATAACACAGTAAATAAGGGAGGAAAGTAAGAAAATGATAGAGGATATGAGGGAACAGTTGAGAACAGAGAATAATGCTGTAGTAGGAGTTATGAGAAGAGACTTAGAGGAGAAGATTAAGGAGAATTTAGAGGAAACAAAAGAAATAATAGCTGATGTGACAGAAATTAATAAGAAAGAGATAGAGAAGGTAGAAAAAATGACAATACAGAACAGGGAAGAGTTAAGAGTTTTAAATAGGGAGATAGCTATTGAGAAAAACAATAATAATGATAGAATTGACCGATTGGAAACAGAAGGAAGGAGGAATAATGAGAAACAAGGGGAATTGACCCAGAGAATGGAAAAGGTAGAAAAGAAGGTGGAAGAAAGTAAAGGAGGAGAAGGCCTAAGGATCATACAAGTGTCATGCGGGAATCAGGAGGAGATGCCCAAATTTAATGGGAGGAATGGTAACCCTATGGAGTTCCTAAAAAGACTGGATAGGTATGTGGAGAGAAAATTTGAATGTAGGACAGGGGAAAGATTTGAAAATGAATGGAGAGGAATCATAGATAGAGCTTTGGAAGTAGGAGCGGCTAGATGGTGGGAATCAATCACAGAGGAGGTGGAAAATTTCGCGGATTTACAAGATAGGTTTATAGAAAGATACTGGGCCAAAGAAATACAGGAAGGCATCAAAGAGAGAATAGAAAATGAAAGGTATATAGAGGGAAATGGAAGAGCCAGAGCAGATTATTTCATAGAAAGAGTCATAGTTTTAAAGAACATGACACCACCACAAAATGAGGAAGAGATAGTCCGGAGATTAAGCCGGCATTTTAATGAAAGGATACAGTTGTCAAGAAGAGTACAAAATATAAAAACGATCCGAGAGATGGAAAGGATGCTGAATGAGGAGGATATAGAGGAAAGAAATAAGGAAATAAGACAGAGAAACAGGGGACCATGGAATAGGCCTACCCCTAGAGAGGAACAGAATGGAAATAGATTTCCACCCAGAAGGGGTGAGGAAGGGATGAGACAGTAGGGAAATAGAAGATTTCCAGGACTAGGAGAATTGTATAGAAGGAATGAATATAGGAATGAAGGGCGGCCATATGTCCAGTTTTTTAACAGAAGAATAGATAATCATATGAGGGGGAATATTGAACCAAGACCAGGGCAGGAAAATAATCGAGAAAATAGAGGAGACAGGAATTACAGAACCAATGACAGGAGCCAGAAGGAAGTAAATCAGATAGAGACAAGGAGATGTGTGGGGACAAGGAAGGAGGATGGTGCACATAGTCAAACGGAAAACTAGAGAACACTGGTATCGTCGCCTTGGATCAGGAAAAGGAGCATCAAACAGAACAAATGAGGTTGCCAGTGATAAAATTTGATAAAAGCTCCTACGATAAAATTAAGTTAACTATAAATAATGTATTAATCAGTAGAAAATTTTAGAACAAGAAGATGAGGAGAGAAATTATAATTTAGGAATTGAAAAAAAAATAATAAACCCAGAGATAGAGATTAAGATGGAAGATACAAGTTTACCAGCATTAATAGACACAGGCAGTAACGTAACATGTATCCAGGAGAAATGGATGTTAGAGAATAAAAATAAAATAGGAAAAATAGAAATCCTACCAATAAAAAATTTAACCATTCGGACTGCAACAAATAAGAAAACTAAAAAGATAAACAAAATGATCATGGTAATAGGAGAAATAGGAGGGGTAAAATATCCGTTTCAATGCCTAGTGGTGCCAGGCTTATTGAGAAAATTTATTATAACTGATATTATTTTTTAATTTTTCCAATTAAAATAATTAGTTTTGTTAACTAATTTCTACACAAAAACCTAGTTATAACAGATTTGCTATATAAAAAAATCACCAAAATAATGCATACTAACAATCTTAGCTAACATTAATTTTTGAGTAGTGTAGTTATTACCTGTTCTTATGTTTCAGAGATGGTAAGATTAATACAGGTCAGTCATCTGCATGGATGGTAGGAATTAGTCCAGCTGCAAGAGTGCACAAAAATATGGCCTTGTCCGCAATCATACTTAATCTTACTCCGCCTTTATATGGAAAACCGAGTCTGCTTGCATTTTCTGATGTTCAAAAACTATTCGAAAAAGTATGTTTCATATGAGTTACTGATATCCTTATTAATAATGTTCTGTTATAAAAGTAATTAAATTAATAATGAATTATGAGTTTCGTTTTCATCTTCAGGGATTGACATCTTACAAATATTGATATAACAACATGGAGGTACATGACAGTTTTGTATATATTCCTTCATCTAGGGTTGAATACCTTTTTTTTCTTGATTAATTTTCACAGTTCTAGTTTAGCCTTTTGCTATTCAAGATTTTTTCTTATCTTCAATTTGTCAGGCAATACTAGTACTAATGTGATAGTCCCAATTTGTATTGTGATCTAAATAGAATTAAATTTTGAATATACAGTACTTGCCGCTGATTATAAACATTATTATCAGGAGGATATTTGATAACAATAACCAACCACGTAATCACGATCTACAGAAGTGTCCCATTGATCACACTGTATTACAGTCATAAGTGTTTATTGAACGATATGTAGACCTAACATTACAATGAGTCATTTTAATTCTAAAACACTACAACTACAATGTAGTTCAGGCACATGGAAATTATAAGTGATTACTTACCGAATTTTATAACTATATACAATTTTATGTACTGTAGTAAAATTTTGTATCTAGGTCTTCTACTTATTATAATTTGTGGGCATACTGCAGGTTAGATTATTTTATTCCATCATTGATTTTTTTTAAGACACTAATTGAATCTAGCATAATTTTTAAAAAAATTATTGAACTATGTAAAAGGGTTCATAACACTTTAACACATAAAACTTCATCATAAAATATTTCTATCTTATTTACAGTTTCAAATTTATTTCCTTTTTCACAAAGAATTCCTTAATATGAGATTGTTTGTAATCTTCTAGTAAAATATTGTTGATAAATTGTTCATATTCATTTTTATTTTGCAAGATCTTCCACTCTTTGGCAAATTAATCAGTCATCAACTTGAGCATCTTTTTCACGAACATGTTTAAACTATAATTTCAAAGCTGATTCCACTTGTGATTTCTTCTTGAAATGATTTCTTTTGCTGTCAACATTTTCATTACACTTTGATAATGAAAAAGTGGGTCGTTTTTTTCAAAATTTTACATAAGAGAGTTTGTGAATAGTCAATTTGAGAATCAGTGTTTCTTTGGCTCGTTTTTGTAATTTACTGTATTGATCTAGAAAGTTTTTCTTTAAAATTTAAATCACAGCGTTTCTTTTGAATTTTTGACATCTTGCTACACTTCTAAACTTAAAGTAAAATAAAACTGTATAAAACAATTGAAAAAAGATTTTCCAAAATTAAATTACCTAAAATAACACTGAAATCATAAATTTATATGAAAATAAAGAAATAAACTGTGTAGTAGTCGAATGAACAAACAACTAGATTGATAAATAACTTGCTGTACATTTTATGAAACCTACAAGACGTGTTTGAGTAAAGTCAAACAGGATATGAATGACATATGGATAATAATTCATAACAATAAAAGGACTGATAGACAATATGTGAGTCACCATACTGCTTAACTGATTTCTAAGAATTTACAATACTTGTAAACATTTTTATTTGGTCTGTGCTATTGAATGCGTATTTTATTGCATGACAAATTAAATGATAACAATAAGCGACTCAATTACAATGTATTTACATGATTCTGTGTCTTTCTTTAAGTGAAATGATAATATAAATAATAATACTGTATTTACATTTTTTATTTACAGACAGGCTAAATATTTTTAATAAATAGCTGGTTTAATAATTATTTTTAACATGTAAAATTATAAGATAAGTCATGTTAAATTACAAATCACTAGGTTGAAAAATCTAGGTAATTTTCTTCATCTGTTAGAATTTGAATTATAGACATGAATATATTGTTATGTGTTGGTAAATTTGTTATTCCTGTTGATCAATTTTATTCTCTGATATAACCATAACTATGCATAAACCTCCAGATTATATTTGCAAATATTAATCAACTCTTGATAACGGCTTATCAATGGTTACTTCATGTGTTTTCAAACAACCAACAGTTCTAACACAATTCTTTACATGCTCGTAATATTTATTTGTTTTTCTGATTCAAGTTCAAATATTCTTACAGTGGTTTAAATGGTTCACAATAACTAAATGAAGATTTTAATTAAAATAATATTAAAAATTGCTATAAATTAGCTAGTTTTTCACCTTTGTTTGAGAATACAATAACAAGTTAAATTATCTGTTTCGATAGATAATCCCATAGCAAAATTGGGTTACAGGGGCCTTTGTTCCTTATGACACAATATTATTTTTTTAAGTATAATTTTTATTGTATTAATTTTTTTCCTGACTTTAATAAGTTTCATAATTTTATTAATTTATATTTTTCTCTAATGTATTTATTTTGATTTGAAATATAATGTTTTCAAATGTTTCATGGTTTCAGTTTGGCCATATGTTGCAACATGTTCTAAGCAATGTCACATATCCTGAAGTATCAGGACTCAACAATGTTGAGTGGGATGCTGTTGAAATCTGTAGTAATTTTATGACTCATTGGTAAGAATTACAGCTGCTATTATTTTAATTATATTTTCATTAACTTTATTGTAAAAGGAAAATTTATACGAAACCATTCAAATTAAATTTTTAGTAAAAATAAAGCATTGGTTCACACTTTTTTTTAACTAGTATCGGTTTATCAAGTTTTTATTTAAAAAACATTATTAAATTTCCTGGAAAGATGCAGACTTTATTTAATGTATTTATCGGTATCTCACAATTTTGGCAAAATATAGAAATTAATTGTGGAAAAGTAGAAATAACTTTTTTTGTCAATCACCTTTGTGTGTGCTTTATTAATAATTTACCATGATTTGAAGTAAGACTGGCTTCCCTCTATGGACTAAAAATTTATTAAGAAATATTTCACTTTGCACTAATGCAATAGATGGTACAGATTAAAGAGAGGAGTATTATAAAGTGAAATTCTCCACGCCCATTCTCTTTCGTTATTGAAATATAATCTTCCGATACAGGTAATATTATAAATTATAACTGCTCTTTTTATTAAACATTTAACTAAAATAAGTACTACATAAAGGGTTGTCTTATGTCCTAGCTGTGGAAATTAAAGTCAAGGAATTTTCTTCGATTTCTTGAAGGTGTGACATACTATTTTATTGTGGTAATTTGATTTTAGGTCCTTTATTATTCCCATGTCTAGAAAAATGTTTATAGCAAAAGCAACTGTCTCACATAGCACAATAAAATAGTCCTGTTTGGTTGACATTGAAGATATCATCAGCAGTAAACTTATGAAGAATATCTGGTAATTTAGTTGACGTCCAGGTATCAAATCTATCCTATCATGACTACTTTTAAATTGTATTTTATGTCTATTTCCACTAATATAACCGCCTATCTGTAACTTTAAATTCATGCAATTTATTTTGTGTATGAAGTATTCTGCCCTCATTTTAAGTAACAGACTGCTTTCACTGACACCTCATGTGATAATACTTTTAAATCATTTATGAAGAGCCTCTTCAACAATAGGATTCTTTCCCTCTCATTTTTGTTTATATGAAGTCATTTTTTAAACCCATTCCAATTTTATGGCTCCTTAATGCAACAAAATTGTGTTTTTTTTCAATCTAATATCTCTGCAATTATGCTGACTAGTGTTGGAAGGTTAATTCTTAACTTTATTAATTAGAATGATTTTTTTGTCTTAGAAAGTTGATATCTTGTTAATACAGAAAATAGAAGGGAAATGAAATAGATAAATTTTAAAAAGGAACCTTCAACAGTTAATTTTTAACATTGACTAAGATTTAAAAAGAAAGTACAATAGAGATCTAACTTTTCCAAAACAATCCAGTTAACCGAAACAAAGCTGCAAACAAATTTATCCAAATCACCAGTGATTGCAGAATAGTAATTGCATTATATACACTGCTTACAGTTTTAGTGTACATTCAATCCTACACAAGATAACAATAATGGGATATAGGTTTCAAGACCTGTGGAAAGGAACAAGTGTCAAGCGGTGCACAGTTCTAAACATGTCTTGATAGTGAATTCTTAGTGTTTGTGGTACAGCCTATTTTCTATTCTACACCAGATGTTTCCCTTACACAGTACACTCAGTTTTTACTGAACATATTTAATATATCGGGTACTTATGAATTACAAAAAAAAGAAAATTAAGACATGCTGGAACAATTAAGCATTATTTTCTTATAGGGAAGACATCTTCAGAGTTTTAAAGCCAGTTTAAACTATATCCAAATGGTATTTTTTTGAACCTATACAAACCTTTGCTTTCAGGAGTATTTGTAGAGGTTTTTTATGAGTTTTATGAAGCAGTTAAACTATCAGAGCAGTTACTTACGCTTTACTTTGAGACAAGGGTTTATTCCTAAGGAGATATCTTATCATCCAGACAAAACATGCCAATAGCATTGACAAAAACACATGGGACCTTTTTTGATAGTTGAAAAAAAAGCTAATAAATCTATGTAAGTAAACAAATTTTTTAGTCCCAATCTACACAATTATTTTTTCGATTGTACTTCTTATTTCTTTACTTAAGCCAACGCCCGTCCTTGTCCTCTCAGCCATCCGACGCCGTGCCTCCCAGTATAATGTAGCAAGTCCTTCCCTGGACTCCTCGTGAAAGATATCCTTCAGGCCATCACAAGTGGTAAGGTGCTCTGCCGCCCCTTCGTTGTCGGAGCAGAGTGGGCAGATTGGTGTGTCTACCACCTTCATGCGATGCAGGTGTCTCTGCAGGTAGTCATGTTCAGTGGTCATCTTAAACAAATTTTCAATTGTGTATCAGGTTTTTGTGCGCACTCAGCACTGTTGTCTGAGGCACTAATTGATCTAAGTAATATTTTAATTACACGACTTGAATTCATTTATTTCATGTGTGGAGAGGCTTTCTAATCTAAAACATACAACCCTCTTCATTTTCCACTATTGACAAAATGATACTACCAGACATCTGAAGTTCTATGGCAGTTGGTTTCTTTGTATTACAATATGGTATTTTACCAGGCAGTGTCAAGCGATCAGTACAAAACAATTCATGTCAACATCTTTCAGAGCTGCTGCTTTTTGCCTGTGGACTTATGCCTCCATGCTTGACTTTTGAAGATGATCTTATTCTAATTTATAGAAAAATTGTTCTTCATTAAAAAATGCATTTAAAAATTGTTACAGAATTTGTAGAGTTCTATCAATGATCTGGTTGTTTTATGATCCAGCCATCAAGCCACATTTACTTACAGCACTATTATAAAACAACTTTATTTTTACATAAACAGATACACTTGGGAATTTTGACTTGTCACAACATTTACGCACACATGTTAATGTTAAATGTGCAATCAACATCTGTGTGGTTGTTTCACATATCCTGCAAAGTGTTAATGTGCCAACATCATTGCTATTAAAACATCTCTTCATATTAAAATATGTTATCATTCCAGACAGTATCAAGTGATCCGTACAAAACAAATAATTCATTGTGAACATCTTTCAAAGCTGCTGCTTTTTGCCTGTGGGCTTCAAGATGGTTTGAAATTGCTTCTATACTGAATTGAGTTGGTTCTGGAAAAATGTACATGATTTTAGGAGGAATGAACTACTACTTATGCCTTAATGCTTGACTTTTGCTGACGATCTTATTCTAATTTATAGAATGACTTGACCCATTTAACCCGGCAGAGTTCACGTCATGGTCTTTTCCACCGGGCCTTCACCATTTTCTCAAATTCTCGAACTGTCGATTTTTGTAAGCTTCCACCCCCTCAGTACCTTCAAATAGACTTGGCCACTGGCGATTGCTGTGTTTGTATTTTCACTATCACCAACGAGTGTCTTAGTGTAGCAGCCTAAAAAAAAGCCAGTGTGGAAACCACCGTGCGTGACCCCTTGCATGGGCTAAAGTGTGACATAATTTTTAATTTCACTTTTGTGTTATTGATCGTTTAGTGTGTTATGTGTTATATTTATTGTGTTACTACGCAATATGAATCGTGCAGAGGACGAAAGACTTGCCAGACTGTTAGATAGCGTGGAAGAGAAGAAAGGATTGAAAATCCTGGTAGTGTTAGAAGACAATATTTCGTGAAAAGAAACATTGAAGAAATGCTGGACCTACAGCCGCAGGGGCGAAATATTGCAAAAGATGCACGTGAAGGACGATGCGGTCTATGCAACTAGAGACAAAACAGGAAATAAAAAACTCGGTGCAACAGCTGTCGTAGATTCATCTGCAGGGAACACACTGTACCTTCTTGTCAAGACTGCGCTACCCGAGGGCATCAATCGGATGAGGAACTGTAAGGAATTTCATTGATATAACCCTCAGGTGCTTAGACATATTGTATGTAATTTTTTGTTTAAAATCTTAAATTTTTACGGTTTCATTTCATCACTATAATTGTAATATTATGATAAATTTACTTAAACATACAACGCATTTTGATTCAAAATTGGTTCTTTCACTTAATAGTTAATGTAAACATCCATTACATTTTCTTATTCAGAATTTAGTTTTCTTTCAGAATATATCAATAAACATAAGTCTTTGTAAAAGAGACCTTATGTTAGGACAACTTATCTAAAGTCTTGTATTTTTTTCAAAAAATAAATTTGTTAAATCTTAAAATATTATTTAAAATTATTTATTTCAATAATGTTACAATTAAAACCAATAGAACTTAAGTAAATACCTTATACTTAATTACGGAGTTTGTATTTTTAAAATAAAATATTGTTCAGAAATTTGTTTTGTATTAATAAAATGACCTGATCGAATCCACCGTGTGCGACCCCTCACGTTTTATTTTGCATGCGACCTCTGCCGGGTTAAAAATTATTACAAAAGATGCAGAGTCTATCAATGATCTGGTTATATAAGATCCAGCCATCTAAGTCAGATTACTTTATTTTCCATATTTACTTACAACACTATTATATAACAACTTTATTTTTACATAAACAGATACAGGTTTGACTTATCAAAACATTGTACATTAGGAGTGTTAAAAGGGTCAGAGCTTGATAATTTTTTTAAATAATGAAGATGAAGCAGAAGGTTCCAAAAGCCTCACTTATTCTTACATTTAGGAAACCATCAATCCTCAAATGAGTTTATAAAAGTTATATCAAGATCAATCATTCAATTAAACAAGGATTTTGGTTGTATAGCTCTTCTGTTTGATGGCCTAAAGTTTGGAAGACCTAAACACTGATCCTTTCTATTAGACTTTTTACGTGTTCTTTCAGATCCTTGCTAAAGCAAGACAAACTTCACTTTTAGGACAATTTCAGAGGCTTCATATTTTTCACATCCTAAGCAACCCAAATTATTTGCCATCCCATGTGATTTTCCACAACTCCCTTAAATATCATGATGATGCACATCAATCTTCTATTACCTTGTTGGCATATAATCAATGCATAGATTCTCATTGTATCTATGATTTACAACAAACTTCTTTTGTAGATGATCAAAGTATTGTCTTCTGATGTAGATCATAAAAAACCCTCCTTGTCCAAACACAATACTCTTAATATTATAATAAACTTAATATATAATACTTCTGATATTATGCCAAGAGGTTACAAATATCCAATATACACCAGGATGCACTGGATGCTTAGATTATGCTCAGTTTCTAATGTTTTTACACCTGAACTATTTGCCATCCTCAAAGTTTCGACTTTAAATTTGTTTTAAGGGTTGAGTCTAAATTTGTGGTTTCCTTATGTAGGAACACTCCAAAAGGGCTATACAGTATATCTGCTTTAGAAGCTCTATAGTTGAAGATATTTTGTGTTCAATACAATGGCTTCAATTTTACGGTATCAGGGTAATATTTTCCTGTGTACCTAGTTTTAACAGCAGAAACCCAAAGATACTTCTGTTTTAAAAATTGTTGATTTAAAAAAATCCCAATATAATTAGTAATAAACTATGTTTTAGGACTTTCTTAACATTAAATGTAGGTAATAACATGTAGGTAAGTACATACCTTACAATATTTTAAATTTTTTTTTGTCCCAAAATAGCTGTTTTTGACAACTTTGGACCAAGAAGATAATTTTTCCCCTGGAAAATGAATGTTATAAATCTATAAAAAAAAAATCTATTATAAAAATTTATTCATAAATATGAATAAATCTATAAAAAAGTAAACACATTAACCGAATATTAAAACTTTTATCAATTGTTTTTAACCTAACATAACAGTACATAAACTAATCTAAATGAGTGATGATGATTTTTGAACATTAACAAAAGGACATCAGCTTTGCAGGACATCTGAAACAACCACACAGATGTTATTGCACATTTAACATTATCGTTATTGTGTGAATGTTTTGATAAGTCAAAATTTCCAAGTGTATCTGTTTATGTAAAAATAAAGTTGTTATATAATAATGATTTAAGTAAATGTGGGAACTTAAGTAATCTGACTTAGATGGCTGGATCTTTATATGACCAGATCATTGATAGACTCTGTATCTTTTGTAATAATTTTTACATGGGTCAAGTCATTCTATAAATTATAATAAAATCGTCTTCAAAAGTCAAGCATTAAGGCATAAGTAGCAGTTCATTCCTCCTAAAATCATATACATTTTTCCAGAACCAACTCAATTCAGTATAGAAGCAATTTCAAACCATCTTGAAGCCTACAGGCAAAAAGCAGCAGCTTTGAAAGATGTTTACAATAAATTGTTTTGTACTGATCACTTGATACTGTATGGAATGATAACATATTTTAATACGAAGAGACCAACTGCCATAGAACTTCAGATGTCTGGTAGTGAGAAATAGTGCAAAATGAAAAGGGTTGTGTCTTATAGCCTTTCCACAATCGTCATGTAATTAAAACATGGCTTACTTGCATCAGCTAGTACCTCAGACAGAAAGGAGCTGAATCAATAGTTGAATACCATAACAACAAAATTAGGTGAAATGTTAAAATGAGAAAAGGTTGAGAAGCAGAAATTACTTTGCAGTCCAAAAAATGTAGCAAAATGGATTATACTAATCTCAAAGCATGGAATTTCAGCATATAACTGTTTTAATTTTTACTACAATATATTTGATTTTAAAATGTTGGCTTTAAAAAAAAAACTATTGGGCAATCTTGGCTCATTATTTTTACAAGTAAACTTTTTTTAATTTAAAATTGTTATTGTTTAGGTTAACTGATAAAAAAATATTAGATAGTATATCTGGACACTATGCCAATAATGAAAAAATCCCAGACATTCCATGGGTTGAACTGCATCAGCATATGGCAGGATTTCGACTATGTGAAGAATTGTATAAAGCTAATTTGGATTTAGAGCTATACTCCTCGTAAGTTGTTTTAATTATTTTTATATTAAAGATTAAAACCACCATAAAATGCCAGAACATTGTTATGGTGGGATACCCAGTTACCACTTTGCCATAAATTAGGCCATTTCAAACGCTAAAACTTACTCCTCAACCATTTCAAAACAATCAAACAGAAAGCTGTTTGATGCTGGGTTAGAGTATATAGAGTTAGAGTATTTATACTTAGAGTATAAATATTCCAGGAACTTCAAAACAAAAGATAACAATATTAATTCTTGATATTTAACGTTTGTAATATTAAGTTGCTGATTGTACCCTTTACTCCACAATATATCATTTTGTCAAAAATGTTCTCCACATCTATAATATCCAATAACTAATTGTGTTTAGCTGCTAAAGCCACTTTTTTATTAGAGGTCACATGCAGAAAATGAATACTGCCATGATTTGAATCTTGCAAATCTTTGGCAAAAATGTGTTGCTCTGTTAAACACCATATAGTTCTGTAAGATTATCAATAGTATTGCTTTCTGTCATTATACACAAACGCTTCCCACATTTTCATCAATTATAAATTGGAAGGCCGCCGTAGGCATTCCATGAATTCTATCAAAATGGTTCCATATTTGAATAATAAATGCCACTCGTACATTTAGATTGTTTTACAGATATGTTCTTTAAAAGTAGTTAACAAAATAAGCCATTTCTGAAAACATTAGCAGAAAACAAAATTTAAACACAGCTTATTGTTCTCTAACAATAGAAAATCAAAGAGAACAAAAACTCACTGCACAAAAACTGTGACAGCTGCTGATTATAACCTTCATACTAACTCACAAAGAGTTACTAAACAGCCACCATTTAGAGGAATAATTCCAAACTTATTAACAAGGGTTAAGCATGTAGCTAATTACATCTAGTTATTTTTTGGTCCCTCCTTGTTTATCATATAACAAGTCTTACTTCTTTAAATTATAATTTAAATTGTTTTTTAAAGATAAAGTTTGTTCTATAACCTCTCAACTATTAGCTTGGAAGCTTTGTGACGCTTTCAGCTATATACAAATTTCCATGGTTCAACTTATTAATTATTCATATTTACCATTAGTATTAACATCTAATTGCACGCTAATTCTTATTAATTACTTCTTATCACATTCTATAAAGTAATTCAGATTTTGCTATCAAATATTACAAATTTTTAATACAAAGTACATAAAAACAACAACTTCCTTTCAAATGCTAATAGTAAATTTAAACACAAACCTTTTTAATCCATTTTATGATTATGTAGAAAATATAATAAATTCTCTTTTAACACACATTTTTAATTCAAATAACCAAATTCATTACAGGGTAATAAAAAAAGGATACTGGGATTTTAAGTAATTGCAACTTAAAAGCTATTAATAATGATTTTTAATTAATTATATAATGAAAAAGACACTTTTTGGTACTTTAGTAAGTTTTGATGTGCGTTTTGTTTGTTGCTCTGCAAACATCTAATCAGTATTCAATTTCATGCCAAGTGCATTAATTTATTTCTGAGGATACAGTTGTGATGGAGGCAGAGATTCACAGTCTCAGATGCACCAAATCATAATTTTTTTCAACATAAACTATGTTCTTTATATACCCTAAGAAGCAAAATAAACCAAAGTGGTAAGGTCTACTTCTGGAGAAGAGAATCAAGGGATAGACACAGCTCTTCCAATCCAACTGTTTTTGAGGGCATTGGTTACAGCTAAATGACAGTGAGTTAAGCTCCATTTTAGATAAAAATCATAATGTTATTAAACAACAAACTGGATGTGTCATTTTATGCAAGTTGGAGGACAGCCTCACTATCATTTAGTTGTAATCAACACCAGATTTCCTAATGGTTGGAATAGAAGTGATGTGATTATCCTTTGCCCCCCCCCCCTTCCCCAAAAGTAGCGTTATCCTTTATCCACATTTTACCCCTTTGGATTTTTTTCTGAGGGTAGATAAGAAACATAGTTTATGCTGAGAACATTCATGGTTTGGTGAGTTAGCGAATCTCTGTCGCCATCACAACTGCAACTCCAAAAATAGTTGAATGCACTTTGTATGAAAATGGAGATTAGATGTCTGCAGACCAACCAATGGTTCTCACTTCAAAACTTACTAAGGTACCAAAAAAAACTTTTTTCTTGTACATTTTTAGTGCAAAATCATTAAATTATTTTCAGTAGTTTTTAGTTGTTTTTACTTCAAATCCCAGTTTTTCTATGTCTGTATTTATTTTTTTATTCTGATATTGGTCCACCTTAGTCATTGCATAACAAGTATGTGTTTCCTTATCTCCTCTTTATTTTCTTTATTCCGTTGAAGCTGTATAACGCAGTTTTATGAGCTAAATCCATTACAAAGCTTTTTTAGGTTTCATTCTGACTTTGGTTAGAAACATGTGTGTTTTCTTTTTCTGCAGTGTTTGACTAGTTACCAATTTGATTTGTAACCTACGTTCAATTTTTAACACAATGATTATTTTTGTACTTATTTCTTCTTTTAAATCAATTTTAATTATTTACATCTTAATAATATTTGAAATCCTTTTAATTTTTAATAGGACTTCTTTAATTTAATTTACTTTCTTTTCCTTTTCAAGTAAGTTTGAATTTGTAATTGAAAAAAGATTAGGCCCACTAATTATTCAATTTTAATATGTATTTCTTTATTATCTCAATTCTCCAAAATTCTTTAATATTTTTATTTAAACTGTGCTGTAGCTGTACTCATTGAAATATTAATATAATGTATATGCCCAGGAATAAATAAGTAAAACAAACTTTTTCAAGGATATTTTGAGAGCCTGATCGGTCTTAATATATAAGGGTAAAAATTGTATACAATGACACTGTTACTAATTTTAATAAATTTATTATAGAAAACTTTTCTGGATGGATATAGTACGAAGGTTGTGGCCAGAACATTACATTCTGCCATTGGACAAATGGGATGCTATGCCTTGCAGTTTTACAGCCATTGTCAATGAAGAATGGGCAGCAGCTTATTTCTCTCATTTATGGGCTAAAATGGTTGCTGCTGACGTTTACAGTGCTTTTACTGAAAACAGTGCTGACTTTGAAAATATAGGTGCTAGGTAAGAATTGAATAAATGATGGTAAAGTATTCCACTGTGAAATTACATTAATTCTATTTCTACAAAATGACAATATTTCTATTGCTTCAAGTGATTTGTTTTTATGAATATGTTTACCTTGTTTACTACCAATAATATCTCATGACCAAGAGTAGTAAAATGTTTGCATAACCTCCTAAATATGTAAGATATGTTTTTCACCAAAATATTCAAGATTTGTGCAAGGCATTTACTGTAAAATAAAAAACAAGGAAGTTTTATCATTCCAAAATTTGTAACTTTAACTAGCCATTGCAATTTTTAGTTTTAACATGTTGACTGATGATCGCCTAAACTATACTATTACAGACATATAAATTTCTATACACACACATAAATCTCAAAGCCCGGAAAGCAGTGACTAAAACAGGTCATGAATACTACCACAGTAACTGGCACACAAAGCTGGCTGCATGGATAGACAGCTTGGATCACACTAACAATGTCAGAAGCATAACAACATAACCCGCATGAAAGATGGGACCAGGTGGTGCTGGTCCGTCAGCCCCCCATAACTAGATGGGTACCAGCCACCCTGTTTTTAAATAGACTGCAATTTGAAGCTTTCTTTTAACATTTCAAGCCTCTTTTTTTCAAATGTGAAAATGTGAAAACAATTTAATCTTTAATTAAAGAAAGACATTTTTTCATTTCACAAATATTATTAATTGCATAATGAATTAATCCGAAGCCTTTGGTTTCTAACTGTACAAATTTCACTTTCACTGAATTCATTATCTTAGTCAATTGTTATGAGCTCCATAATATAAATTGAAATCAAAATGCAGAAAGTATGCTGGGATGCTCAGAATTCTGAGTCATCAGTTGTTATAATATTAATATCGTTAAACAAGAAAGTTATTCCACAGCACTATGCATAAGCAAAGATTATATAATATTCATAACTGTCATTGGATTAATTTTCTAATTACAGGTTGTGGATTTTTTCATCCTCAGAATTTTGTGTACACAGACGACAAATTTATTTTAATTTTTTGTCTAAAAATAGAAAAAATGTAGATTCTGTTATTAAGATAAAAGCTCCTTATGTAACATGAAAGGGGATTGACAGTAAAGGGTTCTGTAAAATGGAGGTATCCTAAAAGAGAGGTTTTACTGTATATATAATGTTTGGTAAGAGCTCAGGGATTACACAGTCAATTCAATAATCTAGATAATATTTTTCTTGCTGACATTTTAATTTAATAGCTTAACAAATTTCATAAATATTCCTTATACTTAGTTAGTTTTCATAGTAAAAGTTATACACAATTAAAAATGATTCTGTAACAACTTGAAATTTAAATAGGTTGACTGTCTATACTTATTAAGTATAAATACAAATAACTGCAACAAAATACTGACTAAAGTTATTATTTCACTTTAACAAGTTGTAAGATATTCAAGCTATTTTAAAAAGATGTTTAACTTTAAATTTGCTTTAGGTTTAGAGATACTTTTTTTGCTTTTGGAGGAAGCTGTCATCCAAGTGAAGTTTTTAGAAGATTTCGAGGGCGAGACCCTTCACCCAAAGCTTTTTTGACATCGTTAGGTCTCCATTAACAACCAATTCATGATGTGGTTATCTAGTAAGTGTGTTTTTATAAATAATTCTTTTGAACCCTAATTTTAATTTATATAACGTTTTTTATCATTACAATTTTTTTTTTATCATATATACATGTTTTAGGGAAGTTTTTTTTGGAAAGAGTAAAACAATTTCTCTTGGGCTTCGAAGAAAAGACATAATTATCAAATTAAATAGATAGGACTATGTAAAGCTCTGTGAAAAATCATACAAATTTTCTCTGTTTAAAATTATTTTCAAATTTGTTTATAATTTTATAAAAATGTAGAAAAATAAGTTCTTAAAAAGATAACTTATTTTATGTATTATATTCTCTTCACTAGCTCTTTTTACAATTCTAAAATGCAGAATTGTATATGAAAATTAAAGTTTCATGATCAATAAT
Source organism: Prosapia bicincta (assembly GCA_036971475.1). Taxonomy (NCBI): domain Eukaryota; kingdom Metazoa; phylum Arthropoda; class Insecta; order Hemiptera; family Cercopidae; genus Prosapia; species Prosapia bicincta. Next base: position 186,681,426 of record JBAIZL010000004.1, on the reverse strand, counting down.
AATTATGGTTATGGAATTATTCTTGTGTATTTTCTTACATGGGTCAAAAAATTCAACAACCTGGAACAAGTTTTTGTGTGTACTTGAACGTTCTTTGAATATTTGTTTTACACATCTGTAGCACATAATTTTATTGCTACGATATCTACATGTTAAACTATAGTTTATAAATGAAATTCACTTGTAATTTGTTTTTAATTAGCACCAGCCTAGTCAATGGCAATATGTGATTGCATGATTATTCATGCTTTAGAGGATCCATACCCCTTCCACCAATACTCAACCACTTATTAAGCCTCAAAGTTACTTCAGCAAATCATTATTTCAAATGGTTTCAGTTATCCACTAACTAATTTGTCATGTGAGAAATTGTACAAAAACTGGATTTCAAATGTCCTCTGCTTCTTCCTAACTAATGAAGTTCAGTAAAAGATTATACGATGGAATAAAAAAAATTACATCTTGTACAGTATACATTGGTTTACTTGCCATCAAAGTTTTGTAACTGTAGAAATGAAAAGTGAGGGGATACAACTGGTTGTGGAAGGAATGATTCACGTTAGAAGCTTGCGTATGCATGTGTATTCATTGACATATTTTACTCTAGCTGTCTAGATAACGGATTGTAGTTCTTATGATGAATGTTTTTAAATATATTCATAACAATACATTTAGTTTGATTTCTGAGCACAACTATTTTGCCAAACAGACTTGTTTTCGGTATACTGTTTTGGTTGATACACTTATCACTGTCAAACCTATTAAAATGTTTGCTCTGCTGTGTCGTTACTAACAGACCTATTTGCTGTGTTATGCATTCCAGCGAGTTGTCTGTCAATTCCCCCTTCACTGCCGTACTACCCGCATCACTGTTTCTCCCACCATCGTATCTATACCAAATTCATTTACTACACATACGCTTACAAAAGTTTGACCTCCTGTACCTTGCTACATTCCCATTCTGTATAGTAAGGCTCTAGAGCCATAGTAAAGTTATGTACTTGACTCCTACCGTTATAAGTTATTATTTTGATAGTTTTGTTCACAGTTATTTTAGAATTTACTCTCAGTATGTCAAATTTTCCCTTAATAACTTGTTTGAATCACATCTCTTATGAAGAGACTTAATTATAAACATTAAAATTCTTAGTGCTGGCTTAGGTGTGTTACAAATCACATCCTGTAATATCTCTATTGACAAAACTTTTGTGTTGTAGTTTTAACACTTGTTACAAAGAAAAATCTCAAAAATCATTCACTTTAGACAGGTAAATGTCTGTTAGGGGCTAGATTGAATAGTTAATTGTAAAAACCTGTGCTCTTCAATTTTTCCAAATCTGTGGAAATTATTATAATATTACACTGTTAAATACATTAGATATGCTTAAGATTAAAAAGTATTCATTTTTCATACAAAAAAAATATTAGTTTTTGCTCACGTAGTGCATTTTTTGCAAAAAGTTCTTTGCTATTTTGATTTTAAAATTTGTTTATTTTTAATTTAAAATGAAGTTGGCTGTGAAAACAAAACTACAGTTATAAAACAAAAGATATTGTTTACTGTTTAATAATTTAAAATGAGGTAAATGCACAATGTTGCACTTTACCTCCATTGTTTGTCAGAGAAAAATGTTGCCATAAATTCCTTGTAGCCTGTTAAGTACTAAGAGAGATATTTAAGATTCTCCAGCATTTTGGCATTTATAGGTAGCTACTTTTTCTCCAGGATAGGTTCTTTGTTTACAGATCCTTGTTGCTTCATTGAGCTTTTACAACATATAGTAAAATACATATAAATAAAAGCACATTTGCACTTTATATTCAAGGTAGTCACTTTGAAGTGTTTTTATGCAGATTCTTTAAATGGAACTTTTGTATTATTAATATTTACTTACTAGATAATTTGACAGACATACATACTCACAGGTTTTAATGTTAAGAAAAAGCACTGTTGGTATGAGTAAATTAACATTTATTTCAGTTAAACAGCTACATTTCAATGGCTGATTTACTATCTTATTCAGGTCTAGCATATATATACATCATATTAATTTTTAAGTTTTTTTTTAAATAATGTTTCAAGTAATCAAACTGTTTTAAAAAAAATTATCTTGTAAGGCCTGGAAAGATAGAAAATTATCAGGCGGAACGTCGTTGTTTAATTTGAAATAAATTTTAATTGGTTATATATAAAACATCTTTTTTCTTCTTATGTACATCCAGTTTTTCGGGCCTGCCTGTAAAGGTATGTTCTAAAATACAATTTATTGGGTAAAAATAAAGGTTTTGGGAAATGGATGAATGTCCTCTTACTGGAAAATAATGTATGATATTATGAAACTTCTTCTTATCACACAAATTTATAAGTTATGTAATAACTGTGTGATTTTTTATTCTGGCTACATGGCTCTTAGATAAAGAGAATAAAGAGTTTTAACATTGTGCTGCACTTAAGTAAATTAAATAATATGAAGCACATTTCATCAGGTATTTGCTTTCCCATCATGGTTAGTTGTATATTTTTGCTGTAGATTTTTTGTAGAGTAAATTACAAGAATGAGAAATATTCAAGAAAAGTTAAAATTGAAAAGCTAATAAAAAGTAGATATTTAAACAATTTTGAAATAATAAAAATATGGAGAACCACCTTGAATAATTAAAAGTAGCAGTCAAAAGTCTGCATGTGATTCAAAGCGAAACAAATTATAAGGATTTAATAGTGGTAGAATTCAATGTTTTAGGAAAGTCACTTTTGTATAGTACCACTTAACGACTTGAATAGTAAATTTACAGTGTAAATATTCACTAGTGGGTGTATTTATTGCTAATTAAGTCCACCAGGTTATGTCACTTTATCACAAGTTCACTTCACACGTTTTTTCACTAAAATAAGCAAGTCACTAACAAAGTATATAGCTAATGTTTATTAATAAAGTGCTTGTATAATTAGTAGAAATTACATGAATGAGAAACGTTAACAATTGGTTAGGCTTTGCAAACTGAAAAAACATATTGATCTTGGAAGAACATCTTAGATAATTAAAATCAGCAGTCTGCTTGTAATTTGTAATGCAAAAAAGGATTAATCACAAAATTATAGGTTAATAAATTTCTATGCACTTACCAGATTCAGATAGGAATGTCACTTCAGTAAAATTTCAACTAGTAACTTTAAATGTAGATCTACAAAGCGCTAAATGTTCACTTATCTGGGTGGTAAATGTCTGAGATTTCAAGTGAAATTCACTTGTAAAGTCACTTATACTTCACTTTTCATAAAGGTATCTACTAATTAGCTACAGTTACTAACAATACTTTGCTATCAAGAGTTTTTTAGAAAGTGTGGTTAACTTAGATAAAGGAACCATAACATATTGTAATTATCAATAAGGTGAGATTTAAATTCAGTAAAAAATAATATATAGCCTCTAAACTGCTACCGGGCTTGGAGTGAATAGAACAAAAAAGAAATTTAGTTTAAACCTATAGAATTCTTAGTAATTGGAAAATAAAAATTGCCAAAATAATTCGGGTAAAAAACATAATGAATTTAAGTAAGCTGGATTGCATTATGGGGAATAGGACTCAGTCGAAGAATTGAAATGTTACCATCTAACTGTTACTAAAATGATCGTCGTCTGGTATTGATATGTTTGATTTAATATAAAAGTAGGAACTATGAAAATAGTTATTTTATCCTGGAATAACATGATTTCCGTATCGAACATACTGGCCACAAAAAAAAACTATTAGTTTTTCACTGAGAACAGGGTAGAATAGAGTAAAGCAGAAAGAGTGTTTGAAGAAAAAATGGTGAGAGAGTTAAGAAGAAGAAAAGAATCCCAACAATGGCAGGCGTGCAATTCTAGTATTGGAGTAGGAGGGCGAATACTGGGAAGAGTATTTAGTGATGATAATGACACAATATTTATAATACAGCTATTTGTGGGTTGAAATGTTCATGGTTAAGTCAAAGAACTGTTTTGTTTGTTTGGACCATCCCTACTCAGATGTAGAGGGTTAGCTTCGTAAAAGGAACGAATGTTTTGAAACGCGTCAGCAAGTAAGCAATTACGTATGCACTTAGTTAAGTATTTTTTTAAATTAGTATTTATTTAGTTTTTTAAGGAATTAAACCTGAATCTATTTTAATCCTTCATTTAATATATTTTAAGTGCAAAAGATAATTTCTAGCCTGTATAAATATACCATTATACAAATTTCAATTATTGGAGAATTTTTTTTATTTGTTGTAAAGTATCTTATGTATGCATAATGCTACCATATTCATATAGTTTTATCTAGTGTGTATATTTTTTTAACATTGTTTGTTTGTTAGATGAACAAGAAACTGACAGATGAAAATTTAATAAAGAAAATTTATTAATATACTCATCTTCATTTCTGTTAGGAATATTTCTATATGTTTGAGTACAGTTTTTTGCCATTCCTAACATTTCAGTTTTCTCCTCTGTTGACGCATTTTGGAGTAACTTCATTTTTACTCATTACGATTCGGAGTACCCACTACGATTTAAGTTTTGAAAATGGAGTTATTCCAAAACGCGTCAACATAGGAGAATATTGAACCATTAGGAATGGCAGAAAACTGTACTCAAACACATTTATGAATTTAATAAAGTACTATATGAAAATTTTAATAAAGTACTTAGTTGAATTCCCATGCCTACAATATGTTTTTAAAAATATTTGTATTTTGATTTTGCAGCTGCCAAGAAAATCTCTTGAGGTGTAAAGAAGACTGTTATATTTAGCAATAATCAATCTGTGCTGTAAAAGAAATTCTAGTCTTTAATTAGATTTGTTTTTAAAATCAAAAGTTTACAGCTGTCATTTATCTTTATTGCCTGTTTAACTGCACGTAAAAACTATTGTTGCTATAATTATATTGTATTTTACCTTGTGTAAATTGTGCATTTTATGTGTATAAAACTGTATAAAGTTATAAAGTTTAAGAGTAAAAGAATTTATAAAAAATATTGTATAAAGTGTTTTCCTGTTTTTTTATGATCTCTCCTGGTAATGAAAATAGGATTCGGAGATTATTATTAGAAACATTACACAAACACTTATAAAACCTACATATCAAACACATTTTTCAAAAGTACATGACTATATATGCTGAACAAAAAGTCATGTTAGCCTATGTATGTAGCTAAAAGATTGTGTTTCAAAAAAATAATAATTCTGGGAAGCTTGAAATTTCTGTACTCCTTTCCCTCCAAAATTGTTTATATTTTTTTTACCATAAATTGAGTTTTAATAATGATCTGTAATAACATAAATAATTATTATATTGTGATATTACTGTAATTATTAAAAGTTTGTTCGATAATTTTTGTGATATTTTCTAGGATATTTTAATTAAAAGTGTACTTTTCTTATATCTTTAATTTTTTAATTCTTAAAGTTAGTTTGTGCAAATAGTAACATGGTTAAATTTAAACAAATTTAATTGTTAGTAAAATGTGGCCAAAATTTGACACTAGGCAATTAAAATTGAGTTACTCACCTAAATCTTCGCTGGAACTAGAACTCATGAATAAGTTTATATTTAAGTGAAAACAAAAATTTGTCTTAAATATTTCCTTTTGTAATCCATGATTATTTGAATTTATTTTAATAGAAAAATTTCAAATGTTACATCCAAAATTCATGAATTATTCCTCAAGGCCAACAGTAATGTAGTACGCCTTATTATTTACAATTACAACAAATGATTATTGTAAACTTTTGAAGGAATAAATTGTTGAATAATTATTTTTAAAACAAATAATATTTCTTATATCTATCTACATTTTATACATTGCAGCAGAGCTCAATTAGTTATATAATATATTGTAATTGTTTTTATGGAAGCATTTACTTGTGCCAAACATTAAGGCAGTGCGTAAGCTGAGACGCAAGTGGCGCAGCACACGGCACACACATGCCATTTTTGCCTTGAAAATCATATACCAACTCATTTGAATCTGATATGGAAATTGAGGAATTGGTTCTGTGGCAGAGTGAATATATGAAAAAACGAAACATACACATAGCTATGTTGGCCCACAAAGAGTCTTTATACGTTTTTTTGCTATAACCTTCATGATTCACATCGTATAGCACATGTAACTCGCACAGAGTTATTAGAGATTTTAAAAATATAAGACCCAAGTACAATATGTAAACTACGGTTCAGTGTTTGTCTATTACTGACTATATCAACCTATATCGACCATATATGTTGAAACGTGTGTGGCATTAGAGATTTTAAAAATATGAGAGTTAAGTACAATATGTAAATTACTGTTGAGTGTTTGCCCATTACTGAATAAGACAACTTAATTGTCAAAACAAGTGGTATTAAAGATTTTAAAAATACAAGATTTAGGTACAATATGTGAGCTACTATTGAGTGTTTGTCAATTACCAACTGAATCAAACTGTAAATTACTGTTGAGTATTTGCCCATTACTGAATAAGACAACTTAATTGTCAAAACAAGTGGTATTAAAGATTTTAAAAATACAAGATTTAGGTACAATATGTGAGCTACTATTGAGTGCTTGTCAATTACCAACTGAATCAAACTGTCCCTAGTTGCGTGGCGTGTGTCGTAAAATCTGTGTCAGTGATACAAACTGTGACATACTGGCCCACACGTATGCCAGACTCAAACCTGCATGCGCCTCAGCTTATGCGGATTTGTTAGGAAATATGGCGGCACAGTTTTCTGCCGTGTGTTGCGCTGTGCTGCTTGTGTCTCAGCTTACGCCAGTTTATCTAGATATTGTGTTTGGCACAATAGGATTATTTCTGACACACAAATAGGACTAATCAGTATTGCTGGCCAGGAATTACTTGTCAATGAAGGTGATATGCAGAAGGAACTCAACTGATAGTAGCTTATGTTGTGCAAATGGTATAAGGGACTTATTTTATGCACACGATTATAAGAATTCCAGTGCTTTTCTGTATACTTATTCGTTTTCTAGAAGTATCTGTAAAAGTAATTATCACTGCTCCTGGCTCATGTCACCCCCACAAAGTACCTCCTTACGCAACTGCATCATAACACTACAGTGTTGACAACACATGATTCACTTTTGAGTTAGTCTTGCGAGAAAAGCATAAGCGGCAAACATAAGTACTAATGTCATACATGTTTCGACAGCTAAGCTATCCTCATCCCTGACAAGTGAACAGTGATCAGTTCACAAATAACTACTTTGTTTTTTAACATTGCGAGATTTGAGTTTTTCTGTATGTTTGCCTCAACACTTGATCCCTGAGTATTTCTTCAATAAAAATTGAGGGCTCATTTTATACAAGTCCAACTGATCTATTCTTATAGTTCCTAATTGGCTTATAGATATGAAAATGGATTCAAATTTAAAAGTGGAGGTACCATATTTAATATGGTGTTATTCAAAGAAGCTTAATGCTTTAATAACTTGTTACACAAAAACAGAGAGATAAGAATAAATTGTCTCCTCTAATCTAGGAAGAACATATTGTTTAAAAAACCTATATGGATTGCTTATAACAACCTATTTGATAAATTTTACCATAAAATTTAATTGTTATTATTGCTTCTTTTTCTACTTAAAAATTAGTGGGCTTACGGCCATTGCTATAAAAATTTATTGCAAATCTAAGCAATCAAAATTTTTTTTAAAAAGTCACTGAGGCAAAAATATCTAAAGCTTCAGAGTATTTCCAAATAAAGGTATTTATAATTTATATATTAATTTATTTATATTTTGATAAATCTCAATACAAACAGTTCAATAAAATGATAATAATACTTACGTCTTGGTATGAGCATCCAGCATCAGGAGACACTTATGTCGAAATTGAACAGCCAGTATCCAGTAATCCTTATTTGTCAGGATCTTATCCATGTACAATGCCTCCAAAGTTTTAATCTCAGCTTTTCTCTCTGTTGGTTTCATGCTGTACAGAGTAGCAATATATGATGCAAGCTCTCTACTTCAGCATGACATCTCTGGCATATTGCACTATCGCTGAGGTTGAAGCATTGGAGGTAGGCCTGAGTAACTATGTGACCAATTTGAGCACACACTGCGAACACAGCTGTGAATCTTGCGACATCTGCCTTCTCTCTATTTCGTCTGCCTTCTCATTTCCGACCACACCAGAGTGATCAGCTATCTATTGGAGAGCAATATTCTTTTTAATTAATTTTTGCAAGATGTTCTTCTATTCACTGTTTCTGAAATGGTAGTCTCCAGAGGTAGATTTGATTACAGCCTCCAGTGCCAATTTGGAATCCGTCAGAATGCAGATGTTTTCCTCCTCAAGGTGAACGCAGCTTATCAAAGCAGCATTTATTGCTAATAATTCAGCATCCGTGCTAGAAGTCAATTCTGCTGGCATATAGAATGTATCTCCTGTAGACGGTTTAAAACAGCCAGTTCCTACTTTGTTATTCTTCAGATCAAGTGAGCCATCAGTGTAAATAAGGCTGTATTCAAGATATTTTGACATCAGCTACATTGTGGCATTCCTCAACTTCAATGCATGATTGGCTTTTGTAATATTGCCTGACAATGTTAGGGCAACCTTTAGTTTATTTGTTCCCACGGAGTATCCTGGAATGGGTTCCGGGCATACTGTAGGCATTTTGTGGTCCAAGAGAGAAATGGTGTTCATAAATGACTGCTTTATATTTGTTGTCGGCAGAGATTTCAGTGGATCCTCTTCCAGCGAGGAGGAGTTTTTCAAATGTTTTTTCCACATTAAAGCATTTAGATGTAGATCCAGCTGCGACAGAGGCTGTTTTAGGACATCCCAGACACATGTCAGTGCTACTGATTGAACTATCTGCTGTTTGGTTATGTGTGATTTAGCTACAGAGCCCCAGACTTCTGCACAGTAGGTCATTTTCGATTGCACAAATGCAGTATAGAACAACTTCAGAGTCCACGCTTCTGCTCCCCACTGTCGATTGGCAAAAGCCTTCAGAGTCCTGAGCCTTGCTGTAGATGCCACTGCAGTACCATCGCAGTTTTAGGTCCAAAACAACATCTGAAACCTTAAAATGTGTGTTCATATTTAGCTGATAGCCATGTAATGTGATGGCAGGTATAAAGTTGGCATACTTATTATGGTCTGGTGCATTTTTTACTTTGCCACTGAAAGTCCCAGAGACCATTTCTCACTCCATCTAGAGCCTCTTGCATGGTAAGCAGATTCATGGGATGTCCACAAGGTCACATCATCTGCATAAATGACACATTTAACATCAGAACTGAGAACATCCGCTGTCATGTATGACAATATTGAAGAGAGCAGGGCATAATTTATTATTATGATAATAAGTTATGTATTTTATTCCAATTTTTTAAATAAAACATTTTTAGGTGCATCTAATAACAAACACGTAGGTATCCCTGAGTGCCATAACCTAATTTTTCTGTTCTGTAAAATACCGTTTTGTTCAATGAAGTAAATTAATATTTCTGATGAGATAAAGGAACCCATTAGGTTCGCCATTTCTCTGGGTGTAAAAAGTATAGTTGTAAATGAAATAACTTTATTAACTGTTATCAGTATCGACATTTATTTACATTCCAAGTTGATATTGAGACACATCTAAAACAAACACCCTAATTTTGGAAAAAAGTAAGTACTACTATAGACTAGTTTTTATTATAAACATATGTTAATGTTTAGAAGTATAATCTAATAACTCAAGTTCAAGATGGAATCAAACAATATTAATTAAGCAAGCTGATAAATTTTGATTTTCCAAAATAAATCTGAGTATTTTGTCTTGAGTAATGGTTTGTCACAATAAGTTATAGCTAAATAATTTGTATATGTAGAACATTTTATTAAATGATGAATTATAATACTGATAGTACAACAGTTGTAAATTAGTTATATTACAACTTGCACTTTTTGGATTGTACGTCTTAAGGCTTCTAATATTAATGTGTACTTATTGATACCACTTGGCAAAAACCCACTACTTACTGATGTTTTTCAGCAGACACATTTCTGTCTAGATTAGTGCAAAACAAGTGTGCTGAAAAACATCAACATCAGTAAGCAGTGCTGTATGCCAAGTGGTATCAATAAGTATACAGTTAACTTGCAATTCTTTCTACTTCATGTGGGTTTAAAATTAGATTTAGCAGGTAAATTTTATTAAATCTTACTAATATTTTATGGCTCTATAATAACAAGATAAATTCTTTATTTTACAACAGGCTATAAAAATAATTTGCATATTATGTTCTAAACTTATAATCCTTACAATATAATGCTGAAAGATTACTATATTATATTATTTCGTTTTTAAAAATCAGAATATGAAGTACCCAACTACCATATTCAAATTCAATATTGAATTTGCAGTATTTCCCATATTCAGTTTTGTATGTATTTTAAAGTGAAGAGAATAAATATAGTGACAACACTTTTATTGTTTATAAAATAGAAGAATATCTTTAAAACTCCATTTAAAATCACTAATCCATTTGTGAAATACTATATTTGAAGTTTCTTGTAATCATCTTCAATTCACTGTTTAAACTATAGGTAATTATTGCATAACTGAGTGAATACTTTAGAAGTGCTGACGCGTTTCGAAACAATCGTTTCATTTATGAAGTCAATGGTTATGGATCAGCACATAAGTTCTAAAGTATTCACTCAGTTATGCAATAATTACTTATTATTTATATTTAGTTTTGTTTATTGGCAAAATCCTCTGTGGTAGTTCTTGGGGATAGTGTTTCTCAAAAATTTTATTATTCATAATCATCAATGAAATTGATAACTTACAAAAATCTGATTGAGACATAATGAGATTTTGACTTAGCGATTTGCATAGTATATCTCGGTAAGTTTTTTAAAATAAATTCACTTTAAATATATGTTGCAAATTGTGACTGTACAAAGTTCACACATGTTTTATTTAATATTCCACATAATATGGTAAAAAAACAAATTAAAGAAACATGCACTGCCAGTAAAACTAAAAACTGGCACCATAAAGTACACACATTTATTTTTAACAGCATTACCTGAAAAGAAATACAAATTGTACAATTTCTAGATTGATACATTATCTAATTGGAATTGTCAAACAGAATTATTGTATATTTTTGGCACAAATTTATCTTGATAAAGTTTTGATAAATGATAATCAGTTAGGCAGTAGAAAAATACCTGAACTAGACTTGCTCCCTATTGTGAGTGTAAAGAGGTGCTTCGCAGTCAAACTTCCTTGTAAAGAAAAGGATAAGAAGAGCAGATGGAATTAGGTAGGACTAAATGATTCCCTAGAATTACAAATCAATTATCTAAGATTTAATTACATGAGTGTGTAGGATTTATAAATGACTATGGATTTTTGTTTTGTAATTAAGATTTAAATGTGGGCGTTTTATAAATTACAAATACTAACAAATAAGAAGAGTTGAAATATTTAAAAATTAATAATATAATAAGATTCTGATAGCAAAATATAAAATAGAGTTGACAAATGATTTAATAAAAATATACCAGAGTCTTATCTGATTTTTATATCAATTTAATTATTTCACTGGTATTTTAATCTCTACATAAACAACATGAAAGGGGTTGGAGCATAAAAGTTCAGATCAAGAATACAATTTGAACTAATCACTAAAATAATTGAATTTTACTCTTAAATATCAATTTGAAATTGGTCTACCAATTAATTTTTTTTGCAAAAACTTTTTTACTATTAATAGTAGGTAAATAATACTTTATAATTAATATATATAGACGTTTTGCCTTCCAATGGAGTAAAAGAAAAATTATGAAAAAAGAAAAATTACTGTTAATGTGCAACTCCACTCTTGAAAAAAAACCAGGAATTATTCAAATGTTTCCTCATTGGCTGGTTTCAATGAAGGTAGTTAGTTGCGTTCTCTGTAGGAAGTTTTAGTTATGAAAATCAATATGGCCAACTTCCTGAAATAACTTTTGATTGTGTTTACTAGGGTAGTTTTGGCAGTTTATGATTGTTGTTAACATTTTTCAGTATACATATTTTGTAAATTTTTTGTAATAATAAACGAGTATTTTAAAACAGTGGTAGTGTTTAGTTTAAAAAAAGTGACAGTGAAATATGTTTACGTGCGTTGCCTGCCTGAATAAAATGGGCTAAGTGGCAACCGGTGCCACAGCAAAGCTGTTCGCGGGTTTTGGCATCAATATAGTTGATTTATTTTAAAATTATAAATTTAGGAACTCGTATTCTAGTAATGCCGCCTAAAAAAAGAGAAAAGGATGGAGATTCGTCAAAAAGCCAAAGAATTGATCAAAACCAAGCAGATCACGAATTATTTCTACAAGCATTTGAAAGTAAGCTCAACAGTCATTTTCAATTTGTTGAGGGTGGGAGGTATTATTTCCAAAATTTATTTTGTTTTATTATTTACCTTTATTTAATGGCTGTTGATTTATTTATCAATATTTCTTATTCCAAGTTATTATATTTCAAATGCAGATAATTTAATGAGATGCAATGTAATAGAAACAATACATATCTTTCATATGTAGAATTACCTATAGGTTATAATTTTTGGGTCAGATTTCTCTAGCAGTTATAAAATTATATTTTTCTAGAGTATCAGTAGCAAATCTCCTTTAAGTCATTTTATGAATGGCCTTTTCATTTATTAAATTACTATTTTGAAATTGTTAGGTAGTAAAGGCTATAAAAGTGGGTTACAGTTTATTTAATGTTATATTTACATAATTCAGTAATAAAAATATGGGTAATCTCACTGATTTAAAGTAGTACTTTACAAAGTGCAGAGCAAAAGGTTAATGTTACTAAGAAATACAAGACAGTTGTTCACTATTTTTTCTCACTATTGTAGTTATAAGTGGCTCAAATAAATAGAGGTTAAAAATTGAAACATAACCTGATTATACTGTCATACAAAAATGTGTAAGCTTAATGTTTTATTTTAAAAAAACCCTATAGTTTACTACCTTACTATGTAGTTATAAAAAAATTTATAGGTAGAAAATGTCGAATTGGGATATTTATAAAACAAGAGCATTTAGTTCGCTAACATTAACTAAACAATTTGTAAAAGAAGCAGTTGACCTTCATTGTGATCAATGTTGTACTGTACTTCACTTTGTTTACCAAGTGATGAAAGTAAGTTGTGAACGTTTCCAACCTCTTTTGTATACTGTGTTACCATGAAATTCTTTTTTTTGATCTACCGGTATTGAAAATACAAAAAAAGCATCAGGTTAGATTATGTCAATTTTTAAATTACAGAACGATTAGTATACAATACAATATATTCACTTACTTATTTTACAAATGTAAAAATATAGGTAATTATTAAGATCAGCGGCTACCGCTCTGATCAATATTTTTTTCCTGGTCAATTTGACGATGAACACGAATCTGAAGTTAATTTTAACCGCAAACAAAATAAAGTAACCTAACCTAGGTGCTTACTAATGCTCTAAATGTGCGAAATTTTTTATTCTCATCAAAAAGGCGTGAATCAACGGAAAACCTGTCACGTGACCCAGAAGATGTTTTGTGATAGGCCGAAAGTTTTTTTAACTGAAGAAAGCGCGTATTTGTCTTACTTTTAGCGACAAACCAAAATCAACCATCTTAGTAATAGCAGTCATGGGACATAAAAGGTGGTTACCAATCGGCCGACAGATGTCGCCTGACTTTTCAACCGAAAGTGCGTATTTAGTGTGTGTGTGTGTGTGTGAGATGCTGGACTGTGATGGATCTTGCAACACCTTATTTTTCGAAGCTTGTTTGTTCAATGAAAAGCGGATTATGGAGGATTTATTTTCGCATAACATGCTTCCGACAAAGATGAACTGTTTGAAGTGCCATAACACTGAGGATCACGGACGACTTGAAGTTTAGATGCAGGAAGGTTGTTTCATTGCCAAAGATAGTTCAAAAAAAGTGTGGGTGGAGTGTTTTAGCCTAAGTAGATTCATTTTTAGTGAAAATAAACCAACTCGGTACAATATCAACTTCGTACCCACCAAAATACCACTAAGGTAAGCAACTAGGATAGGTCAGGTTAGGTTAGTTTATATTTGCCGTTAAAAATAACTTCAAATTAACCAAGAAGAAAAACATTTTGCTGATCAGAGCGGTAGTCGCTGATTTTGATAATAACCGAAATATATTGTTAAAAAATACGTAATTATTAAGATCAGCGACTACCTCTCTAATAGGCCAATTTTTTTTCTGACAACGCTGAACATGAATCTGAAGTAATTTTTAACAGGAAACATAAACTTAAATAAATTAACCTGACAACCTAACCTATGTGCTTACCTTAGTGGTATTTTGGTGGGTACAAGGTTGATATTGCTACGAGTTGGTTTATGTTTACTTTGATTTGCTCTAAAAATGAACCGACTTTAAAACCCTTCATTCACACTTTTCCCAGCCAATCTTTGGCAACGAAACCACCTTCCCGCACCTAAACCTGTGATCTTCACGGTGTTATTGCACTTCAACATGGTTGGTTTTGGTTTCGCCCCAAAAAATAACATAGGTTTGTTTCTTTTTTAGTTGAAAAGTTACGTGTCATCTGTAGGGTAATAAAGTAATTTTGCTTGGTACCAACAACATACAAAAGATCTCTTGTTGACATGGAATTAGCTTGTTTTAATTGTTTAGACTTAAAGGATCCCTAAATGAATCAATACATTCATAATCTTTGAAAAGCCATCTTTCTTGTAAAGGTTTTTATTTAAAAACAAATTAAAGAAAATAAGAGATGGGAGCTCTAACATCATTCTAGCACACATTGATAGTATTAGTTTATACTGATTATTTTGTTTTTTGTTTTAAAATTCATAATTTAATGTTAATTTCACAAGGGTGTAAATCTCTTAGAAGTTATGTGTAATTGAAATCTATGCTTTGGTAACAGGTACGACCTTGGTAGAGAGGATATTTATTTCAGCACAGCAACAGTATTCATAGTACTGATAGTAGTTTCTCTTATCAACCATTTTATCTGCATTTAGCATTTTTATTGTATTCTTTATACCAGGAGAAGTGCTTCTGCCTACCTGAATTCTTCACATAATTCCTCCCGCACACCTATACCCACTAAACTTAGACAAACATACAGAAATCTTAACCAACTGATATTAAAAATAAGTAGGTTTAGTATTTGTGGTGTTTATGAATATACAGGAATCTTAATCCGTACCCTATTAAATCAGATGTTGCTTGCAACAATCAGTTTTGAAATAAATCACATCAACTAGCTGCAATGTAAACAGGAACTGCATAGCACATGTCAGTGTGATCTCTAAATAACTGCTGACATGGTACCTTATACATTCTGGCAAATGACATTCCCTTTAAATATCATGCAAGAGAACTTTAATAGTTTAGATTAGAGGTGCAGAATATGTCTAATCCGGCGATCTAGGATCGGGAGAAGCCTCAGGGAAATTTTGGGGGAAATATACTTTACACTATTTTTGTAAACAATTTGTTTCCTCAATGACAAGAGTTTATAAACTATTTCTGATTAAGAGACAATTCAATAGGTACCAAAACTTGTTCAACAAACAGACTGATAGGTTAGAATTCGTATCTGGTTGTCTGTTATTATTTTCTTGCAACTACAGTAACGTATCGTATTCTCGATTCGGCAGTCTGGAGCAGATTGGCTCCCCACAAGCGCAAGATTACCCCTTTGCTGCAAAAACTAATAGGCTCCTCACATTCGTTGTTGTATTGTGGGTGTTTCGAATCGTAATAAAATAAAAAGAGATTTAGTTCATATTAGTTTTTATTTGTTTGTTTAATAGTGTTTATTAAAACTATGATGTTAATATTTTTTTAACGAGAAGTTGTGAAGCTTTAAGTGTTATTTTTTCTCTTGCCTCCCGACAACATTCTACGATCTAGTGTGAGTGTACCATATCATAATGAAATTAGAGATTTAGGGCATATTAATCATATTAGTTTTTATTTGCTTGTATAGTAGGGATTATTGAAACTGTATGATATTAATTATTTTTTTCAACAAGAAGTCGTAAAGCTTTAATAGTTTTGTTTTCTCTCGCCTCTCGGCAACATTCGGCACAGTTTCACTTGTTTTATTTCATAGCAATTAGTGAATATTTATTATAGTTTTATTAAAGTTTTTATAAATTTATGTAATAATGAAATTATATGACCTCGAAATTTAAAAGCAACCAAGAGATTGATTGTGCTTACAGCGATTGGCAGGGAAGGTGTGATAAATTAGCATACACACCTTCCATGCATCAACTAAACATGGGGATAAACGACCTAGACAAAAAAATCAAGCCAGCATATCGGGATTTTTCGTTCCTAATTACTGATTTGACTTCTAATAAGACTTTAAATGATCATAACAAGCCCTC
This sequence comes from Prosapia bicincta, assembly GCA_036971475.1. Taxonomy (NCBI): domain Eukaryota; kingdom Metazoa; phylum Arthropoda; class Insecta; order Hemiptera; family Cercopidae; genus Prosapia; species Prosapia bicincta. The sequence continues at coordinate 186,664,995 of JBAIZL010000004.1, read as the reverse complement.
TAATAAAATTAGAAGAAGAATAAAAAATTAGAACCTCTTCTAATAAAATTAGAAGGGTTGAAAATGAAAATAGGCTTAATGTTGAGTTGGAATTTCACAAAGAACCTTCACCTTGTACTGATAATGATTGTTCTAGTGTTCCTTTTGATATTCCTAATGTTTCCCTTCAAGTTGATAGTCCCCATATTTCCTATTGGTATAACTAATGTTTCTCTTCAAGTTGATAGTCCCTATGTTTCCTATTGGTATAACTAATGTTTCTCTTCAAGTTGATAGTCCCTATGTTTTCTATTAGTATAACTAATGTTTCTCTTCAAGTTGATAGTCCCTATGTTTCCTATTAGTATAACTAATGTTTCTCTTCAAGTTGATAGTCCCTATGTTTCCTATTGGTATAACTAATGTTTCTCTTCAAGTTGATAGTCCCTATGTTTCCTATTAGTATAACTAATGTTTCTCTTCAAGTTGATAGTCCCTATGTTTCCTATTGGTATTCCTAATGTTTCCCTTCAAGTTGATAGTCCCTATGTTTCCTATTAGTATAACTAATGTTTCTCTTCAAGTTGATAGTCCCTATGTTTCCTATTGGTATAACTAATGTTTCTCTTCAAGTTGATAGTCCCTATGTTTTCTATTCATATACCTAGTGTGTTTGGTCAAGTCGATGGTGATAGAGAAATTAAAACTCAACTATTGTCACCCAACTACTTTAGAAATAGAGGAATTTGAAGCAAAACTTTAACCTAATACATTTAGCAGATCAGTAACACAAATATGTAGTCTGGTGTCTTGCTTTATTGAGGAATCAGGATTCAACAATTGTTGCATGTATTACAAAGTAAAAAAATAGTGCCTATAGATGTAGCCGTTTTGAAAACAAGTTCATTTGATGTTGTGTTGTTACTTTTCGGAATTATTAAAAATTAAAGAAAGAAAAATCAACGAAGAAAATGTGAAGATTGGGCTCAGAGTAGGTAGGAAAGCTTACACTTCCATTAAAGAAGAAAAAGGGGACAAGTTTGTTGAAAATCTGTTGAAGTCTAAATTATTTAAATAATGTTGATATTGTTGAACTGAACCATTCCAGGGAATTTTATAGAGAATTCAGAAAAAACATTTTTTACAATGAAGTAATAATTATAGATTTTAAAGTAACAAATCCTGATAGAAATCAACTAACTTCAGTGCCTATTACAGCACACACAATAACAAAACTACACAGGACTTTCTAAACTACTTACTTACTTGTCTGATTACTTTAGTTGATTGTATTCAGACATGTATTATCATTGATATATCTCCCTGTAGTACTTCTCACAACCCTTTTGAAAAAAGTGAAATGTTTCCTTGATAATTTTAGTATAAAATCAAAATCATAATTGAATGAAATGTCTTAGATTTGCAATATTTTGACATTTCAGTTCCAAAATTATTACTAAATTGATAATAATATAGAATTTACTTAAGCCTCTATATATCTTCTTCTTCCATTACGCTGTAGTTCGATCTGGCCTCCTCAATGAGCCTTCACAACGATCCTGTGCTGCTGTTTCCTAGTTCTTCACATTCAGCAGGGTTCTGGGATCTGAGTGATGCAATCCATCCATCTAAGTACAGTATAGGACATCCTTTTGCTCTCATTTTGTAGATAGTTCCCTCTAATAGGCTTCTGGGTACATCACTCTCCTCCATCCGGGCCACATGCCCTGCTCAGCCCAGTCTTCCAATTCATTAGATTTGGGAAATTTATTTCAAAAAAAATTTTTATAAAAAAAAAGTACATCTTTAAAAATAATAAGAAAAATACAATATAATTACAATACAAAAATAGCTTATTTTTCTAGGGAGGCTGCTTCAGCTTCTCTTCGTCGTCGCCTTCGCCATGCCAGCTGCTTATTCCGCCACCGGTGTTTAGGCCTGAGCTCCTTTTCCACATCATCTCTCATATTTTCCTCGTAGAGTTGGATGTGGTTGATGGCAATATATTTGTCCTTTATGTTCACTCCCGGAGCAAGAACGGCTCAGTAATTTCTTTAAAACAGGTTGTAAGCTCGTCTGGGATCAGTTCAGTGCAGGTGTCATCAGCTTCTTCAGTGTCCCAGAAGAAATACTTCTTCTTCAGCTCTTCTACACAGGCCGGCTTGTTCTTGGGCTGACGGCGACGATGCCAAACTCTCTCCTAGCCGGTAGCCACAGCAGCTAGATCCTCCCTGTACTCGCTGTTCCGGTACTTCCTCTTACGACTGGGAGCAGTTTTCCTGGATACCATAGTATCCAGCGGCGACACCGCCGACGCAGCCTCTTTGCTGTCCGCAGGTGTTGGCGGCAGCACCTTGGGGAGACTAGAGGTGCCTAGGTGTTTGCATAATCCAAAATAGGCTTTATTGGCATTGGCTATCCTTTTATTCGGCTCAGTGGAAACCTTTTTATTGGAGCTGACAATGGATCCCAGATAAGTGAATTTATTCACTACTTAAAATTTGAAGGGTTCCAGCTCAATAAATCCACCTCCATGTTAGGTTACTTGAGGGTTGCCACACCATAGATGTTTTGTTTTGCCTTGATTGATCTCAAGTCCATTCTCCTTGGCTACTCACATCAGATTTGCAAATGCCTCTTCAAGGGCCCTAAAATATCTAGTTATGAGGTCTATGTCATCAGCATATGATAGTAGTTTCATCAGTTTATTGATGATTGTGCCTTGCGTTTTGATACCTGAGTCCTGTACCACCTTTCCAGTTCGACATTAAAAATTAAACATGACGAGGCATCTCCTTGTGTGAGTCCTTTATTGGACGGAAATTCAAAGGAGAGGCCACTCTGGATCTTGACCATGCATCTGGCATCACACATTGTCATTTTTATTAATGCTATAAGCTTGGATGGTATCCTGAGATTTCTTAATGCCACATACAGTTTGGGTCTCTTTATGCTGTTGTACACAGCTTTGAAGTCTATGAAAAGATAATGCATTGTGATCTTATACTTATTAGTTTTCTCTAAGAGGACTCTTAGACTGAAGATTTGGTCTGTCGTATACTTTGCTCTTCTAAAACCAGCTCAGTATTTTTCAATTTTTGTTCAGAAAATGGGATGAGCTTATAAAAAAATATTTGAGGGGATTTTATAGGCACACTGTAAAATCATTATGGCTCTGTAATTGCTGTCATACTTCAGCAATTGATTCCATCCTCTTCTGGTTCTTTACAATTTTTTATTTTTTCAATAGCCTGAATGACATCTTTAAGTTCAGAGGAGGGGGGGGGGGGTTATATATCATTGTCCGGGTTATATATCATTGTTCAGCTCAGCATTATAGTACGGGCCCACCTCTACAAGCTGTAACTTTCAGCTTGAATGCTGCCCTGCTTTCATTAATTTGCTTGTAGTGTTTGCTGGTCTCATTAAGTGATCAATTTTCTTCGAGGTCTTGAAGTCGCTGCTTTTCCCTTTTCCTCGTTCTGTGCACCTTTTTCTCTTCTCTTGTTTCTCTGTTGTTCTCCTTGCATTTCTCTTTTGAATCATAGCTTTATAAGTAGTGTTTTTCTGTCTGTTGCTGCTGCACAATCATCATAAAATCTCTGTAAACGGCCTTCCATTCCTAAAGTGGCTTCTGCTGTCAGCTTGATTGCTTTTGGACAATGATCCCAGCAATCTTGTAGTGTCTTAGACTAGAGTTTCAGTGTTATGAAGTGTACTGTTCAGTAGCTCTTGGTACTGGTTACTTATATCAGGATTTTTGAGTTTCGTTGTATAGTACTTCGGAGATTCCTTACACGGTCATTTCGGGTTGTCGATATTCTAGCCCTAAACTTTGAGACCACCAGAAAATGACCATTGTCCCCTTTTGCTCCCCGATCTGTGCCTTTTACTAATTAGAACATGGTCAATTTGATTAGTTGTGTATCCAGCCAGGGATCTCCGGGTTCCTTTATGACTGTCCTTTCCAGGAAATACGGTACTTCCAATTATAAGATTCCTTGATATAACAAAGTGTATAAGCCTTTTCCCATTTTTATTACTTTTATTATGGAGGCTAAATTTAGCAATTGTTGGCCAGTATATCTCCTCTTTCCCTACTATGTCATTAAAGTCTTCAAGAATTATCTTAATCTCACTCCTGAGACATTCATCAATAGTCCTATCTAGCTTATCACAGAATTCATCTTTTTCCTTATCAGGGGTTGCTTCAGTAGAGACTTGGCAGTTTATAAGGCTATAGTTGTAAAATTTACCATTATAATCTTAAGACGAGTAATCGGTAATTAACTCTGGAGAATCCACTAATAAACTGACACATTCTGTCTTTCACTACGAACCCTGTTCCAAGTATATGTTGACTTGGATGGCAGGTGTAGTAAACATTATGATACTGCTTTTCCAGAACTCCATTGCCAATCCATCTGACTTCCTTGATTGCAGTTATGTCAATTCTTCTATGACCAATTTGTTCTAGGAGATGCCAGAGTGCCCTCAGTCAGTGTTCCATAACCCAAGTGTAGTGTCCTTTTGACGAATCCTGTGTCATTTCCTTCATGACTGTCCAGCTATATCTCTTTGAAACATAGTTGCGAATGGTTTTTTAAATGGGAAGCAGGCCTTATGCCCAATCCTCCTCCTATCTCAATCTGGGCTTGGGATCAGGCAAGTTAAGCTTCTATCTATATGTTCCATAATTTTCGGGGAAATTTGAAATATCCATATATGGGATTGGAGGTAAAAACATTTTCTGCACGCCTGGTTTAGATGTATTAGTATTAATTATAATGTGAATTTACTTAGTGCCGATCTGTTATAAAACTATTCAAAACTTGAGTTTTTTCTATTCACTGATAAAAAACGTGATTTCTGTTTATTAAAATACATTCAAACTGTAGGCTTTCTTATTAAAACTAAGTAAAATAAAGTTTCTTGATGTAATCATCTAGAATTAACTGATTAAACTAAATTTAAACTACTTAACTAAGTGAATATGTAATTGCTACTGAGTAGAGGGTTAGCTTCGTAAAAGGAACGAAGTTTTGAAACGCGTCAGCAAGTAAGCAATTACGTATTCACATAGTTAAGTAGTTTAAATTTATGTCAAGTAAAATATATATATTTTTAGCACTCTTGAATTTTATGTCAACAGTAGCTGCAGCAAATAACTGCTGTAAATAAATTCTACAAGTGTTTAAAAATTCAGTTAATTTCCTTGTTGTTAATCTTAAATAAAGTTTTAATTATATTTCAGTTTTATTCTAGTTAGCTATACAGTATTATTTATATTTTAGTTTTTTTCTATTTAGTTATACATTATTATTTATATTTCTAAAATGTGACTTCTGTTATTTAAATACATTCAAACTGACCCCTTCCTCATTAAAACAAATATTTTTTAATACTCTTGAATTTCATGTCAACACTAGCTGCAGCAAATAACTGCTTTAAATGGACCCTGCAAGTGTTTTTATTCAGTTAATTTCTTTTTATTATTCTTTATACATTTTTTTGATTATTTTAACCTTTGTACGATATATTTTTGATTTATAACTGATTTTGATTGAGGTTTTACCGTAGATGCAAATGGTAAGAAAACTAGAGTATTCAATAATGAAAATGAACCACTGAACAGAAAATATTAATATGATTTCTTATTTAGTTTGAGAGAAGTCTGAAATTAGTTTTTAAACTCTAAAACATTTTTGCTTAGTACAGTTATACATTTATAAGTATTGGAGGGGGGGGGGTATTTTTCTATGACTTATAAGAGAACATGTCTATTTCTGATACTCCACACTTCACATGAAAGCCATTCATTTTTAATATTTTTTAAAGGGATCATGCCACTTTATCTATACACTAATCCTTTTTACAAAACGGTGAATTTAATAGACACAGTCTATCCTACAAATTAAATATAAAGTAGGTCTACTTCAGGATGAAATCCTTCAAATGTGATACCAGGATCCTTCTAAATGCTAGATTCAGGATATTTATGCCTCTATCTTATTCTGTCTTACAGTCCTTTTATATCATTTAAAGCCAATGAAAGTAACCGATCACTGTAACAGCTATAAAGTTGTAAGTAAATCTCTTAAAATGCAAGAATCATACATGTATTAGCCTATGATACTTCTTATATCTGCAGTACCTTCCGGCCTTTATTAAGAATCCGAATTGACTAACACAGTGTATCAAAAGAGTCTAAACAGTTTGTTTCTTTTGAATTTATATTCTTGTTTTTTTCCATAATTTTACCTGTACCTATTTCTACATGTACCTGCTGACTTCAGAATGACTTCAGCTACAGCTTAGGACTGTTAACATCAATTACATTTTTCACTTTATAAGAAAACAAGTTTTGATCATTTTTCTAAGGTAAGTTTATCATTGTATTTTAATTAAAACTTTTGCATTTACTGTATTTAGATATAAAGCAAAATTTAGAATTTATTTACCAAAATGTGTTGTGAATTTTTTAGGAAAAGAATTCAAAAAGGTGTCATTTGAATATTCATCATTGGCTTTAGAAGGTAATTTTTTTATTTAATTGTTAACAAAAAATTCCCAATGATTATAATAAACTTTAATATTGTACAATATACTGTATATTAAAATTTACACTTAAAATATTTAATTTTATTTATAGACATCTAAGAAAAAAAATCGTTTATTCTTTTAAGATATGGTTTTAGAATATTGTCATTATTGAAACATTTATAAATAACACTTTTTATAGTTTTTAGCTTTATTATTACAATCAATAAAGTTGAAACTAACTAATATTGCACTAGATAATATTAAATATATTAACTAAGTACAGTACAGTCTCACTAATCCGGACTTGATGTGACCGGACCCTGTCCGGATCAACGAAAGTCCGGATTAGACGGAAAAAGCCAAACAAATGCATACAATATGTGTTTTAGGCGGGGAAACATATTGAAATTGTAGTTTTAGTGAAATTGAGGCCTAAATATAGCTATACAGTGCAGTATTTCATAGCTTATTTAGCAAAAAATCCTGTAATTGTAACAGAAAAGGTATGACATGAATAAATATCAAAGCATCTTTCTCATTGATTAAATGTATTCACATAAAGCTATTTACACTATACTGTATAAACACACAAAAAACTGAAACAAAAATAAACTTTAAAAAACTTGGTGAAAAAAGTCTGTAATGTTCTTTTGTTTTAACTATGAATGACATCGTTTCACAGTATGATCTCTTAGGCGTTTCAAGGTCAGTAGCTCCGCAGTTGACGTATCAGTTTGTTTTTCAAAGAAGGTCATCAACCCCTCCAGCATTGCAGCCGCCCCATCATGAGTTAGGCTGACCGGTTCGTCTGTGTAGTCTTCCTCTTCTGAGCTGTCAGTTTCTGCGTTTGCAGTGCACACCGCGACGATTGAGCACTTGATAACCAATGTCATTATCACTGATAATCAACTCGGCCTAACCCTCCAATTGTTGAAAAATCTGAACAAATTCCGCATCGTCATTAGTGGGTTGACTGTCGGTTTTTCACTTTCCTGTGGCATTTCAGGCCACAATTTTTTCCAGCTCTTTTGGAGTGTAGACGGTTGAATTTCCTCCCACAATTCTGCAGCCATATAAATGACATCCTTTATAGTCACTTTTTTAAGAATTTCAATAAATTGTGTAGCTGGATCTGCTTCTTGTTGTTACAAAAGCGATAAAATTAACTTTTTCCTATATCGCCGTTTTATCGTCTCTATCACGCCTTGGTCCATCGGCTGAATGAGAGCCGTGACGTTAGGAGGAAGAAATTTAACAAAAATGTCACCATGACACAATTCTTCATTTGAGTGGCATGGGGCGTTATCAATTAGTAAAACCGCTTTTCGAGGGAGTTTTTTCTCTTTTAAAAACTTTTCTGTTGTTGGAACAAAGTTTTCAAAAAATTTCAGTCCTTAAAAATTTGACTGTTCATCCACGCTGATTTTTGGAACTTGTATTGGGCCGGTATAACACTTAAATTTACATTTTTAAAAACCCTAGGCTTTGCGGATTTCCCTATCACCAAAAGTGGAAATTTTAGATCGCCAGAAGCATTACTGCAGGGCAGCAAAGTCATACGTTCTTTCTTAACTTTATGGCCTTTTGCTACTGAATCTAATTTGAAAGCTAAAGTTTTTTTTGGGAACATTTTATAATTTAATCCGGTTTTGTCAGCGTTTAACACCTGACAAGGTTGTAAGTTTTCATCTCTGAGAAACTTGCCAAATTTGTCTTTGAATTTTTCACTGGCATCACTGTCACCTGACAAATTTTCACCACTTATTCCGAGTTGACGGATGCCGTATCGTTCCTTCCAATGTGACAGCCCACCCACACTGGCAGTAAAATTAGGGCCTCCTTTTAACTTTTCATTCAGTTTCAGCGCGATCGTTTGCAAATTTACACCCGATAATGGAACACCCTGTTCCCGTTGTTGGCAAAACCAAATATACAAAGCATTATCTAAGGTTTCATTTTTTGGTTATTTTAAAGTGCTTCTGCCACCTAAACTGTCTTTACTAACCATTTTTGCAAAAAAATCTTCAATTTCCTGTAGCTTTTTCTCCAATCGGAAACAGTTTGTTTTCCCACGCCTAGCTCTTTTGCAATTTCAGTAGGCGATTCATCTCCATCAATACAAAATAAAGCTTGGAGTTTTTATTTCTATTGTCACTGTCACTGACTTACGTTTAGTCGCCATTTTCACTGAACACTGAATGAGACGTAAATAAAAATCACAGACCAATATTCCACTAGAATTAAATGACAACCGAGCAGAAATCTTGTGAGAAGCAGTAAAGTGGCATCCGTCCGACAACACAACTGACCTGACGCCAGATGGATAGACTGTCTATCCGTTTAGTCAGCGGTCCTTTATCTTTCGTTTATCGCAAGATGTCTCTGATGTCACGTGCGTTGTAGTGTTGGGAGATCTAATGTAAATATATTTTTTCAAAGACGTTTTTCCTACTTTAATAGGCAAAAGAAACAAATAATATGGTAAATTCATATTTTAATGAATAAATTATATTATTTGTCTATTAGAGTAGGAAAACCCCTTTGAAAAATAACAAATATAGACGTATAAAAATAAATATTTTTGTGGACGGCAGACTGATTTGTGCACTGTAAAATACTATAACTAAACAAAAATTTTGGGCCGTCCGGATCATCGGAGACCAGATTAGCGAGACTGTACTGTAGCTAAAATATATTTTTAAATTTTATTATTAGTTTTGGTAACATAGAAATTCACACTTGATATACCTTACATTACCTGAGATGGCACATTTCATAGTTTGTCTTAACTAATATTATTTTATATCTTTTCTCAATTATGCTATTATTACTTATGAAAGTTACTGTGAAAAATGTGGAAAGATTTATAAATAATTTACAGGATTATGGAAACCACAATGGTTTACATGTGATATTGATAGAAACCATTAACTATGTAAATTAAATATAAAATTGCAATAGTACCCTGCTTTAACACACCTCCGTCACTAAAAAGAAAATAAATTAACAAATGAAGTAACAAAACTAAATGGCAAAGTTATAATTCCTCAGAAACTATTTGAAACACATTCAATGAAACTTCTACAAATTCCAATAACAAAAAGTGCCATTGATGCTATATAAGAAGCATTTGTTAGATAAATGGTCAAATCATTTTCAGTTATCAGTTGATTATGATCTGACTTCACCAAAACATTCTCCTTCAACTATTTCCTGCAAATTACATCAGGAAAATCTCTTACACTAATGTTTTTTTGTAATTTGCAATTTAAAGTATAAGAAATACATTTGCTTTAATTGAATTCCACAAGGATCTTAATTTTCAAAGAGTTTATTTTACTTTAAATGTATATATATATATATATATATACACACACTGTTTTCTTGTATTCACTTACCACTTTCACTATATGTACTTAAACAAGAATCTTACTTGGTATTTATGCGAGTTAACTTTCAAAGATTGGTAGTATCTCCATCATCAAGCATCACTGACCGGGAGTTGTAGTAGACTGCGAGTTGTGTGGAATTTCCGTTGTCACAAGGTGTGGTGTACCGTTATTATTCTATTTTCGGATTCACTGCACTGTAGGAGTCTTTTAAGTTTGTCTTGGGGTTAATTTTGTCTATTAGGTTGAATAATTTATAGTTTTTTGATTTTATTTGTATTTGTTCATTTATGATATTATTTCTATGTTTATAAATTTGAAGTTGTTCCCAGATTGTCATTTTCAGTCCTTTTTGTACTTTTTTTATTAGGTGTACGTTTTCTAATGTGGGGAATGTGTGTTTGTTTTTTATGGCATGTGTGGCTAAGTTTAAGTTATAAGTTTCAGGTTTGATCTATGCATTGAGTTGTTCTTGATATGTATCTTTTAATTTCTTTTTGTTTGGCTTATGTATATTTTATTACAGTCTGGGCATTCGATTTTTTATATTCTGTTATTAAGTATGGGACATATTTTTTCCGGTTGGTTTATTTTAATGATTATGTTTCCTGTGTTTTTGTAAGCTATGTTAATATTATTTTTTAGTGTTTTAGTTATTCATTTTATGTTGTACCCTGTGTATGTGAATGTGGCCCATTTTGTTGTTGTATATAGTTCGATTTTAGGTTGTTTTAATTTATTTAATATTTTAAATTCTAATTTATCTATAGTTTTTTTATTGTATCTATTTTTTCAGCTATATGATATTTATTTTTCTTTGGCTTTTCTCATTTTTTAGAGGCATTTTTAGCATTCTGTATAAGAGTAAATTGTAGGCAGCCATTTTATGTTGTGGGGGGTGGTTAGAGTGGTTTGGTATTGTATTAATGGTTTGTGTGGGTTTCCTATAAATTGAGTATTCAATGTTACTTGTATTTCTGGTTATTGTTAGGTCTAGATAGTTTATTTTATTGGTTATTTCTTCCTCTATTGTGAATTTTATGTTAGGGTGTAAGTTGTAGATTTCATTTAGGATGATATTATTATTTATTGCTTTATTTTGTGAGATGTATAATCCATCGTCAACATATCATATCCAATGTCCGTTGGGGTCGTATGTTTTTATGGTTTGTGTGATTAATTCATCTAGGTTTTGGAGGTAAATTTCTGATATTATACTTGAGAGGCGTGATTCCATTGCTAAGCCATCTATGGTTGTATATATCTTATTATTAAATATGAAATAGTTTTGGTATCCTCGGGCATACTGAACAGGGTTTTTGTAGACTGCGAGCTGAGTGGATTTGCCGTTGACCTTGGTGTACCGTTATGTTCTATTTTTAGATTCACTGCACTGTGCGAGTTTTTAATGTTTGTTTTGGGGTTAATATTGTCTATTAGATTGAATAATTTATCGTTTTTTTATTTTATTTGTATCTGTTCATTAATGATATTATTTTTATTTTTATAAATTTCTAGTTGTTCCCAGATTGTCATTTTGAGGCCTTTTTGAACCTTTTTTACTAGGTGTACGTTTTTTAATGTGGGGAATGTGTGTTTGTTTTTGATGGCGTGTGTGGCTAAGTTTGAGTTATAAATTTCAGGTTTGATGTATGCATTGAGGTGTTCTTGATATCTGTCTTTTAATTTCTTTTTTGTTTGGCCTATGTATATTTTATTACAGTCTGGGCATTCGATTTTGTATATTCCGTTATTAAGTGTGGGACATATTTTTTCTGGTTGGTTTATTTTGTTGATTATGTTTCATGTGTTTTTGTAGGCTATGTTAATATTATTATTTTTTAGTGTTTTAGTTATTCCTTTTATGTTGTATCCTGTGTATGTGAATGTAGTCCATTTTGTTGTTTGTGGTTCGATTTTAGGTTGTTTTAATTTATTTAATATTTTAAATTCTAATTTATCTATAGTTTTTTTATTGTATCCATTTTTTTGGGCTATTTGATATATTATATGTTTTTCTTTGATTTTTTCGTCTTTATTTAGAGGCAATTTTAGCATCCTGTATAAAAGTGAGTTGTAAGCGGCCATTTTATGTTGTGGGGGATGGTTGGAGTGGTTTGGTATTTTATTAATGGTTTGTGTGGGTTTCCTATAAATAGAATATTCAATGTTACTTGTATTTCTGGTCAATGTTAGGTCTAGATAGTTGATTTTATTGTTTATTTCTTCCTCCATGGTGAATTGTATGTTAGGGTGTAAGTTATTGATTTCATTTAGAATGATGTTATTATTTATTGCTTTATTTTGTGAGATGTATAATCCATCATCAACATATCGTATCCAATGTCCATCGGGGTCGTGTGTTTTATGGTTTGTGTGATTAATTCGTCAAGTTTTTGGAGGTAAATTTCTGATACTATACTTGATAGTGGTGATCCCATTGCTAAGCCATCTGTTTGTTTATATATCTTATTATTGAATATGAAATAGTTTTGGTTTAGTATGGTCTTTAGGTATTTTGTGATTTGGTTTGTGTATTTGGGGTAGGTTTTAAGGTCAGTTAATTTGTTTGGATGGTTTTGTTAATTGGTATATTAGAGTACATGTTTGTGATATCAAATGATATAAATTTGGTGTTTTTGGTTATGTTTATTGTTTTTAGTATTTCCGTTAATTCAGTTGAGTTTTTATGGTGTATTTATTTTCCAATTTAAGTTCGTGTTTTAGGTTTTTGGCTATTATTTGTGATATTTTATAGGCAGGTGCATTTTTAAAATTTATTAAAAATGACAATCTGGGAACAACTAGAAATTTATAAAAATAAAAATAATATCATTAACGAACAGATACAAATAAAATCAAAAAACGATAAATTATTCAATCTAATAGACAATATTAACCCCAAAACAAAGGTTAAAAACTCGCACAGTGCAGTGAATCTAAAAATAGAACATAAAGGTACACCAAGGTCAACGGAAATCCACTCAGCTTGCAGTTTACAAAAACCCTGTTCAGTATGCCCGAGGATGGAGACAAAACCAGTCTTTGAAAGTACTCGCATAAATACCATATCCAGTAATGATGTAATTTCTCCCTCTCACAAAACAATTACCTCAGTGAATGACTTGTCCCACTAATTTTATATTTAAATAGCAAGGTTGAAGTTCAATATTTTTGTTTCCTGCATACAAAATGACCAAAACTCTATACCCATATTGTTGACTGCCTCTACACTGTTTCAGTTCTTGAAGTCAGTGGTTTCCATAAAATATGGACAGCCATAATAATGTTTCCATAATTGTTTCCAATTAATTCAAAAAATGTTCACTATAAAAAATGTGAAAGTAACACTTAATTCTTGTGGTAAAGTAAGGACAGAGTTAAAATCTGTTTTAAATATTTTAATAATCACACTTAATTGCATTTATATTTATAAAGTTAGCGTGTTTGTAATGTACTAGAGAAAGGACAGTATTTAAATATTCAACATTTTTGTAAAACAAATTACATTTCTAGCAATTTATTTCCAAAGTACTACTATTGTAATTTTATTATACCTTTGAAGTTTGCTTTATGTATGTATAGAAAATTATACGATTTCAGATTAGCCAAGAAGTAAGAAAATAAAATTATCTTCTGGATCATCATCTTTATCACATCCTTAGGTTTCTACAATTTCAAAACCAGTCTGCAACTTAAGAAACTGTTGTGACTTTTTTATTAGTGTCTACTAAATAATTAAGAAATATGTAATAACTATACATTATGTATGGGTGTTTTTTGTATTTTTACCATGTATTATTTGCTATTGTTTTATAAGTTCTAAATCAATACAGTAGATCATCAATTATCTGAAAGAATTGGTGGGTAATGGTATTTGGATAAATAATTTTTTGGTAATAGAAAATTTACCAACAAATTGTAACTAAAATAGTAGTAATCAATTGTAAGCAATAAGAAAACAATAGTGATTAAGAAACAACAGAGTGGTCCACATAAAAGTAGCCCCATAAATAAAATGCAACACAATTGAAATTCATTTTTAAAAAATTTATGGCATATCTTGGATTATTTTAACAGTTTACAAATACCATTTATTATTTTGTTCAATAGTCTAATATTGGTACTTTATTATATATGTTAAACGTGATCACTGTCATCTTGTACACATAAGGTAGTACAGTGTAGCAAATTCTGAAATACAAACTGGAGTTTGGGAGCTGTAATAGTGGGTATGAAGATCGTGATGTAGATCTTTACACCTTCAATAGTTTTTGCCGGAATTTCAACTTCTTTCATGAAATGACACTGATATTTTTGGAGCGTTAAAGAGTGTAAATAGTGATTTTGTTATGTTTTATAGCTGATAAATGGATTAAAACAGGTCCCAGAACCATTTATCAAGTAGTTGTTGAGGATAAAATTTCACTAAAATTAAAATACTTAAACTTGGAAAAGTGTGTTAATTTGTATACAGAAATAAATTCATTTTGTGTTTGCCTTATAACAATTTGCTCAGAATTACATTTTCGTCAAGTTTTATTTAAAACCATTTGTATTTGTTACTCATTTTGTAATGTAATTATATGTCAAACATAATAATCAGCCTTTCCACAATTATTTTTTTGTAATACCCCCAGTATCCATTGAGAGAGGGGGAAAACTACTCAATATACAGTTTGTGGAACTATTTTATCGGCTTTCGCAGGTCAGAAATTATAAGAAATCGCCATTTACACTCCTTAATTAACAAATCCAAAATTTCGGTACATTATTATTATTTCATGAAAGGAATATAAATTTGGGCAAATGCTTTCATTAGCATTAACTTGCTATCAATGTTTATATATACTTTTTCTATTTTTTTATGTAGATTCCTCTCTCTAAGTGTATCCGTTGCTTCATGAATCACTTTTTATGTACCCTAACCAAAATAGAGTAGTGTAAAATAAAATAGGCCTACACTCTCGAAAAGAAGTCCAAAAGTTTTTTTTGCTTTAAAACTGAAATTTGTTTTTCCTGCTGAATCTCTCATCTTTTTTTAATGTTATTGTTGTATTTTCAGACTAATTTTTTTATCTAGTACCATTCATAGACATGTCTATTATTTTAAGTTTAGAAACATCGAGAACATGTTTATGTTTAGCCGTCAATGCAAACAGTACAACAGCCAATCACAATTGAAAGTAACTTTAAAACTGTGATTTGTTTTTAAAATTTGAAAACTACTCTTGCTCACAAAATAGTTTCTACAATAATTATTTGAAATTTTTTTTTGGATAAAAATACAAGATAAATTAATTTGACGTTTTTAAGTGAATTAGTTGAAGTCATCCTAAATATTTGCTTTATTAATAGATTTTAACCCAAGATGTAGCCTAGATAAGGTTTTTAAGCATGTTAATCTAAAATTGTTTTCTATTTGTTGTGTTGATACTCAAATTAAGTATTATATTAATAAAAGATGTTTGATATATGAGTCAGTAACATTTATTTTAAAAATTACGGCGACGAGTCAACAGCTAGTTTACCATCTTCCTCTGGCCAATAATACCGTGTGTAGGGTACACTAGTCACAGTATTATTGGCCTTATGAAGATGGCAAACTAGCTGTCAAAATGTCATCGTTATTTTGAAAAAAAAAATGTTATTGACTCGTTTATCAACCGTCTTATTAATATCAAGCTTGTGAGTGTATATTTACAAACAAATCAGTAATTGTAGTTGCAAATGTAAGAACAAAAATTTGCTTATAAATTCATTATAAATCTATTGAGTTTATAAATAGTTTATAAACTAAACAATAGTTTCTAAATTAGCATCTAACAAAAGAAATAACCTTTTTAAAGAATTATACCTAATTTGATTACAATACAATGCATTGATTACAAGACATTTGTGACATGTACATACCTTTGTCAATACCAGATGAAGATAGAATCATTATTCTGGATATTGCAGTACATTTCCGGGGTTTTTCCTGAAAATCTGTAAGCAATTGGATAGTCTGAGTTCAGATATTGAAGATTTACTGTTGTTACTTATTGACATCACTTGGCAAAAAATAACTCTGAAAAATATCAATAAGTAGTGGTTTTTTGCCAAATGATTTCAATAATTATATATTAATATTATTTTCATTTATTGTATAAATTTTAAAAATGTGTTATCTTTATATTTCTTATTAAAATCAAGATTTTCATTTTGGAAAATTCAGTAGAGCCTCTCTAATTCATCACAATAATAACAAAACATCATCATGATACCGCATATCATTTAGTATAGGTACCACCAGAAAAATATTCCTTATTACAAAAAAAGGCAAACTTTTTTAAAAACTAAAACGTTAATAGAATTAATATACCATATTTATTCTTGATAGTGTTATTATTCTTGCAATATACAGTAATATGTTTTTATATGTATTTTATTAAAATAGAGTAACATACTGTTTTTGTAATTACGAACTATATTGGGGGCTACTAATGCGTTTATAGAGTTGTGTAAAAGTGTTGTTGAGTTTTTCAGTTAACCTAATATTGTAAGTACAATATTCACTACATTACATACCTATTTATGTGCTGTGTTTGTATGTTCATTTCACCACTTCTGTATTTTGTCTTTTTCTCGAACTTGTCACCTCTCGGTCCCAAATGTGACAAATTAGAGAGGTTGTACTGTAATTATATTGTAATGTAATACTGTACATTATTTACAAATGTACCAGAGGACAGATTGTTATAAAATAAATTATTAACCCTTTCCAACATGTGTCTAAATGTAGCAATTTTCCCCTGATATAAAAAACTAACACTTTCTTTGACAATAAAGCTTAATTTCTTATATCAATGCAATAATTCAATAAATAATAAGTTATCATTTTAGTATCACTTGACAAAAGAACCACTACTTACTGATATTTTTCAGCAGACATGTTTCACACTAAAAGTAGCAGATACTAAAAGTAGTAACATTATGTCAGTGAATGGGGCAAAAGATAGATTCCACATAAACAAGTTCTCCCTCACTCTTCATAAAAAAATATTTCACATTATTTGCAGAGCAACAAATACTTTTTAAATCTTCCATACACAAACACAGTACGTAAAAAGTGTTTAAATATAAGGTTTGTGGTACATGCTCTGTCATATACATTTATAGCAAGCACAGAATCTACAACACTACAGACTAACAAATACAATACTTTTTTACATTAAATCCAAATGTGTTTTTTATGCC
Organism: Prosapia bicincta; assembly: GCA_036971475.1. Classification (NCBI taxonomy): domain Eukaryota; kingdom Metazoa; phylum Arthropoda; class Insecta; order Hemiptera; family Cercopidae; genus Prosapia; species Prosapia bicincta. The sequence continues at coordinate 186,647,845 of JBAIZL010000004.1, read as the reverse complement.
TACATTCAAATTTATGAAGCAATAGTTATAAAACAATCTCATCATTATTGTGTTGCATAATTCTACAGATTTAACAAAACGAAAATATTTCATTAGATAATTTTCTCAGATTATCCTCAAAAGTTCAATACAATTGCTGAAATATTTACTCTCAACTTACTAAAATAACTTGCCAAACTTATAATTAAAATAAATTTATAAAAAAAACTTCTGAAACGTATATTTGATTATTTAGTATTATTGAAAATGTTTTCTTTGTAAGTTTTTTATAAATTTACCCAAACTCTATATTCTGGAAGTTGCTATTTTACCAGCGTTAAACAAACAATTTCCTTAATAAAATTTAAAAACCTAGAAAATTATTGAAAATAACTAATTTCATGTATACGGGGTCTCAGGTTAGGTTGGGGTAAGCCAGGTAGCTGAGGGATTAGGGTTGGTTGTGGGTCTATGAATAGGCTGAGCCGGCAAGAACAACCTGTTAGTGACGTATCGCCGATTACTCCGCTTAAAAAACTTAATCTAATAAATATACATTATATAACAAAAACGTTGATAAGATTTTCTTAATTATTATTAAACAAAATTGTGTGTTTGTCACGTGTTAATCGACTGTAATTGTTATTACCTTTACCGAAGGAAAGTTATGCTATACGAAGCTTACCCAGTAATTACACTTAAAGTTGGCCGATTAACATGAGACAAACATGCAATTGTTTGTTTAATAGTAATTAAGAAAATCATATCAACGTTTTTCCTATATAATATGTATTTATTAGATTAAGGTTTTTAAGTGGAGTAATTGGCGATGCATCACTAATAAGATGTTCTCACCGGGCTGTCAAAGTCTATTCATACGTCCAGATCTTTCCTAATCCTCCAGCTACCTGGCTTGTCTCAACTTAACCTGAGATGCCGTATAGTGAATATTACTAAGCATTTTTGGTTTAAAAATAAAAAGCAAAAAATAATCACCATTTGTTTTGATTAGTCAGTGTATCACTGACCTGCTACTTTGATAGTACTCTTAGCATCATTGTGTGATTTTGCTTGTGAATGTGTTTCATCATTTATCATTGCTTCTAAAAGAAATAGAATTTTGTTGTTGTAGCGGATAAACAAAAAAACTACATTGGAACAATCAAATGAAGGAGTTATGGGTAAACATTTAGCTGAGTTGTACCATATTGGACAATTAATTTCAGGCATTAAAAAAAACAAACCTATACTTTTAAATTTCTTGTCAGTGCTTGAAAAAATGAAGATAAAAATCAAAACAAAAAATTAAGAGATACTGTTTTCAAGCGGTTTTGCAGCAGTGTTCTAAGGAAAACCCAATTTCAGGTCCGATTCTTTGTAGAAAAGCAACATTTTAGTTCAGAAGCCTGGTTTTTAATTTTTTTAAAAGCATGTAATGGTTTTTTAAGAAATTTTTTAGACACAGTGTTTGTGAATTAGATTTAAATGGCAAGAAATTATCAGCAGACTTCAAAGCTGTAGAAGATTTGAAAAATTTAAATTTGTAGCACACTCCTATGATTCTGAATTTTTATATGGTGCTGATGAAACCAGTCTTGTTTGGAAAGTTCTCCCTAGAACTATTTGAGAATTTAAACAGGTATGTAGTGCTCTGGGACATAAAAGTTAGTAAAGACATATTACAATGTTTAACTGTGCGAGCTCTGCAGGAAGCCATAAAATACCTCTTCTGATGATGTGCAAGTCAAATAGGCCAAGAGCATTTAGACATGTGAAAAAGCTTCCCCTCTTTTATAAAAGTCAATTTAAGACTTGGATGACTGCAACATTCTTTTTACTGCCAAAAATTAGTTTTTTAGAACCTCTGGACCAATCTGTTATCAAAATCATAAAACGTCATATTAAGAGGAAACTTTTATGAAATATTTGATAGAAGATGAAGATGCATTAGCTAACTACAAAATAATTAATTTAAAGGGTTGTGCTTATTTGGAGCTTGGAGCTAGGTTAAGGCAGTCACATTGATACGTGTATGGAACAAGTTGAAGAACTGTTCCTCCAGTTGTGTCGTTTATCAACTGAAGAAGATAACAAAAAGGAGAAAAAAATGCTGAAGAAAAGGAATACACAAGGGGAAATGAGGATGATTTGTCACTTGGCGAATTTAAAGACTTTATATATATTTATGATGCCAAAAGCACATTTTCAGAATCCAGTTCTTTGCAAAATATAAAAAAGGATAACAATCATATTGGGAGATATAATTATACAAAAGCACTTGAATGTTCAATAATTTTACCATGATGGGAATTGTTTTTAATCCTATGATTAGCATTCACAGTACATGAGATCGCGCTACGGCAAGTGGGAGCATTCCCTTATATGTACGTTCTACTTTTTTCTCAAATTAGCATTGCTGTATGTTTACGATGTTTTTTTCTGTATATTGTGATGTATTCTAGGTTAAATATTTTCAACTATCTGGACAGTAAATACTACAAAGAGTCGTTTTAAAGATTGTGCAGTATTTTACAATGAATAAGCAATTGAATAATGAAGTTCTTTTGTGTTCAAAGTCTATGGTTTTTCCCTTGTGTTTACAGATTGTTTTGAAGTATTTGCGGTATTTTACAATGAATAAGTATTTTACAAAAAAAAAGAATATTAACAGATAATTTTTAGCAAAAAAATTGTCAGTAAATGTATGGTAAAGTTTGCTTAACATGAGAAAATAAATAGATACAAAAAATTAATAGCAAATATTACTATAATTTAAAAAATAAGAGAAAAAAATTTTAAAAAGATAGTGTAAAAATCTTTTTAAAATATGTTGCTCACAAGGCCGTATCAGGGCAGGCACATGTTGCTAACCAAAAGGCTAAACTACACTACTACCTTTTTGTTTTTAATTAATAAATTTGGCCATTTTAGTTTTTATTAATTTTGATATGAGTAACTTAAAACCTTCAAGAATGCAAATGACCTATAATCATATGAAATGTTCATGGAGATCCAAATTTTGGCATGTTATGAATATAACATGGTTGTTTACATCACTGTTGATGTTATTTATTTGTGTTTCTTCTTTTTTTGTCTGATAAGCTAAATAGATTGTTTAAGAGTTGGACCTTCAAAAAAATTACATTTATTTTTTGCGTAGTCATAAAAATAAAATATCTAACATTTGGTTGTTTAATAACTTTAGTGTTGCATTTTTGTAGAAACCAATAATGTTAGGAAAATGTATACAATTTCATTTTTAATAGTTAACAGTAGGAGAGTTAAAATGGCAGATTGTGGAAATCACAGTTTGTTTAATAATTGAACAATTATTAATAACTAGAGTTGGATAACAACTACCACAATACATTTATTATAATTTATATTTTGCCAATTTCAAATTGTCACCATCTTTATTAACGAAAAAAAAATTTTTCCAGAGCCAACGCAGATCTACAGATATTTAAGAACAAGAAATATGCTCACTGTAAGTAAATTATAAAATAGTTTACTTCTTTAATATTTTTCAAAAAATTATTTGGATCAATAGTGCACTAGAACTTTATTATAATGGAGTAAATAGGGCTGAGAGTTCTCCATTATAAATCAAAATGTTCTTGGTTTATTCTAAGTTAAAATGCAAATAAAATGAAGAAAAAAACTGTAGAAGTTTAATAGACATAATTTTCATAAAAACTGTGTGTTGATATGGAAAGTTTTTTGAAGTTATTTTAAGAAAGAAAGTCACATTTAAAGCTAGCTACCATTTTGTTGGGACAGGATGTTTAATTGTTTATAAAACATTTTTTAAGACTCATTCTATTACATCATTTCTAAGGGGAGTGCTATTTGACAGAAGGTATAATCCAGTAATGGGCAAAACTTTCAAGGGGAAGACCAGATAAAATTTATCTAGGCAGTTCAAAAAAAAAATTGAACAATTTGTACAAATGATACTTTAGTTTCTATTTTCACATCACACACAACTTAAATGCTCCAACAGTAAAAGAAACTTAGAAAATAATATACAAAAAATTATTATTCTCTAGAAGTATATTAAGATGTATGTGACATGAAACTGTTTTTAAGCTTCTAAAAGTTGTTCATAATCTGGTAGAAACTGGGTTGGGACGATTCACAGTAGTGATTAGCTAATTGGTGGTTAGTCAATTGGCTTTTAGTTTTTGTGAAGCTTCATAGTAGAAAACACATGTTACAGGTATAAGAAGATGCAAAGATTGCAATTATCTTCTGAGAATGAGATTTAATGTTTGGGAAACTTGATTTTGACAGGTCCTTGTAGAACTCAATTTTAGAAACATTGAGAAATGGTTGCTTCAAATCAGTGTTACATTGCAGCTCAATTAGTTAGAGCTGTAATTCTGGTTTGACTGGTAACAGCTTGGTAAAAATGTCCAGGTCCTGTTTGATAACTTTGAAATCTTGAAATTTTCCTTCAAATTCTTCATGAAGACATTACACACTTTGTTCATAACTGCAATAGTTTTAGTTTTTGAAAATAGGTAAAGTCTTTCTTGATTAGTTGTTTGGAAAATAGATTCAATTGCTTTTTAAACCCCTGATAAGACTCCAAATGTCATGGAGTAATTTGTTTCTTCCCTGGAGTTTGAGGGTTTATTTATTGCTGTGACTGGAAAGATCTGTGAAAAATGCAAAGTCCAAAAGTAATATCTTTCAAATCTTCACATTTGTCCATCCCTTTTTCTTCCAAAAAAACATATTATTTCGTCTTTTAAATCCCAAACTCGTTCAAAACCCCATCTTGCACTGTGTAAAGTACAACAGAATATTCAGACTGCAATGAGCCAAAAAATTCTCAAAATTGTCTATGATTGAGTGCTTGTGAATGAATGCTATTAACAAGCTTAATAACAAATATCAAGCACAGTTTCATGTCTAGAGCAGATTTACACAAAGATTCTTGATGTATGACATAATGAAGAAGCACAACTTCATTATCAGGAAATGATTCCTTAAATATCCCTGCAACACCGGATTTTGTCCCTGCCATATTTGGTGCTCCGTCAGTAGTGATGTTACAAATATTGGTCAAAGGTACTTTCAAAGATATGTTAGTTTGTTAAAATTCTTGGAAATGTCTGTTCCTTTTGTTGACGTTTCCTTTAATATACACACCCAAGCTAATTCTTCAGTAACACAAAAGTTGTCATCAATACCTCTCATAAATATCAGTAACTGAGTTGTGTTAGTTATGTCTGTACTTTCATCCATCAAAAAAAAAAAAAAAAAAAAAAATTAATATTGCTTGTCTTTGACTCCAGTTATTTGATAAAGCGCTTATCAATTACTTCAATACTAGAGATAATTGTTTTTCTAGACAAAGTAACTGTCTCAAATTCTTTTTCTTCAGGGTACAAAATGTCACATGCTTGGAGCATACATGTTTTTACAAACTCGGCATCAGAAAATGCTTTGTTACTTTTTGTAATATTGTATGCAACAACATAACTGGAATGTGTAGCTAACTTTTGAGACAAACTTTGTTTTTTAAAATTATTTTACCGACCTGATAGTTTTTTTTGTAAAGCTCCTGCTTTTTGCTTCCGTTCTTCTGTCACAATTTCATAAGTGTTCTGTTTTGTCATGAAGTGTCGTGAGAGGTTGAATTTCTTGAATGTGGCTCACTTGTAAGCACTCTTTGGTATAACATCTGTTATTTGAGTAAAATTTGATAGACTTTATTGATCAAAATGTGAAAGATTGAGGTAGAATGGCTTTTGATTAAAAAACCTTGGTCCTAAAATAATTTTCAGCAATTAATTCAGTCTCAATACTAAGATTTTTACCTGATATTGTTTTATAGATTATCCATTTTCTGTATATTACTCAATCCTCTTCTCCCCCTTTTTCCGTCATATTCTTCTATTTACAGTACAGTCTCGCTAATCCGGTCTCCGATGATCCGGACCTCCGGCTAATCCGGACGGCCCAAAAGTTTTGTTTAGTTATAGTATTTTACAGTGCACAATCAGTCTGCTGTCCACAAAAATATTTATTTTTATACGTCTATATTTGTTATTTTTCAAAGGGGTTTTCCTACTTTAATACTCAAATAATATAATTTATTCATTAAAATATGAAATAGGTGTACCACTTGTTTGTTTCTTTTGCCTACTAAAGTAGAAAAAACTTCTTTGAAAAAATATATACAAATTAGATCACCCAACACTACAACGTACGTGACATCAGAGACATCTTGCGATAAACAAAAGATAAAGGACCGCTGACTAAACGGATAAACAGTCTATCCGTCTGGCGTCAGGTCAGTTGTTTTGTCGGACAGATGCCACTTTTCCTGCTTCTCGCAAGATATCTGCTCAGTTGTCATTTAATTCTAGTGCGATATTGATCTGTGTTTTTTATTTACGTCTCGTTCAGTGTTCAGTGAAAATGGCGACTAAACGTAAGTCAGTGACAGTGACAATGGAACAAAAACTCCAAGCTTTGTTTCGTATTGATGGAGGTGAATCGCTTATTAAAATTGCAAAAGAGTTAGGTGTGGGAAAACAAACTGTTTCCGATTGGAAAAAAAAGCGACAGGAAATTGAAGATTTTTGTGCAAAAATGGTTAGTTAAGACAGTTTAGGCGGCAGAAGCACTTTAAAAAAACCAAAAAATGAAACCCTAGATGATGCTTTGTATGTTTGGTTTTGCCAACAACGGGAACAGGGTGTTCCTTTATCGGGTGTAAATTTGCAAACGATCGCGCTGAAACTGAATGAAAAGTTAAAAGGAGACCCTAATTTTACTGCCAGTGTGGGATGGCTGTCACGGTGGAAGGAACGACACGGCATCCGTCAACTCGGAATAAGTGGTGAAATTTTGTCAAGTGACAGTGATGCAAGTGAAAAATTCAAAGACAAATTTGGCAAGTTTCTCAGAGATGAAAACTTACAACCTTGTCAGGTGTTCAACGCTGACGAAACTGGATTAAATTATAAAATGTTCCCAAAAAAAACTTTAGCTTCCAAATTAGATTCAGTAGCAAAAGGGCATAAAGTTAAGAAAGAACGTATGACTTTGCTGCCCTGCAGTAATGCTTCTGGCGATCTAAAATTTCCACTTTTGGTGATAGGGAAATCCGCAAAGCCTAGGGTTTTTAAAAATGTAAATTTAAGTGTTCTACCGGCCCAATACAAGTTCCAAAAATCAGCGTGGATGAACAGTCAAATTTTTAAGGACTGGTTTTTTGAAAACTTTGTTCCAACAACAGAAAAGTTTTTAAAAGAGAAAAAACTCCCTCGAAAAGCGGTTTTACTAATTGATAATGCCCCATGCCACCCAAATGAAGAAGAATTGCGTCATGGTGACATTTTTGTTAAATTTCTTCCTCCTAACGTAACGGCTCTCATTCAGCCGATGGATCAGGGCGTGATCGAAGCGATAAAACGGCGATATAGGAAAAAGTTAATTTTATCGCTTTTGGAACAACAAGAAGCAGATCCAGCTACAAAATTTATTGAAAATCTTAAAAAAGTGACTATAAAGGATGTCATTTATATGGCTGCAGAATCGTGGGAGGAAATTCAACCGTCTACACTACAAAAAAGCTGGAAAAAATTGTGGCCTGAAATGCCACAGGAAAGTGGAAAATCTGACAGTCAACCTACTAATGACGACAATGAATTTGTTCAGATTTTTCAACAATTGGAGGGTTGTGCCGAGTTGAAAGACACTGATATTTCCGAGTGGATTATCAGTGATAATGACATTGGTCATCAAGTGCTCAACGAGGACGAAATCGTCGCGGTGTGCACTGCAAACGCAGAAAATGACAACTCGGAAGAGGAAGACTACACAGACGAACCTGTCAGCCTAACTCATGATGAGGCGGCTGCAATGCTGGAGGGGTTGATGACTTACGTTGAGAAACAAAGTGATACGTCAACTGCGGAGCTACTGACCTTGAAACGCCTACGAGATCGTACTGTGAAACGACGTCATTCATCGTTAAAACAAAAGAACATTACGGACTTTTTTCACTAAGTTTTTTAAAGTTTGTTTTTGTTTCAGTTTCATTTTTGTTTGAGTTTTTTGTGCGTTTATACAGTATAGTGTAAATAACTTTATGTGAATACTTTTATTCAACGAGAAAGGTGCTTAGATATTTATTTATGTCATGACTTTTCTGTTATAATTATAGGATTTTTTGCTACATAAGCTATGAAATACTGTACTGTAAGCTATATTTAGGCCTCAATTTCACTAAAACTACAATTTCAATATGTTTTCCCACCTAAAACACATATTGTATGCATTTGTTTGGCTTTTTCCGTCTAATCCGGACTTTCGTTGATCCGGACCGGGTCCGGTCCCATCAAGTCCGGATTAGTGAGACTGTACTGTATTTGACATCTTCATCTTATATAGAAAATAAATTAATATTTTGTTAAATTTTTGGATTTAGGAGCTATTGGCTAGAACAGGCTGGCAGTAACTAAAATTTTATTGTTTTGTAGCTATATTGTGTTGCGATTATTATTTTTATTGATTACGTAGTGAGGTCAGAGATATTTGGATGTTCTAACTTAAACTAAAGTGTACCTTGACCTAATTTTGTAAAGTTGTTTGCTATATATTTTTTTTCCAAATTATGAATTTTTTCTGGGGACATCAACTTATAGTAATAAACACATAGTAGTATTTTCAAGAGTTTAATATCAATATTAAAGTCTTTGGGATAACTAAAGTCCTGGAAACATTATTATGAGAGTAGAGCAATTTTATGTTACAAATTTGATTATTAATTTATTATTTTGTTAGAATGTTTTGAATTGTGTTGTCTACTCTTGTTTATTTGGTCACGCTTAATGTTTTATAGTGCTTAAAAAATTTTAATTAAGGTAACTGCTCTTTCTTGTGTGTTTACTGTTGATGTCTATTCAATGTTTTAATTAGCAATTATTGCTAAATTAGTCACATCTAACAAATGTTAAATTAAATTCTACTCATAACTTTGATATTTTTTAACAAGATGTTAAAAACTCTTAGTTCCATGTTTATTGGGTTTGAATTCAAGAAAAAACTGGTTAACCTACAATATCTTTTGGCACATGTCAGTGCCATGGTGGCTATTGTTTTGATTTTGACGGAAGTCAACACAAGATTATGTTGATGGTCTATTAGTGTATGTCTTGAGTGTCATAAAATCTTATTTTTCACATAATAGCCTACCTCACTATATGGTTAAGGGTTTGGTTTTTCAGGCACCTATAGAGCTCACATATGTTATGATATTTAAAGTTTCCTGGATTAAATCTAAGATCGTTAATGATACGCCTTCAGAGCGAAAGCCTTTATTTGTAACACTCCAATTAAAAACAGCGTCTTATCTAATGTCAGGTTTCAGTACTTCCTTGATACAGGCTTTAGTGAGCGAATCAACCTCATAAAAGCTCTAAATATCTGAACACAACAGTAAATTAAAATTTAGCCTACAATCTCTTGCATGAAAAAAATCATAATTTTCGTTGATTTAATCACTTTGCACATCATTGAAATTGATTTCTTCAAGTAAATATTAAATTTCTGCCTCAGCTTAGACTTTATAAACTTATTCTTTCAAATCACTTATACTTTGAAATCACTCAACTGTATATTTCAAGCAAAAATAAAATCTGCTTTCATCTTTTGAAAGGTAGAGCATAAAGTTTAAATACATTTCAGCCTCATTCTGCCTAACATAATTTGTTGAATAGGGCTGCTCGATTATCAAATGTTTACGAGAACTTTCAGATCTAGCCGCACACAGAACTGGTTGTTGAAGCCATTGCCTTAGCCATGTTATCAAATGTTAGTTAAGCTTTTCTAGCACTTTATACAATTCTTGCAAAATGATGTTAAATCGCTGGCTACTGGCATCTTAGTGGAACGCAGTTTCTAAGTGTATATCATGGGTAGTAGTGTATTAACTGCTCAAAAACGTAGTGTAAATTTTAATTTTTAGTATCAGATAAATTATGTTTTTTAAAATTGTGATCCTACAAAATAACTTTTTACGTTTAACTGTTAATTAATGTATATATATTTGTAGGTCTATTTATATTTAAAATATTGACATAATTTACCATTTATTAAAGATTGAGATTGTTTGTTTTAGCCGGTCTTCCTTTATAGAACTTTGAGTTACATGAAACATCGAATGTCAAGAACACACAAAAAAAGAAGTGGTTTTAAAGTTGATGGCATATTGGATCACGTACTAAGGAATCAAATTAGTGGACAACAATCTCCTTCAAATTACATGACACTGACATTCCTTGGCGTCTATGATAAAAGTAAGATATTTAAAGTTTGTCTCTTTTTTACATCAATAAATAAAAATTCGTCATAAATCCAGAGAATCATTAACTAAGATAGTTTATAACAAATAAGAGTATTTGTAAATTAACAATGACAATTGTTTCATCTTGAATCGGTATTGTCAAGGTAAACCGTTATAAAATGTTAAAAATTGTTTTTAGATAATTATTTATGATGAAGGTTCAAAAGAACCTACCGACTATTCTATAATTATTCTATATTCATAGAAATATTAGCCCTTTTACCCTATACAGTCAAACCCAGAGTTAAGGTGAGTTACATTCTGGAGAGTTTTGAGGACTTCGTAATTTACGTTAGTTGAACATGAATATTCATACTGGGTTTAATTATGTATTATATACAGTAAAAACATTATTGTACAGTAGATTCATATGAGCTATGTGTCAATTAAAAAAAAAAAGAAATAAAGTGGCACTATATTATAAAATGAAAAAGATATGTGTACTACTTACATTATTACTGTTTTCTGATGCAAGTGCATTTTTACTCCAAAAAAAACTGTAACAAATAAGTAGGAATTTTTGTAAAAATTATAATTGTATCATTAATTCAATTGATTTCACTACAGGTTTAAAAAAAAATACTTTTTCAGTTTTATTTACATAAAATGTTAAGATAAATTATCTTCCAAGTCAGAGAAAACTATTTCCAACTTTATATTTAAGATACAATTAGAAATTATTTATTTAATAAACTCATTACACTGTAGTAACAACTCTTGATACAATTTAACTTCAAAAGAAAAATTTCGAACTCTATACCTTTATTGTTGTCTTCTCAACTAATGTCAGATATGTACATTTTTATTATTATATTTATTGGCAGTAGCAATGTGAAAAATTGCAGATAAAATATATGTTTCGTTTGGAGGAATTCACCCAGATAAAAACTCTGGCCAGAGGGAATTGATCCCACTAGAAATTTATAGCTATTTTATTTTTATATTTTGTCTGAATATAATTCATATATAGATTTTTTGGACTAGGAGACTGACAGACTTACCTTGGTAAGAGTCCACACTGTAGTCTTGAAATAGAAACACATAAAAGCACTTAAACAATGATATATTTCAACCACACAGTGGTCTTTGTCAATCGAAGAGAAAACACAAAAAGAAATATGAGAGAATGAAATAAATACAAGTTGTAATCACAGATTGTGTAGAGTAGAAATCAGATGTCACAGATGCACAGATTAAAGATATATATATATATATATATATATATATATATATATATATATATATTGTTTCCATGAGCATATGAGTGATTATAGTTTATATAAGTCTGTCAGGGGAAAAGAGATAAGGCTATTAGGAAAAAAAAAATTAAAAAAAAAAAATAAAAAAAATAAATAAATGAATGGGTTTATCTGATGTTGAGGTTAGGGGATTCTCTGGATTTGGTATACCACTGGTATGATAGTTCCCACCTTCTCAGTTCTGAGGGATTGCAATCAGGGGGGGAGTGATTTAATTATTTTTGTGGTATAGCAGTCATCAAAAGTTGTGATGTTGTGACTCGCAGCATGTTGAGCTGTTGGTCTATCCATATTCATAATTTTAACATCATATCTGTGGCCATTCATTCTGATATTCAAACCATCCGTGGTCAGGCCTATGTACTGTGCTGAGCAAAGTTTACATTGTAGCTGGTATATGACATTTTTCGATGTACAATTATGATGACCCTGTATTTTGAAGACCATTTTTGTTGTTTGGCTGTTGAAACTATTTGCTGAGGGGTGTATTGGGCATGTCTTGCATCTAGGTCTATTGCATGGGAAGGAGCCATGAGGAAGTTTGTGTGGTTTCTCTGCATCAGGGTCTGGTAGTTTAGTTTAGTCCACTGCAAATTTGGTACAAGCAACCTCCCAACTTGAAAAACATCCTAGTACATCCTAAACTACCAGACCCTGATGCAGAGAAACCACACAAACTTCCTCATGGCTCCTGCCCATGCAATAGACCTAGATGCAAGACATGCCCAATACACCCCTCAGCAAATAGTTTCAACAGCCAAACAACAAAAATGGTCTTCAAAATACAGGGTCATCATAATTGTACATCGAAAAATGTCATATACCAGCTACAATGTAAACTTTGCTCAGCACAGTACATAGGCCTGACCACGGATGGTTTGAATATCAGAATGAATGGCCACAGACATGATGTTAAAATTATGAATATGGATAGACCAACAGCTCAACATGCTGCGAGTCACAACATCACAACTTTTGATGACTGCTATACCACAAAAATAATTAAATCACTCCCCCCCTGATTGCAATCCCTCAGAACTGAGAAGGTGGGAACTATCATACCAGTGGTATACCAAATCTAGAGAATCCCCTAACCTCAACATCAGATAAACCCATTCATTTATTTATTTTTTTTATTTTATTTTTTTTATTATTTTTTTTCCCTAATAGCCTTATCTCTTTTCCCCTGACAGACTTATATAAACTATAATCACTCATATGCTCATGGAAACAATATATATATATATATATATATATATATATATATCTTTAATCTGTGCATCTGTGACATCTGATTTCTACTCTACACAATCTGTGATTACAACTTGTATTTATTTCATTCTCTCATATTTCTTTTTGTGTTTTCTCTTCGATTGACAAAGACCACTGTGTGGTTGAAATATATCATTGTTTAAGTGCTTTTATGTGTTTCTATTTTAAGACTACAGTGTGGACTCTTACCAAGGTAAGTCTGTCAGTCTCCTAGTCCAAAAAATCTAAATAATCTTTACCAACCAAAACTAACCTAAAAATATATAATTCATATATTTTATTCCTATTAAAAGAATTTAAAAAGGTAATTAAGTTACGGAAAGACTGAAAAACTTTTGTAATACCTTGAAATATATTAATACCTATTAATGTTGTTTATTTTTTTTTGCAGATGTTGATGATTGCCGTGAAGAACTAGTCAAAGTAGAAACTCTTCTGTTAAACATTTGTCACAAGAAGAGGAAAGATGTCTCCTGCCCCGTAATGACAGTAATTACGATATGATAGATCTTAATTAAACTTTATGTTTTGAATATTTAATCAATTAACATTTTCTATTTTTAAATTTAAAGTGTTATAATAAACATATCTTGCAATTACTAATGTGATTAAATTAACTATTTTTATACGTTTTCACATTTTTTAGAGCTAATGAAAGTTTCAGTTTTTATACCTCAAACCTTAGAAAAAAATTCAAACCATTTAAAATAATATTTTATGTTTACATGGACTTTTTTAAAGGAGTTAAAATATTAAATCAAAAAGTTTGTCAGAATTTATTATATTGTTATTATTAATATTTGCAACAGAAAACATACAAGCTGAAAGATGGCTTGACAATTGAGTAACTGGTGATAGGTATGTATTAAGTGAGTCAAACCAAATCAGTATTCTTAAATTCATAGTAATCTCAATTATTAATAACTGTTATATTAAAAAATTAAAACATTCCCTGCGAATTTAAGAAGATTGGAATTGTCATACCAGTGACACTAAACCCTAACCCGAACTCCATTCATTTGCTGACAGTCTTAAATTTTTTCTGTGCTGTAATTTTTTCTGTGTCTTAAATCTGTACAGTAGTATGTTTTCAAGTAAACCTATGTATGAAAATATATCTTCAAGTACTATTCATTTTTGCAAAAGTGAACCATTTTTATGTCATTTGAAAATAAATACACCTGCTACAAATAACAGTTTCCCTCTGACAAAAGTACAGTACATCCATAATATATACAATATTTTATTGTTTTGTGTGTGTGTGTGTGTGTGTGTGTGTGTGTGTGTGTGTGTGTGTGTGTGTGTGTGTGTGTGTGTGTGTGTGTGTGTGTGAAAAGACTGGATTAATGCCAATGTAACTCTATCAATCTCTTACTTGATAAAAAAAAACATTTCAAATTGAGACCAAACTAAAACTAACAATAAGCGCACACACAAATTCTCTCTCTCTCTCTCTCTCTCTCTCTCTCTCACACACACACACACACACACACACACACACACACACGCTTAATTTAGTTGCAGTAAAGCAGAAAAATAATTTTAGATTTTTTTTTTTTTAATTAGAATGCAGAGCTTTTTATTGTAATGTAATAATTCTATCATGTTAGAATATCTTTATAACTTTACCAACTGAGGATGTTAACCAGAGATCCTTTAAGAAATAAGTTTCATTTTACTTTCAAGACAATTTTTCAGCTACTAATACCAGGTTCATGAAATCATTTGAGCAATTTCTACATGCCCATTATCTAATACAATTTTATCTAATATTTAGTTAATCTTACTTAAAAGTAATACCTAGTTGTAATATTCTATAAATATTTCTAAGTTTTAAGATTTGTTTCAGGTTTCATTAGGGACAAGTTTCATTCCGTACAATCCTTGTGAAGAATTTCCACCACTTAAAGCTCCAACTCTCTCAATACCAACTGAAAGTTTTAGTCTGTCTAATGGCCATCTAGTCAAGTCTTATCATCTTTTACTTAGAGTTGGCCTGAATCCACCAAAAACTTTCAATTCAAAATCAGATATTAATTCTGGTGGTAAGTTTATAGAAGTATTCGCTTTAAAATTACATCATTAGCTAAGATTATCACTTCAGTCTTTTTGGCTTAAAGATTGAAAAGTTTTTATTCTCATCTAATTATAAAATTCCAGCTAGATCTTTCTTTTGCAAATTTTAAATGTATGCTTTAAAATTTGATAATGATGTATCATTCAATTTAGCTTTAACAATATTTATTTGAAAATTTTTCATTATTCAAGTGTTCCTTAGAAACACACCTTAACAACTATTGCAGAAATAGCGTTTACAACTATTACACGCCTTCCTAAGGGGTAAGAACTCATCAATTTGGTTTTCGTTGGTTTGGCAGCCAATCAGTGTATGTAATTAAAACAAAATTACCTAATATTTCCTGAAAACTAAAAATAGATGTGTTTCATAGCTTCACCTTCCATATTTCACTGCTATATACTGTTCTATCAGTATATACTATCAGCTCCGTTGTTTTTAGTGTATTTTGGAGTGTTAGTTTTGTAATTCTAAATTCCAAAATTGTTATATTTCAACAGGCCTTCCCAAGCCAAGGGGAAATTAAAGGATTGTGAAAGTGTAGTTTTGTTTTTTCCTACTACTCTTTACTTATTGTTTTAGTGTATGTGTGTGTTGCAACGAACCGGCCTAACTACTCAACGCCCGCAACCCTTATGCCAAGCGTTGTCGTCAGGCCTTATTTCCGCTAGGTAAAAATTTTGAAACAAGCCGATATGGCCTACGGCCAGAATCCTGTGCAGAAGAAAATCTGCCAGAGAACCAGTCATTGGATTTTATTTAAAAACCTAACTCGCTGAGATTTAAACCTTTGGGTATCTGTTCCCTGGGAATGAGTTCATTTGAAGGCATATTATGGCTAACTGGCCATCTGGTTTAGGATTGTGTATGAAATTTGTTTAAATAAATATAATCACTGTTTAGTTGCAAGTTAGTAAAAAATTTCGGTTTTTATTAATTTTAAATTTTACTTACGTTACAGCACAGTTTGTAAACATTTTTATATCTTTAAAAATATACTTAATCATCTAACATTTCTTTAACCTTCTGTATATATAAACCTATTGTATAACTTCTTTAGTAAACAAATAATTTTTATATCACCTCCTTCTTATCTTACTTCTTTTTTAAAAATTTAGGATATTTTGTATTTACTTTAAGATCAAAATTTATCCTTTCAATGTTAATAATTTAAATTCTCGAAATTTATTTTAGAATTTTTTCTTCAACTCAAAATTTTTAAGTTCTGTTCAAAATTTACTGTACTTTAAGTTTATCAAATTCGGAAATTTTACTTTCAAAAACTTTATTTTAATTAACTGAATTAGAACAATACTTTCATTAAATCATTTAATCCTTTGATGGTTTACTTTGGTTTCTTTAAACAAAATTTTAAAAAAAACATATTACATATTTCTAACTCAAAATTCTTTGCACTAAGCTTTTTCAAATTATTTTTTATCTTCCTTAAAATGCTACTAAAACTTATTTTAAACAACTGAAAACAATTTAAATCTTAACAAATTCAATTCATCAAGCATAACTTATAGCTAAACATGAAAAATGATTAACCCTTTTATAATCTAATATTAATTTTTAAGATCCACATATTTGCATATCATATTTTTAATTTATGTTCATTTAGTGTTATGCCAAAATTCAACATATTTTAGTCTTTAATTTTGAAAAATACCACAACAAAGTCCTTTTTCTAACGTCTTTCATCTGATTTAAAAACCTCTCAAAAATTTTAATCTAAAATAACTTATTTACTGTTCTTCACCCTTCTATCAGGGTCATCATCTGTTCCAAACAATGTTATGTTAAAAAATAACAGCTAGTTTTCATGGTGTCACTAAAATGAAATTCAAATTTAATTTTTCCAATGTTAATAAACAACAGCCAGTTTTCATGGTGTCACTACAATGAAATTCAAATTTAATATTTCCAACCAAATATTTTAAAACTTTTTTTCAATAAATTTGTTAATTACATGTTAACATTTAAATTAATGAAAACTTTACGTATGTAAAATTACTAGGTATAAATTTCCATATGGTATTATTTATTTTATGTTCAAAGCTGCTTCTACTTTCTTATAAAATTCAAAATTTATTCCAACTGATTTATTTTATTTTACATGTTAGAACTGTAAGAGGGAGAGCGCCATCTTGAAAATATCACTACCTCGTGATAAAGCTACCCTCTCTCCTCCCTGCCTGAACAAAGCCACTTCTTGAAACTAATTTGCATCTTGTAAAATTTAATTAAATTTTAATGTTCCCCGAAATTTCAATATAAAAAATTTTAATTAATTTCAAAGAGAGGAAAGCCTAAATCTGACCTTACGGCAACTACCTTCCTCCTGGAACCATTCGTCATCACTCCACAAGCTGTTTGCGTTTTCGCTTCGTCTCAGCTGGCTATCTTGAATCTTAGAATTGTCCAACTTGGCGTCACCATTCCTCCTTGCTTTCTTTCCTTGGCTGCCTGCTTGGCCGGAACAAAGCCCAATGTTTTACCGCACGACTTTTGGCATTTTTACTATTTTATAAACTTGGATCCTGTTCTTTAAAATTAATTTTTACACTGCCTTTAATTTTTTCAAATTTGTAAACTCCCTAATTTAGTCTATCTTGGTTTAAATTATTCTTCCCAGCCCTCTGTTCAATTTCTAAGTTTTATATACTGAATTTATCAAATCTCTACTTTACACTGTTTAATTACACTTTACTTGAAGCACTGTCCGTTCTTAATCTCTTACGCTCTGATTCTAATTTAATTTTAACTTCTTCTCTGCCATGACTACACAAGAAGACACGACGGCACTTTTTGTTTTGTTAAAAACCCCTTAAAGGGTTTTAAAACCCACGTGGCTACATCTCAGCGCTTTCACTAACTAACTTAGCCCTCCATTGTCTCAACTAACCTATCGGTTTGAAATACTGTGAGTTGTCCAAAACGGAGCGTACTCACACACGACCGCTCTCTTCGATGTCCAAAGTAAAATTTTGGAAGTTCTCAGGTGTCAACCCCTACCAGCTGCTTTAGACCAATAACAAGTCTCCAAATCGTGGTGTGACCAGACGCTTTGTCTAGCTTACGTCCAGCTTGCGATTTCCATGATCTCTCCGCCTGTTGTCGAAATATCCACAAATTTCTTAATTTTCATTTAACTCCCTCGGGAAGCTCCGTATCGGGTTTTTCATCTTGTTACTTTCTTTTTGTTCTTCATTTTGCGTCCCCTCGAATGATGGACTATGGTCTCTCTAGGTGAGATTTTACTCTTTCCACCCTTTCAAAACTGGAAAAATCCCCTTATCCTGCAAATGGCTTCATTCTGATATCCTATACTCATTTAAGACAATTTTACTTTTGCCTAAGGCATTTCTTTTATGTTTAATTCGTGTCTACTGTTAATAAACAAATTTTAAAATTTATGGAATTTAAAAGTTTCATTGCTACACTAAAATGAATCATTTTAGCCCGTGACAGTGTGTGTACATTTTTCATCCCAGTGAACATTTTAAATGTTTAATAATTGTCTCTAAGCTAAATAGTGCAGGGATTAAAAGTGAGAAAACAAAATTTTATGTATTATTTTGAAATATATTGAAAAAAAGATGTATAAAGTTATGTGCCAAATATTATTCCCTAGCTTATAATGTAAATAATAAGACCCAATACAATAAATTTGTGCTTAATGTATATTTTTTATAATTAAAAAAAAATTAAACTGTTTATATACAGGCCTGTAGATAGATAAAATTTATATTTTACAAATAATTTTTATTTTTTTCGTGTGTATATATATATATATATATATATATATATATATATATATATATATATATATATACAGTACAGTCTCGCTAATCCGGTCTCCGATAATCCGGACGTCCGGCTAATCCGGACGGCCCAAAATTTTTGTTTAGTTATAGTAGTTTACAGTGCACAATCAGTCTGCCGTCCACAAAAATATTTACTTTTATACTACTATATCTGTTATTTTTCAAAGGGGTTTTCCTACTCTAATAGACAAATAATATGTTTATTCATTAAAATATGAATTTACCCTATTATTTGTTTCTTTTGCCTGTTAAAGTAGGAAAAACGTCTTTGAAAAAATATATTCACATTAGATCTCCCAACACTACAACGCACGTGATATCAAGAGATATCTTGCGATAAACGAAAGATAAAGGACCGCTGACTAAACGGATAGACAGTCTATCCGTCTGGCGTCAGGTCAGTTAGGTTGTCGGACGGATGCCACCGTTACTGCTTCTCGCAAGATATCTGCTTAGTTGTCATTTAATTCTAGTGCAATATTGATCTGTGTTTTTTATTTACGTCTCATTCAGTGTTCAGTGAAAATGGCGACTAAACGTAAGTCAGTGACAGTGACATTGGAACAAAAACTCCAATCTTTGTTTCGTATTGATGGAGGTGAATCGCATACTAAAATTGCAAAAGAGTTAGGCGTGGGAAAACAAACTGTTTCCGATCGGAAAAAAGTAACAGGAAATTGAAGATTTTTGTGCAAAAATTGTTAGTAAAGACATTTTAGGCGGCAGAAGCAAAAAAAAAAAAAAAAATTAAACCCTAGATGATGCTTTGTATGTATGGTTTTGCCAACAACGGGACAGGGTGTTCCATTATCGGGTGTAAATTTGCAAAGATCGCGCTGAAACTGAATGAAAAGTTAAAAGGAGACCCTAATTTTAATGCCAGTGTGGATTGGCTATCACGGTGGAAGGAACGACACGGCATCCGTCAACTCGGAATAAGTGGTGAAATTTTGTCAGGTGACAGCGATGCCAGTGAAAATTTCAAAGACAAATTTGGCAAGTTTCTCAGAGATGAAAACTTACAACCTTGTCACGTGTTCAACGCTGACGAAACCGGATTAAATTATAAAATGTTACTAAGAAAAACTTTAGCTTTCAAATTAGATTCAGTAGCAAAAGGGCATTAAGTTAAGAAAGAACGTATGACTTTGTTGCCCTGCAGTAATGCTCCTGGCGATCTAAAATTTCCACTTTTGATGATAGGGAAATCCGCAAAGCCGAGGGTTTTTAAAAATGTAAATTTAAGTGTTCTACCGGCCCAATACAAGTTCCAAAAATCAGCGTGGTTGAACAGTCAAATTTTTAAGGAGTGGTTTTTTGAAAACTTTGTTCCAACAACAGACAAGTTTTTAAAAGAGAAAAAACTCACTTGAAAAGCGGTTTTTATAATTGATAATGCCCCATGCCACCCAAATGAAGAACAATTGCGTCATGGTGACATTTTTGTTAAATTTCTTTCTCCTAACGTCACGGCTCTCATTCAGCCGACGGACCAGGGTGTGATAGAGGCGATAAAACTGCGATATAGAAAAAAGTTAATTTTATCGCTTTTGGAACAAAAACAAGCAGATCCAGCTACACAATTTATAGAAATTCTTAAAAAAGTGACTATGAAGGATGCCATTTATATGGCTGCAGACCTATTAATGACGACGCCGAATTTGTTCAGATTTTTCAACAATTGGAGGGTTGTGCCGAGTTGAAAGACACTGATATTTCCGAGTGGATTATCAGTGATAATGACATTGGTCAAGTGCTCAACGAGGACGAAATCGTCGCTGTGTGCATTGCAAACGCAGAAAATGACAGCTCGGAAGAGAAATACTACACAGACGAACCGGTCAGCCCAACTCATGATGGGGCGGCTGCAATGCTGGAGGGGTAGATAGCCTACTTTGAGAAACAAAGTGATACGTCAACTGCGGAGCTACTGACCTTGAAACGCCTACGAGATCTTACTGTAAAACGACGCCATTTATCGTTAAAACAAAAGAACTTACAGACTTTTTTCACTAAGTTTTTTAAAGTTTGTTTTTGTTTCAGTTTCATTTTTGTTTGAGTTTTTTGTGCGTTTATACAGTATAGTGTGAATAACTTTATGTGAATACTTTTATTCAACGAGAAAGGTGCTTAGATATTTATTTATGTCATACCTTTTCTGTTACAATTACAGTATTTTTTGCTAAATAAGCTATGAAATACTGTACTGTATAGCTATAATTAGGCCTCAATTTCACTAAAACTACAATTTCAATGTTTCCCCGACTAAAACACATATTGTATGCATTTGTCTGGCTTTTTCCGTCTAATCCGGACTTTCGTTGATCCGGACAGGGTCCGGTCCCATCAAGTCCGGATTAGTGAGACTGTACTGTATATATATATATATATATTCTTGACATTTTATGTTATCCATTGTTTTTCCGTTGCACTGACTTTATGAAGTTAATATATTACTGTTGTAAGTAATTTTATCCACCATTAAGTGCAATGATTTTACCTTGTGTGATGAGGCACCTTTCGGTCACTTGACCATTGTCGAATCACTGATATTTTTCTGGTGTAGATGTTCGGTCCGTGATGTTGGTATTTGTTGACGTTACACGCATTTTCTCTTGATCTGCGTGTATGATGTTTTTATATAGTATGTCTTCTGTATATGTGGTCTGTAGGTTCATTCAATTGTTGTGTGTGTTTTTATAAAAACATATACATATTATATATATATAAAACAATTTTTCTCAGAAAATAAGAGAAAATATCATAGATTTAACATTTGTACGCAAGTCATAAAATTCAGGAGCTATAAATGGTTAAATTTAAAAAAAAACAAAAAAGTATAATGGAAATTTTTGAATAAGAATATAACCATTAACAAAACCTGATATATAATATATTTCATGCTTGTAATATATTTTTTATGATTTATTAAAAAATTCTTTTATACAGTGAGCTACAACAATAATAAAAAGTAATATAAACAACAACAACAAAATTAAATCAATTCCCACTAACAGAAAAAATTAATTTTTTTTTACTTTTTATTAAATAATTACAGTTAATATAAGTGAAGTAACGTAAACTGTACATTAAACCAGCTGTTCTACCACATAACCTAAAACATAAAATCAGCTGTTTCATGAAATCATGTTATCACTTTCAGCCAAGTGGGATGAAATAACTATATTGCATACCTACACCCTTTTGTGAAAAGTTTTTCTCTTTTATAGAACTAAAATTAATGAATTAAATATTTGAAAAAACTGTATTAACATCAAGTGTCATCCACTACAAGTTTAAGAAAGTGTATTTGAACATGAGTGGACGAATAGAAAATATTTAATTAACGATTGAAAATTTGGATAAAATACCCGCGTGTGTGTCTGTGAACTTATAGAAGAAATTGAAACTAGTCACACAATCCTTTACTAAAATAAAATATGAACAGATTTTTCACACATTCAATTCAGTTTATCTAAAAAAATTAAATAGGTTGTTATAAAAGATTAATAATTCTTGTAAATATTGGTCAAAATGGTACCATTTGCTTCTGTATCCAAACAGGTTATATGGTAATTTTGAAAAAAAATTTGTTTAGAACCTCCTCAAAAGAAGAAGAAAACATCAAAGACTCCTGACGAAGAAAGTGGCGATTGGCATGAGTTTGGTGCAGATTTAGTAGTATATGACAAACAGAATCGGTGTCTATTGTCTGATGGAGAATATGAATTGCTGTTAGAAGAACTAAATACAAATACTTCAGGCGCAAGAATATCACATGGTCTTTCATCGTGGGAGTATATTGGCCAGATTAAAGAAGTAAAGAGTTTTAATTTTTATCAAAACCTGTTATTTTTTACAAACGGATGCTAAGAGAGACTTATAAGTATGTTTTTTTATCTTCAAATACTAATTTGAACTTAACTCTCAATTTTGTTATTTACTTATATAATTTTGGCTATTTCATGTAGCCGTAGGTAGTGTCTACATGATAGGATATTCAAATATCCAATAATCCGATAGAAGTTTATATTAGGACAAATTTGTTATACTATATTTGCATTAAAAGTTATTTGTTTTACATGGTTTTGTCAGTAAATCTGTATGCATATTATTTTTTAAAATTAAAATTTCATTAAAAAACCAGTTAAAGAAATTGTTTTCTCATATAATAACGAATTTCTTATAAATAGCAGGTAGCCAAATAAAATTATTGCAGTGCAATTGTTACTTCATACAAAGCTAACATTACCCTGCATCATATTTCATTTTTTATGAACTTCAGTTTGATACAGTCCTCAAAATTTGTAAATACAAAATATCACCTTATATTCATTTGATGATATTGAAACCTATTGAACGACAAACAAGTTTTAGAAAGATTTGAAACACAGTAGAACTCTAATTATCTGAACTACAACTATTCGAATCACTGTCATATTTTCAGGGGGAAAATATCACCATATTTCACGTGATATTATGAATTATTATGTGATATTATTATCAGATTATCTGATTAAGGAAGGAGAAAACCAACATTTATGAAACGTTGTAGTGTGTTCTACTTTTTATGTATGTCTGTTATGAAGATAGAATTATTATAAAGGTAGGCCTGTTAGATCCTGTTGAGTGCAGTAAACTTTTTTTTATATTCTAATAAGATAAGTTGAAAAGAGCATCTATCTGTTTTTGGTGTATCTTAAAAGTTAGATCAAGAACATTCCTTAAAATTCTGTATAAATAAAATATATTAACCTTAAACATCAGGTATACACTAACTGAACAGCAAAACAAATTAGTTCTCTTATAATATTGAAATATTTTATTTTTAAGGGTTAATGCCATTATTTAAAGACGTAATATCAAGTATAATTAATTATATACATCCAATGGCACAATTAAAATAAACTTTCTGTAATTAGTAAAGTAGGATTTTACAGTGCATATCTAAAGGAAGTAAGAATATGTAACCAACAGCTGAAATTTGATATACGTTATCATGGTTTTTTAGATTTGAAATAGTAAACAAACTCATAAATAGAGAAAGAAAAAAATTACAAAATCTAGATGTATTGCTATATGCTACAGGATAAACAGTTAATTAATGAAGCCAAGTTTTATAATTTTGCGTTGTTCATCCTGTCAATGTTTGAAATCTAACTGATACTCATTTTTGTGGTTGACAATATATAAATCAGAATACTATGCAACTAAAATATAAATAGTATTGTACAGTTATTAACTTGATATAAATTACAATAAATTGGCTATTTAAAAAGAATTATGCAGCTAAATAATTAGTCAATAGCTGAAGTATATAATAAACATTCTGTTAAAGCCAGAATTTATACTTCATATACTTTTTTGCAAGGGAATGTGTCATAAATCAACAAATTACATTGAAATTAGCCAACATTTTGGATGACTAAAGTAAATGTTTGCTTAGTAAAAAGTGTTGTTTCCATGCAGGTGAAAATAATTTAAAGCTGCAACAAACTATTTTTGGTGCAAATTTTAACCTGAAGGTTAGTTTGTCAGAGTTGAAAAGTAGTTATATATTATAAAATACATTCCATAAGGTAAACAAATATTTATTTAATATATGTAATGATTAGGTTTTAAATAATGCCTAAATCTGCAGTTTTTTAATTTCGGTAAAAAAAAAGAATAGCTTTCATCCCTTTAAACAAAAGGCACACATTTCTATTTCATCTACATTGTATACACAGCTAGGAGAATACTTAGCAAAAATTTCTGGCCATTTGTATTGTAACTAGTCTTTTTAATTTAACACCCAGTTTTTAATTTTAATTGGCATACAAGAAACCCTTTTAAAGTCGGCAACCTCTATAATTTGCCTTTTGAATAATTTGATTTCATTTTACAGAATATACAAATTACTATTAATTATATGTAAACAACACATAATTTTCTGCTGTATATCTTTATATTTAATTTTGAATTCACGTACTACTTTCTGTTATATGGGCCATTTTTACAACCTTTATACTTAACTTACCCCTTTTTTCGTAATGCAGAACTTTATATCGGAATTGAATATGTACAGTATATAATTTCCCCATTTCCTGTAAATTAAAAATACATTAAGCATTTAGTCTTTTTTAGTGGATTGATTTCTTCAACACTAGTGTATGGTATTTTTTTTTCATTAGGCCTATAGTAAAAAATCTTTTTATAACTCGTTCTGTGAACTGCAAAAAAGTAATGGGCTGTAGATAAAAGAAGTTAATTGAATTTAATGTTAAAATAAAGAACTGATCAATTGAATTTATAAAAGAGTTAGCCAACTAACAAACTGTTTTTAGTTATAAAATTTCCAACAGTTAGGAATTTTGAAATCAACTGTGGAAAAATTTGAAGTCGTGGGGAAAAAATTTCAATAAAGAAAAGGCAGAACTGTAGAAATTTATTAATTTGACAAATGTAATTTTTTTTAATATCCATTTTTAGGTTTGCAAACCAGAACCAAAGAGATTGCATGAAGAAAATTTTCTAAGCATTGCTCCTTATGAATCATTTCAAATATGGCATAACATAAATATCGATGTATTCTTTAGAAGCAGTGGACTCAACAAGAGTCAAAGATTGGAGGACTAAATTGTTTGAAATTTGTATGTGGAAATGAATCTTAAAACCAGTGCAATGCTGATGAGATTTGAACTGGTAAATCCTCTAGATTAATTTGGTGAAAATGCAATGGAGAAAATATTTCTATAGAACATTTCAGTGTTCTTTTCTGGCTATGTGCTACTGATAAAATATTAAAGCCATTGGTAATCAACAAAACAATGCTTTTCATATATAAATAATAAACAATAAATTTTTACTATATATGGGTGATACAATGAAGGGGCTCAAATGTTTCAAGATTTGCTTGTGGATGTAAATCAAGATTTGAAGAAACAGAGGGAGAAAATATTGATTCTTGTTCGTTTAAAAACAGCAGTTAACTGTTTTCCGCCTATTTCCATTTAATTGCAGCCTCTAGATCATAGAATAAATTCAGCGATATAATCAATTTATCATGAGTTGTAGAGTTATAGAGAGTTTTTTTCCATTGTCACAATTACACAGTCAAGTTGTACAAAAAGCAGATTCAATACATCTGTAACTGCTTTAAATATAGTTTGATAAACCAAAGACTCAATTTGAAAATGTTTTAAAGTGGCAGGTTTTAATAGCAATGCATGGTAAAATATTGAGAATTTAGACATGAGGATTGATTTAAGTGATAAACTGCATACCAATGATGTTACAACACAAACTATAATTTTTAAATGAAATTGAAGATAGTGATACTGCTTTAATTAAAGAACCTCTTTCCAGCAAAGGTGGAGTTATTGAAAAAAAAAAATTAATAATAATAATCAAATTAAAATGATGGAGAATAAAACAAGTGTTTGCAACAGACAATAGTGAGAGTGATTGTCACAAAGTCATCTGTTTCTGTAAGATAAATTTCCATTGTTAATCCATTAAGATTCTTTATATAAATTTGATCAGCTGTTAGCTTACTGTTCTACTTTATAACCCGAATTTGTCTGGGCTTTGTCATCTGCACAGTAAAATTAAAGTATGTTAGGATATCTAAGGTACCAAGGCAGGTACAATTGATGAATACTTTTCTAATAAATATTTTATCAATCATTTAGTTAGATTGTACTTTACAATCAGTTAGTCACTGTACGTTGTAAATTGAAATTTTCTGTAGCTGTAATTTTGAAGTAAATAATAAGTTTCAATTCAATATACAGTACATTCAGTTTTGGCTAAAGACTTTTCATTGGTGTAGCCAACTAACTTAAATTCAGTTTACAGCTTTCTTGAAGCAATTTAATTTGATCAAATGCCAAAACATGTAAAATCAATCGGATGATTTGAAATTATTTGAAAATACTAATTACTTTCTGTACTGATGAAAATACTAATAAACTGTAGGTTTGAAAATGGACAATAACTTATATGGGAATTTATTGTTTTATTTGCAAAGTAGTTGAACTCGCCTATTCTTTGCTTAGTAAATAAATCGATAACTCTATTATTGAAGTTTGTCACATACTAAATCATATTTCAGATTCCTTTAACATCTGCTTTTTTTGGAATTTTGAAAGAAATGTTTGTCTGAAAAACTCTCACAAACACCATATTCTTAAACATTTCATTTTGATAAAGTTCAGTTAGCTCATTGATCAACTTTTCTTTACCAATGAATATGTTGCTTAGTTCTAGAAAAGTTCTATCGTGATGTTTTGTTTCAGAAAAGTTTTATCGTGATGGAGAAACAGTCAGAAACAAAAATTAAACTAAGTGCATTTCATTGCTTCAATTAAACAAAGCTTTGAGGAAAATAACAAAACCCACAATGTTTAAAAAAAACAATAATTTAAAAAACGTGCATTTTTAATATCTAAATTTAATTGATGAGCACAAGCATATAAATATTTAGGATTTAGAAATTTAGATTTGTACAAAGTCTAAACGCCTCCCTTATGACCCCTCAGTACAATTACGCCTTTGTATGCCAAAGCAATAAGATTCAGATTGAGCTTAAAAAGTCCAAAACAGCTTTTATAATTTCAGGATATACCAGTGGTTCCATCTGCTTGAACAGAAACAACATGTGCATTATTTATATATATATTTTTTTATATAATCCCTCTACATACTATTTATACTGTATAAAGTTCATTTTCTATTACATGAGATGTGTATTTGAAGATTGAGGAAGTGGTTAGATGATATTCTCGTATACTATCTAAATTCCTCATATATACAACAAATATAAGAAGTTAACACGATTAAATAAAGATTCTGTCTCAGTATGACCCTTTGCAGAAGGTACACGAATACCTCAAAATTTTAAACAGTTTATTAAGTTACCAAGAATGTGTCTGTTTTTTCATATCAGTTCATTATGTTTTTGGACTGAAATTATAACAGCTGAATCAATTGTGTTACAACATTTATTATGTCTCAAGTTTTATATTTGTACTCATTTTCCAAATGAGGTGCATACTACGTGTTTTTAAAATTCGTTCATTTAAATGTTTGAGCTTCTTATAACCGGCCTTTGTTCACACACATTCACTTCCACATCGAACAGTAAATTATAAAACTAAAACAAGCTTTAAATGGGTTTAGCTTCTAACGGCATGCAATTTTAACAATAAGTTGAACTCA
Source organism: Prosapia bicincta (assembly GCA_036971475.1). NCBI lineage: Eukaryota > Metazoa > Arthropoda > Insecta > Hemiptera > Cercopidae > Prosapia > Prosapia bicincta. The sequence goes on along the minus strand of JBAIZL010000004.1, from coordinate 186,619,861 downwards.
AACGACGATCAATCCCAAGCTAATATTAAAAATAATAAACTCGGCATTCATGATAGTTTGAGTTCAATTTATTGTAACAGCTTACTTTACTTTATCCAACACCCACTCTTAGCATTTCAGCTATTCGGTGCCACGCGGTCCAGTAAGACGGAGGCGAGATGCTCAAAGTCGGAGCCATATGCTTCATCGCGGACGTCCCACAGTTCCATCTCGGAGAGGATCTTGTTCTCTTACAATCCTCTCATTACACAGGCTGCTGATGAATGATGTGCTTTCCTTCTGTCCTTTCTGAAATCCATTTTGAGTAGAAAAGATCTGTATGCATCTCTTTTCCCTTGGATGATGTTTTTTCGTAGGTCAGCTTGGCATTTTCTTAAATTGACACAGTCCGAGATGTGACCCGATCGTTCCGCCTCCTTTCTGGCTCTGTCTCGGGTTTTTTTCAAAGGAAGAGAGTGTTTTATTCCAGAATGTTTTGTGTTTCTTAACTTGTCCTCTTGGGATGCTTTTTGTAGCACAAGACAGAATAGCGTCACAGAACGCTTCGTGCGACTTCTCAGGGATGGTTCCAATTAAATCGAGAGTCACCTTGGAGTTTGTGTCTTGGGAAAATTGTTCCCAGTTGGCCTTCCGAAAATTTCACCTAGTGAGTTTTTGCTTGAGTGGCAGTGGCTGTGGAAAGGACACTCGAGTTAACAGCGCTCTGTGGCCACATCCTGAAGGATCGTTCAGGAGCTGGAGTTGTGTACGGCCTGCCAGGTTTGGGTGTACGATTACCATTGAGGTAGGATATCCCCATCTGGTGGAGGGGCGTTAAAGTCACCGAGAACGATGCAACGCGTGGCAAGGTGACTGTTAAGGATGTTGAGATTTGGCTTGTTTCGCGGTGGGTTGTATAGTTCCATGATTTTGAAAGGTTGGTTCTTTATATTGGTGGTATAGTTAAAACAAGCTTTCCTTTACCATTATCAATTTTTTTTGTAAATTATTACTGCAAAATCTTTATTTTACCATTCATTTTGAAGAAAAAAGAAAATTAGTTGATATGACCATAATTTGTTATTCAATATTTTTCCCCAAATTTTTAAATTATGAATTTTTTTTTTGCTAATTATTTACTGAACTTATTGATGGTGATTTATATGTGTAATATAATATTATGTATGTATGTGTGTGTGATATATATAAACATCTAACTAAATGTATAATAATAAATTACACAATATTATTACTGCATTAAATAATATTTCATCACACAACTTATAAAAAAAGTAATTTAATTCACATGTAAAAAGTTTACACAGGCGATACATAGTAATATTTAATAATGAATGGCTATGGGGCCAAATAAAATTGGTTTAGTTTGTGCAGAGAATGAATTACCTCTATATACTAAACATATGTTTATGTCTTTTTGGTTAGAAAACTGAGTGTTTGAGTAGTGGGGAGTTTTCTATTCTTGTTAATTGTGTATACGTATTGCTTCACTATCGATTTCCAACCACAAAACAACCTTTCACTCAGAATTTATAGATTGGCTTTTTCAGTTAGTTATTCAAGTTCTTTTGTCGTATTGGCCCATCAGGCCTTTACAAGAGAACTGCTTCTGAGGTGATTACATATCTGTACAGGAATTCATTTAAATACTTATTGATAAAAAATTTAGTTTCTAATAATATCATATATTGTAGAATTTTTATCAAGACAGTATATAATTCCTAGCACTTTTTAAGAGTAAATAGTGAAGGGTCTTTTTTTAAAATGTAATTTAATGAAAGTAATAGTACCATACAGTAGTGATAGTAGTTTAATAAACAACTTATTTTAAACTCTTTATAACTTGATCAGTTTAATTAAAACTGGGTGACGAACTTAGAAAAGCCTTACTATACTTGAATATTATAGATAAAAATCAAAAGCCGCCTGTCATCTTGACTTATTTTATAATACCTATAGTTTAAATAATCAATTAATACTAACAGATTTACTAACATGTATATAAATGCTTCTAATAATTTTGCATTTAAACTTGAGATAGAATTAATTTTGCTTGTAATAATATTCATTAGCTTTAAATGTCATCCAATGCATTAGTGCAGAAAAACACTTGTATCAACTGTTGTTTTAATTTTTGTAGTCTTCAAGATTGAAGAGAAAACCTAAATTCAAACTAACTGTTAACCATGTTTGAATTTTAAAACTTTAATTTAATTTCAGGAACTTAGCGAACACTTGACATCTTTTGAGAAGTTCAGTTCAGGTCCGACTTTGAAATTACGTTTGTCGTGGTCAAAAGAGCCTATCACATTGTTGGTAGATCGGCCCAAGCCTGTGGGAGATGCTGACAAGTCTGTAGACAACAACTGTAATAAAGAAAATAATAGACCAGGTAAACACTAGAAATTTGTGAATGCAATTTTTTTTTTTTGTTTTTTTTTTTTTAACTTGGGAGCGGGTTTTAAAACTGCCCGAAGCACTGCTACCTTAAAATATATTGTACTTACCTCCCTGATCTAGTCAAATAACCCCTTCCCTCTTACCAGGTTTAGGAGATTGTTAATGCATTACTTAAATTGATTATTATCATAAATGCAGCAATCTTTTATTACGGCTTTTGAATATTTTGTTTATAAATGATGTTCTTACCTATTTAGTAAAATACCATAGCATTTTGTACCTACAGCTGTTTCATCAACACACCTTACATATTTAGAACGGTCACATTTTTCAGGGTCTATAAATAACTATAATGTTTTTTCAAGCCAGCAAATTACAACACTGTCATTATTTTTTTGGTATCATTTTGAAATAAAACACTTTAAACCTGTTTTTGCTAGTGCTAGCACCTGGACTTCAAATAATCTCCTTCTAATCACTTTTTTTTTTAATCGTTCACCAGATTCTTTAACCCTCTGCATAGAAATCTGCTAAGAATTGAATTGCAGTAAAATAACAGTTTAGGGTTTCTCAATGTCTTTAATTTGTTGCCCACCAACATATTGTTTCAAGTGTAGGAAAAGAAAATATTCATTATGTGCAAAATTAGGATTATAAGAAGAATGATCAAAAGGTTTTAAACTAAAACCTTGAATCTTCTATTTTTCTTGATAGTTATCTGAGTTATGCAGTAATTTTTAAGGCTGGTTAATATTGTCTAACTTTTCCTTTACTCATCACTGAAAGTCAATTTCCTAGTCACAAGTCCTGATGAATTTGAGCAGATATTCCTGTTTCCCCTTTACAGGAATTTTTTTGTAAATTTTTTTTTTTTTTTTTTTTTTTATTTTTATTTCATTTTCTCATATTTCTTTTTGTGTTTTCTATTCGATTGACAAAGACCACTGTGTGGTTGAAATATATCATTGTTTAAGTGCTTTTATGTGTTTCTATTTCAAGACTACAGTGTGGACTCTTACCAAGGTAAGTCTGTCAGTCTCCTAGTCCAAAAAATCTATATATATATATATATATATATATATATATATATATATATATATATATATATATATATATATATATATATATATAGAGAGAGAGAGAGAGAGAGAGAGAGAGATTTTGGACTAGGGGACTGACAGACTTACCTTGGTAAGAGTCCACTCTGTAGTCTTGAAATAGAAACACATAAAAGCACTTAAACAATGATATATTTCAACCACACAAATGTCTTTGTCAATCAAAGAGAAAACACAAAAAGAAATATGAGAGAATGAAATAAAATAAATATAAGTTGTAATCACAGATTGTGTAGAGTAGAAATCAGATGCACAGATTAAAGATATATATATATTGTTTCCATGAGCATATGAGTGATTATAGTTTATATAAGTCTTTCAGGGGAAAAGAGATTGGAGACGTCTGATGAGGCTATTAGGAAGGAAAAAAAAGAAAAAAAAATGAATGGATTTATCTGACGTTGAGGTTAGGGGATTCTCTGGACTTGGTATACCACTGGTATGATAGTTCCCACCTTCTCAGTTCTGAGGGATTGCAATCAGGGGGGAGTGATTTAATTATTTTTGTGGTATAGCAGTCATCAAAAGTTGTGATGTTGTGACTCGCAGCATGTTGAGCTGTTGGTCTATCCATATTCATAATTTTAACATCATGTCTGTGGCCATTCATTCTGATATTCAGACCATCCGTGGTCAGGCCTATGTACTGTGCTGAGCAAAATTTACATTGTAGCTGGTATATAACATTTTCCGATGTACAATTATGATGACCCTGTATTTTGAAGGCCGTTTTTGTTGTTTGGTTGTTGAAACTATTTGCTGAGGGGTGTATTGGACACGTCTTGCATCTTGGTCTATTGCATGGGAAGGAGCCATGAGGCAGTTTGTGTGGTTTCTCTGTATCAGGGTCTGGTAGTTTAGGATGTACTAGAATGTTTTTCAAGTTGGGATGTTGCTTGTACCAAATTTGAGGTGGATCGGTGAAAAGATTTTTGGTGTGGACGGAAGCTTGAAGAATGTTGAAGCCATCTCTCAATATCTTGTTGAGTTTATGTGACCAGGATGGTAGTCTGTTATTTTTATTTTGTTCTGTTTGTGGTTTGGGGTGAACCGAGGATTGTGCTGAATGAATTTGGTTTTCAGTGAGTCTTTTTGGGCATCCTCTTCTCTGGAGGGCTTTTGATATCTTTCTATTGAAATCTTCCAATTCCCTATCATTCGAACAGATTCTCTTACCCCTGATTGCTTGATTGTATGGAATGGATCGTTTTATGTTTATTGGGTGGTTGCTGTCGAAATGGAGATATTGTAGGTGGTTTGTAGGTTTGATGTGAATTCCTGTGTGATATTTCCATTCTGGAGTGTTACCTCTACATCCAAAAAGGTGATGGCTGATGTAGATTTCTCCCAGGTAAATTGAAGTGTGGAGAATTGTTTCAGGCTGTCTAAAAATGCCTCCAGTGTTGAAGCACCCTGTGTCCAAATTAGGAAGATGTCATCTATATATCTATACTTAGATAATGGCTGGTTTGTTTGTGTCTTTAGAAAACTGTACATGGGATTGTTGGAAGAAAGTTTAATCTAGTTCAACCATGTTATTTTTGTCATCCGTGGCAGGTGCTCTTAAATCTTGCCCAATATCACAAAATACCTTACAATTTTTGACAGTGTCAGGCACATCACAACTCTCCATTAAATCTTTTAAAGAACTATTAACGGAAAATTTATTTGGTTCTTTAGTAGATGGAACAACTGTTGTTGTTTCCATGTACTTCTTTGGCCTAGCAAACCATCTTAACAATTTAATTTTATCTTTCTTTCTAATATCAATACTACTACACTGCCAACCTAGATTAACAGGCGCCGGGTCGCCAGAATCATTTACCCAATATATAAATTCTTTTCCAAAATCGGGCATTAGTACCTTAGTTACAAAATCAGGACGGCCCAGTTGACCAACTACTGTATTGTCAGGAGGGTCTAATGAGGCACTAGCAAAATTATAAGTGGAAATTTTATAAGCCATTGAAGTAACATCAAATATATGCAATGCAAATTTTGAAATAGCAACTTTACCATACTGCGCAACAATGTACTCTAAACGTTGTTTATTAATAAAGTTAGTGCTATATGTATCAATAAAATCTAACCAGCTAGCCCAACTAGAAGTTTTACCCATTCCCCATGTACATTCTTGTTTCTTTGAACCTGACCAATGTATTTGATATTTTAACATTGATGGCAATTTAAACGATCGGATAATCCTAGGTCGTGGCAAATTGTGGTAGTAAGGATTAACAAATAACTTTTTTTAAAATTATTTTTATAACTTGTTTTACGTCTCCATCGGTAAGCTGCCCTCATCCTCACTCGACGATAAAACCAAGGCTTCCTCCTGCCTCTTCCCCAAAACTTCCGGCGCCTCCCTCTTAAATACTTGCGGAACAAATGTCGCCTCATTCTTAGAATCCTACCTTATATTGCAATGGATAGCCTGTAAACGATTCATAAATGAGGTATCATTAAATGGCGGTGCATCATTGCTAACAAATATTATAGGTTGTAACCACCGAAGAGTTAAATCCAAACCACACTTTACTGGGTACGAATAATAATACCCCTCAAACAACCTTTTTAACATACTTAGTGAATATTTTGATAAATCAAATTCTTCAAACACAATTATTTTATGGAAATCTAGTTTCAACCCTTGCAAAAAAAAAATCACCAATACCTGGATAGAAAACAAATTTCATATTACATTTCCCAATTAAATTCTCAACAAATCTACTCTTACCAACATTACTTTCTCCATATAAATATAAACATTTCCTATTATGTTCAAACTTCTCAATCATTACATTCCAATAATTTGAAACTTCTACTGAAATCTATGTTCAAGAACAAAAGGATGACAAAACAAAAAAGAATCATTGCTAATAGCCCAATTAAAAGCCCTAAAGTTAAAGTGCAATTTGGACGTGGAAACATTATAATAATGATTTCTATCTTCCTTTGTAATATATTTTAACCAATTACGTTCAGATCTACAGCTCTGAATATTAATAGTGCTCACCCAATCAGAAAAACAACACTGTATGTGATCACGCAAATCCACCAACAAAACACTCTCTTTGAACTTTAAATATGAGTGTAAATGTAAACTTACCGACAATTTATTGTTACATGGGGAATGGGTAAAACTTCTAGTTGGGATAGCTGATTAGATTTTACTAATACATATAGCACTAACTTTATTAATAAACAACGTTTAGAGTACATTGTTGCGCAGTATGGTAAAGTTGCTATTTCAAAATTTGCATTGCGTATATTTGATCTGCGTGTATGATGTTTTTATATAGTATGTCTTCTGTATATGCGGTCTGTAGGTTCATTAAATTGTTGTGTGTGTTTTTATAGATGTGGTATTTTTCTAGTGAGTTTAATTCTATTGGGTTATTATTTATTTCAAGTATGGTTAGGTTGTTTTCGTAGTTTGCTATTTCATGTTAATGTGATATTAGGTGTGCTGCAACATTTGATACTTTTGTATTTTTATTTTTGAATGCTCTGTAATGTTCTTCAAATCTTATTTTAAATGATCTGGTTGTTTTCCCAGTGATTCGACAATGGTCAAGTGACCGAAAGGTGCCTCATCACAACAAGGTAAAATTATTGCACTTAGTGGTAGATACAAGTATTTACAATAATAATATATCAACTTCATAAAATCAGTGCAACGGAAAAATAAAGGACAACGTAAAATATCAATATATATATATATATATATATATATATATATATATATATATATATATATATAAAACTTTGCAACACTATTTTATGTTATTGCAATTTAAATACAACCATAAGGACCATGGCGAGCTATTTAAATATTGATTTGAAGCATTAAGAATTGTAAATTTCTTCTGAATATTGTGATAAACATAGGTCTACAAAAAAAAGAATTGAATTAAATTATAAAATATTTATTAAATCTTCATTACAAATTGATATGATTTTCCTTAAAGGAAATTTTATTTATCTATTTTATCTGTGATTATATATGTATTTACAATTTTCAGACAGGGTTACAAAAGTTAAAACTGAACTAATGTCTCATAAACATCAAATTGTGTACCAGTTCCTTTATAACAACAATAGTCGACAACAAACAGAAGCTTCTGACAACTTACAGTGCCCCTGGTGCTCTCTTGATTGTAACAGTCTCTATTCACTGCTCAAACATCTCAAGTTGTGTCACTCTCGATTTACATTCACTTATGTGGTAAGAATATGTTTTTTTTTAAATTTGTAAGATTATTATAAAGATGGTAGATAATTCTTTTTTTTCTAAATATATCTGTTAGGGAGCAGGTACCACAGTCTTGCCCAATTATTTTGAATGTATGAGAGGATCTGACTTAGGTATAGTGACACCATGTGATACAATAATAACGTTAATAATAAAAATTACAACAGTACAATAGAACCTCATTATTCCGAATTCTCGTATAATCCGGACCAGATTTTGTGGCATTTTTTAAAATGGTTTTTACGTTAAAATTTTAATTATTGGCGTTAATATTAATTCTGGACATAATATTGTCCATTTATAAAGTTTACAGTCAGTTAGAGATGAGTATTTTGACACGACGGCCACCTGTCTATGTACAGACAATGACTATAGAAATCAACCAAATATTTTGAGTCATGCTGAAACAATATTCAACTTATATGAACTAAAGTTTATTTTGAACATCAGGAGGAAACAACCTCAACCGAACACCTAATGTTGAAGTGGATGGTGGGTAGGGCAGCTCGCAAGCACTATACAAAAATAATAAAGTCCTTTTCGATTCCAAAAGTCAATTAGAATAACTTCGATTCTAGCGCCTCTGGGGTTTAGACATTAGGCAGTAAAATATCTGTCATTGGATTTACACATTGTGCGTTAAAATATCTCACCATTTTAACATAACGTCGCGTTTACACATTGGGTGGTAAATATTCGTCGCCCCTCTAACATAATGTCATATTAGTGCTTAATCTTTGTTATAAGGCTGGCACTATCTTATTGGGTTGGTAATTGTGGTATGTAGAAATCGGGAATTGATTTCTTGGTATCGACATTGGTAAAATTTTTAAATCGACCCATCACTTGTGTGTGTGACGTTCAGCATCATTTGTACTACATAAAGGTGATTTTCTGAAAGTGTAAGTTTTATTTCACTGTTTTTAGGCATTCTCTGATTAATTCGGATTTTCGGTATTCCGGATCAGCTCTGGTCCCAGTTAGTCTGAATCATCAAGGTTCTACTGTAATAGTATGCCTTTGGATCCCAGAACATAAATTAATTAAACATAATAACTCCGATTAAATAGTCCTATCTTCTGTTATACAACACAAACTGTAGATGAAAATACTGATATTACACTAACGTACTGTTTGAAATTGGTTAAACCTAAGTAAAACTTGACTAAAATTACAAAACAAGTAAATAAATAGGGTGAAAATAAATCTTTATCTTTGCTTAAAAATGCATACTGTTAAAACTGGTATCACGCCTGACCATTTTTATACCTGTAGGTTACTGATCTGCATGAAAATACCTTTATAAATATTTTGAAGTAATAATAAGAACAAATGTTTTAAATTTATTGTAGTACAATGCCAAAAACATCCTCAATGTTTTAAAAAAACACTGTAGGTTTTAGTTTTAAATTTGAAAAAAAATTATTGAATTCCTCTATCTATTTATTTAGTAGGTTAATTCAAGTTATTTATTCATTTAAATTTGTATTACTGTGCAAAAGTACCATGTTAGAAGATTTGAATAATATTTAAAATCTTACATTGATAAATTTTTTATGAATTATAAGGAGAAATGGTTAATGTTGTATATTTCTTCTCATTAATTTAGTTGTATTTATCCAATAATTATTCAAATTTAATTTTTGGAATTTTGGCTTCAGGTTATTTAACAAGTTTATGACTTGAATAAGAAACAAATTATTTTGTAATCTTCTAAATACATTTTTATTACAGCCGATTCCACAGGGTGCTAGAATTGATGTGGCACTAAATGATCATTATGATGGTTCATATACTGGTAGTCCTCAAGATCTTATATCCCAGCCTGGTTCAGGTATGGCGTTTTCTCGTAATGGACCAGTACGGAGAACATCCGTTTCAAACATTCTTGTCTGTCATCCTAAAAGACCGCGGCCGTCACTTTCTGAGTTCTTAGAACTTGATGAAAATGAATTTGATGGGCAGAGACCCTATGTGACTGGTCATAACAGGTTAGTAACGCTTTAAAATTAGGATTAATTTGATATACCCAAATAAATTATATTTTTTACATAAAAACTTTTTTCCTGTTGGTAATGTTTAATAAATGAAAACTTTATTACTCATCTTATGAATAAATTGGAATTCCCTCAGCATTTAACACATTCAAGCCTAGTATAGAATGGGCCATTTAGTTAACACTTGCTGCAGTGTATAGCTCGGGATCCTGTATCTATTTCCAAAGCAACGTAATCCCCATGTATTCTTGTTTTCATCAATATCGTTCTTTACATTGGATATTCTATGCTACATGTCTTTAACTTTAGGCTAATCAGAGTTGATTTTATGAATAGAAACATATTTTAGGAAATGTGACGACCAAGAACTAGCAGACAGTTGTTTGATAGATGTTTGTTTGGTCAGATAGTGCGTGTTTCGTTAGTGTGAGTTGTTATTTTCGAGTTTGTTGTTTTCTGCTTTAAATTTTGTATTTCAGTAATTGTTTTAATTTTTATTTTTGTATTGTTATTGTGTGTGTATTTGTAATATTTTATATTGTGTTTAAGATATAACGGCTAAAGACACTTTCAGGAAGTGATTAAATATGATATATGTTGTTTTGTGACCGAGGTCCAATTGACGTATCTTTTATTGATAAACTGAATGAAAACATAAATGATCTGATTTTAGATTCGGATTCAGAAGGAGAGTATTGTCTTTCAACTTGAAAACTATGTACATGTAATATTTATTTTCAATCTAATGTAAGATATGTAAAGTGATGTGATGTACAGTCTTGCTATTTTATTTATTTGATTTTTTTATACATATATATGAACTGAACAATTCTCTACTAAAAGAATTTTTTGTTCAACTGCACCGACCATTTATTGAAAATAGGTTTTGTCATCAAAGTTTGTTGGTTTACACGATAAGTATATGGAGGATAAATTTTTGTTTTAGAACAAGATTGTAAAGATTTCCTGATTATTAATGGCTTCAGTTTTTTGGTTTCGTTTGCATTACAGCAAAATAATTCTGAAACATGGTAGTTTAGATTTTTTCCTATCTTTGCATGTTTCTCCATTAGCAGTAAACGTATGATGCATTAACTGTTGATAAAAGTACACAAATTTCATCAGCTTTAAAAATATTTTTTTGGCTGTGCTCATTGCTAATGTCTTTAACATTTTCTGTTCTCCATTCGTTAGTTTTATTGATAGAAACAGCTAGTTCTTCTCCACAAATCGCCTTGCAAGTTATTCCATTTCTTTTGCTGAATCATTCATTCCATCCAACACTTACTTCAAACTCTTCATAGTCAAGTAATTCTGCATTGACCAAAGCATTTTATCAAATTAATTGTTCACTAATGGGCACATTGTTAGACCTGTCAATATCAAACCACGAATAAACTGCCTTGCCTAAATCATCATAAAATGCATTACGAATTTTTTTCTGAATAGGTACAAAGCTACAGTGAAGCAACACATTTGTGTTCTGTTTATAATCTTTCAAAATTGTAGATAAAGAGGATGGTGCAATTCTAAAATCCTTAGCAACGTCTATTTTCTTCCTGCCTGAATCAGCACTTCATTGTATCAAGTTTGTCTTAGATCGTAATGATTTATTAAAATCTGTATGCTGTTCAATTGTTTACAATGATGAAGATTATGAGTAATTTATGCTTTTTTTTAAAAATACAGCAATAAACATGACTTTAGAACTGATATTGTTTTTGTAGTATACAAATATTTTGTTTTGCTGGAATTTTGGTGTTACTGTTTTGTTAAAACAGGATTTTTTACACATGTACACATATGATGAGCTACAATTGAAAATCATCATACTAATTTTTTTATATTGGTATTCGTCTAAGGATGGGTCAATTACAGAAATCGTCAATTCTAATGATATCAAATAGTCGCCAGTAATTGATTCAAATGCTAATTCCAATTCTTGTCTTATTTAGGTGTATGCATGTGTAATTAAAAGGAAATATAATTATCAACTATGTCTTGTTTATATACATAGTTGCATAGAATTAATTGAACGATTAAAGCAATGCCGATTTGAGATTACAAAAATATTAAATTTTATAACGCAATAACAAAGACGATCTGAATCATTTTCTAGTCCATTTGTCACCGCTCATCTCGCTCTGCTGTCTCACTCTCACTTGGTCGGAATCGACTCTCATTCTTCCTTTCCCCGTCTTACCACCACTACCATTTCATACATGTCAAAAGCAAAACATTAATAAAAAGAGTTCTGCTTTCTCCAGTTATACAAACTTAAATGGCTATTACTGAAGTTATATTGTAATTGTGACCTGAATTTCACTTTTGTAATTGTAAATAAATCATTACTTTTATCCGGGATGTTTGTTTGGCATGGTTTTAGAAATTCCTATCCATAACATTTTGTGTAGCCTATTACATTAAAACAAAACTTTAAAAAAGGCTTCACCATATGACCAAGATGTTAACTAAATTCATTATTAGAGAATATCTCGTAGACCTATATAACGTGGAAGTATCGAGAATTAACTTGAGAATTGAAAGAAAAATTTGAGAATCGGGATCAAAATTTTTAGATTCGGCCGATCCTTATATTCATTACAATGAGATTTGACAAATAATCCAAACATATTTATACATATATAAGTTAGATACTAAACTCTTATCTGTTTAGGCAAGCCTAAATAGTAATTGGCGGTAATAGAAAAAAACCTTACATTAGTAAATGCTTCGTGTCACGAGTATTCTTCGAGAGAGAGGCTTTACAACACGCTCTTTTTTAGTAAGCTGCTCCCCCACACCAGAACTGAAAACTCGTTATTCTAGACCCCATTTCCCCCCGAGTATAAATAAAAAGTGTTTACAACAAAATGCCAAGCTTAAATACAACAAAAGGTACAAAGGAGCTAGGCTTTAATTTGTGATTGGTATATAGAAGTTAGTTTTTAGTCAATGAACATAGCCTGACCAAAACTAAAACAAAATATTCCCAGATGGTCAAGATTACTACAATATCGTTCCAAACCCCAAAGTTAAACATTTTTTCTGGGATTTCCAATCCTTGAATTTTCAGTCAAGATAACTATGATTTTTTTAACTTGATTTTGACTATGTATACCATATATTTTTTGATCTGTTTCCCAACTAGTGACCTGTGGCCCAATTGTGGTCTTTGAGAAACTTGCCACTGGTCCTCAGGATAGTCCAATAACTGGTTACATAAAGGTTAATATTTATAAATTTATCCCTATGATCAATATCAGACACTTATTGAATTACCTTCAACATAGTAATTATTAGATTATACCGTAAGTCAATCGTAAAAATTATTACAAAAATGAAACTGTCTTTCAGTAACATTATAACTTGTGGACACTTCCTAAAACGTTCTAAGTTTTAGAATTGTTGACAAAGTCAACAGTTTGTCGAACAAATGTGATTGCTTGAACTGAAAAAGGTCTTTATTTCATTGAAATACAATTTACAATTGAAATATTTACTATTTTTTGCGATTCACAATGTAGCCTATGTTCTGGAAATTACAATTTATATGTTTGTAATATTGTTAATTATAATAGTTTCTTAACTACTGGTGATAATAATAGTTTCTTAAACTTGATTTTATGTCTGTTGATAACTATTTAATGTGTTTTAGGTTAATGCCAAATAACAGACCAATTCATGGTACTACAATTACAGTCTATGCTTCGATTTTCTACCCGAAAATCGAAACATAGAACGTTCCGGTTATAAAACTTCTAACTACTAACCCTATTATTTCTGTGCAATTTAAATTAATTTTGGTTATAAGTGATGGAATTACTAAACCCCTATCATCATGTAAATCCAATTCTCTTTTGTTTTGCTTCCTAGCATCCCATTTTACCAAACTATGCACTTTAAGTTATACAATTTAACAGTGTTTCTGAATTTTGTGTTATATCAAATTTTCATAGTATTTCTTGCCTTAAATATCATGTTTTCAAAATTTTAGAAGGCCCTTCTCTCTTTCTTTAAAACATCATTCTCATTATATAAGTGACTGCAATATTTATAAACGTATGTCATATTTTATAGATTTAGTTGAAACTGCGATCGTAATTGGGTTAAAACTTTTAAAATAAGTTGAGAGACACAGAAAATCAGGATCTCTATTATTATCAATTTAGGTATATGTACATTTGGAAAGTGACCAGTGAAGTATAAATTATTTCAAATTTTTTATCACTCTTATAAAACAATAACGCCAAATGTTTATAACATAAATAAATCATATGGAAAAATATTTACTATTGTTTAGTCCCTACATGGCTTCATTAAATTATGAGGTAGTTTTAGATTAAGCAACTATTAGTTTACATGCTTAACATCTATACAAGCATCCAAACACTAGTTTAAATAGGTCTTCTAATTTAGGCAGCCAAAAACTCTATTTACTCGTAACAAGCACTAACTCTCTCTGTCACCAAACGCTTTTACTCTGTTCACTACATTGTAAACACACTGCTTCTTAATTTATAACCGATTCTTTTATATCGACTTCCATCTTCTAGTAATTTCTCCTACTAGAAGGTTCTAGAGCAATGTAGCTGTTGTGTTACCTCAAGCGGGACTTGATATTTCCAGTAATTTCTATAAACTGCTTCAAGAAGGTTCTAGCATTACGAGGTGGCATACTCTTGTGTCCGCTTGTAAGGACTTGTACTCGTCTAAGCCGGATACCATAAATCATAGGTTGAATCTTATCTGTTGCATTATATATAAAATTTCTTGTTGTCCTGAAATTTCTAGAAAATACATTGTATTTTCTTCCCTGTCATAGATAAAAACTTACACTAGTAAGAAAAGAAATTTCTTATATTATATAATTTTACATTACAGGTTATATCACCATACAACAACATGCTTACCAGTTCATGCTAAGGAAATGGATATAGATAGTGAGGATGAAAATGACCCAAAATGGTTACAGACTAAAACAATGATGATGATAGATGAGTTTACTGATGTTAATGAAGGCGAGAAGGAACTTATGAAAATGTGGAATCTGCATGTTATGCGACACGGGTTAGTAGAAAAAAAATATGAATAAAGAACATATTATTTAAAAAAATGGTTTTTTTGGCATGACTTGAATATGTCCATACCTAATTTCAAATTATTAACATATTTTGAATCAAACTGTTTGCGTTCACAAGCAACCCAGCTGGATTGAATTAATGCAGAGGAGCTTGAATTGTGTTGCACTATTTTATTACATTGATTATTACCATTAAAGAAAATAGTTCTTTATAAAATATATAAGAAATTGTGTATTTATATAATAGGTAAAATAAATATGTAAACAAAATTAATAAAATGCTACTTATGGTTTGAAGCTTAGGGGTTGTAGGCCTTAATACCATGCATGGTACTAATTTTGTACATTTAATTCAAATTTGTAAAAAACCTTATCACTAATATTATATATCGTAAAATTTCACGTTGTCCATTATTTTTCCGTTCCACTGACTTAATGAAGTTATCACAGTGAAACCTGTCTTAGACGGACCCTGTGCGGAATCCCGTCTATTGCAGAAAACTTTAAAAGTCCCGACTGTCGCCTATTTAATTTACCTGGTTAATAACCTTCATAAGCCGGAAACTGTCTAACGCGGAAGCTGAATAAGCAAAAGGATGAGTGATCCGTATTTACTACGTCTTAGTTCTGCATAAGCCGGAAAATCTGGTCATATACATGCTGAAAAATATAAAGTTACAATGACTTCCGTTTAAATAAAATACAGTTTATAATATATTTTTTTACCATAACAAAATTCACAGATAGGTCTTCTTAATTGTAACGGATCGTATTTATTTCTGAGAATTCTATAACAACGTTAAGGATTGCTGATATGCACAAGATAACGCAATGGTATACAAACATCCATAATTTACGATAGGCTATGTGTCAGCACTCGTTTCCTTCAAGATAACGCAATAAATGGTTTACAAACATCCACGGCCAGACATATTGATTGACATATTGAAAGGCGAGAGACCGCTTCATTCTAAAAGACAAAAAACATGCGCAAATAAAAGAAAAAGAAGTAATTGAAGACTTATTTTAAGAATAATAATTATTTATTTATTTCATTCTCTCATATTTCTTTTTGTGTTTTCTCTTCGATTGACAAAGACCACTGAGTGGTTGAAATATATCATTGTTTAAGTGCTTTTATGTGTTTATATTTCAAGACTACAGTGTGGATTACCAAGGTAAGTCTGTCAGTCTCCTAGTCCAAAAAATCTATTATAATTGACATTTCTTTTTGTGTTTTCTCTTTGATTGACAAAGAACACCGTGTGATTGAAATATATCATTGGTTAAGTGCTTTTATGTGTTTCTATTTCAAGACTACAGAGTGGACTCTTACCAAGGTAAGTCTGTCAGTCTCCTAGTCCAAAAAATCTAAATAATCTTTACCAACCAAACTAACCTAAATAAATAAATATGTTCTTAAACAAGAATCTTACTTGGTATTTATGCGAGTTAACTTTCAAAGATTGGTATTATCTCTATCATCAAGCATCACTGACCGGGGTAGTAGACTGCGAGTTGTGTGGAATTTCCGTTGTCACAAGATGTGGTGTACTGTTATTATTATATTTTCGGATTCACTGCTATGTAGGAGTCTTTTAAGTTTGTCTTGGGGTTAATTTTCTCTATTAGGTTGAATAATTTATCGTTTTTTTATTTTATTTGTATTTGTTCATTTATGATATTATTTTTATGTTTATAAATTTGTAGTTGTTCCCAGATTGTCATTTTGAGGCCTTTTTGTACTTTTTTTTATTAGGTGTACGTTTTCTAATATGGGGAATGTGTGTTTGTTTTTGATGACATGTGTGACTAGGTTTAAGTTATAAATTTCAGGTTTGATCTATGCATTGAAGTGTTCTTGATATGTGTCTTTTAATTTCTTTTTGTTTGGCTTATGTATATTTTATTACAGTCTGGGCATTCGATTTTGTATATTCCGTTATTAAGTATGGGACATTTTTTCCAGTTGGTTTATTTTATTGATTATGTTTCCTGTGTTTTTGTAAGCTATGTTAATATTATTATTTTTTAATCTTTTAGTTATTCCTTTTATGTTGTACCCTGTGTATGTGAATGTGGCCCATTTTGTTGTTGTTTATAGTTCGATTTTAGGTTGTTTTAATTTATTTAATATTTTAAACTTTAATATTGTTATATATATATATATATTCTTGATATTTTACGTTATCCATTGTTTATCCGTTGCACTGACTTGTCGAATTACTGATATTTTTTTTTGACAATGGTCAAGTGACCGAAAGGTGCCTCATCACACAAGGTAAAATCATTGCACTTAATGGTGGATAAAATTACTTACAATAGTAATATATTAACTTCATATATATATATATTTAATAATAATAATAATATAATATAATAAAAATATTAATATTTAAGCTTTAATGTTTTAAAAATACAAATTGGTTTATTTTGAAACAAAAACTAATAAAAAAATGAAATAATTGCAACAAAAGCAACGCTACAGTAATCATATCAAAAACAGAATATAACACACAAAAAAAACAGAAGAATTCATAAAATCTAACAATTGCATAGAATTAAACAAAGACCCCACTTAAAAATACCAAAACAAAATCATACAATTAGCAAAAAACAATGGCAATTTATTCAGTCAAAAAAAACTCTTACCAATACACAATAGACAATCCAAAGCCCCCCAAAATGAACGCCCTCATCAAAATACATAAAATCAACAATCCCATAAGACCCCTAATAAATTTTAAAAATGCCCCTGGCTATTAAATATCAAAAATAATCGCCCATAACCTAAAACACGAACTTAAATTGGAAAATAAATACACCATAAAAAAC
Source organism: Prosapia bicincta (assembly GCA_036971475.1). Taxonomy (NCBI): domain Eukaryota; kingdom Metazoa; phylum Arthropoda; class Insecta; order Hemiptera; family Cercopidae; genus Prosapia; species Prosapia bicincta. The sequence continues at coordinate 186,602,176 of JBAIZL010000004.1, read as the reverse complement.
TCAATTAAATTAACCGAAATACTAAAAACAATAAACATAACCGAAAACGCCAATAAACGAAACCATCCAAATAATAAAAAACAAATTAACTGACCTTAAAACCAACCCCAAATACACAAACCAAATCACAAAATGCCTAAAGACCATACTAAACCAAAACTGTTTCATATTAATTAATAAGATATATAAACAAATAGATGGCTTAGCAATGGGATGACCCCTCTCAAGTATAATATCAGAAATTTACCTCCAGAACCTTAACGAATTAATCACACTAACCATAAAAACACACAACCCCAACGGATATTGGATATGATATGTTGACGATGGATTATACATCTCACAAAATAAAGCAATAAATAATAATATCACCCTAAATGAAATCAACAACTTACACTGTAACATAAAATTCACCATGGAGGAAGAAATAAACAATAAAATAAACTATCTAGACCTAACAATAACCAGAAATACAAGTAACATTGAATACTCAATTAATAGGAAACCCACACAAACCATTAATACAATAGCAAACCATTCTAACCATCCCCCACAACATAAAATGGTTGCTTACAACTCACTCTTATAACAGATAAATTAGAATTTAAAATATTAAATAAATAAAATAACTTAAAATCAAACCACAAACAACAACAAAATGGGCCACATTCACATATACAGGGTACAACATAAAAGGAATAACTAAAACACTAAAAAATAATAATATTAACATAGCTTACAAAAACACAGGAAACATAATCAATAAAATAAACCAACCGGAAAAAATATGCCCCACACTCAATAACAGAATATACAAAATCGAATGCCCAGACTGTAATAAAATATACATAGGCCAAAACTATTTTCAAAAGCCATCTACTGGCTGTTTTCTTTATACAATTTTTTAAAGAATTAAACACAATACACACAGTACAAGGTGTGGCTATAAAGTAACAAGACTGGCTTTCTGTTGGACATGCTGTGCAAGTTTCAAAGCCACTTTTTCTTGTCCTGTTTAATAAACCTGAAACCTTTTCCAAATAACAATATAATAGCAAAATCTGTGTGCTCTAAAACTAATGTGTTAAGGTAGAATGCTTTGTTTTATTTAGCATATTCTTCTAGGAAATTTAATTTCTAATTTGTTTATTTTTGTTTGTAGAATGTTCATGAGTACATCTACTAATATTTTATTCATAAATTTTCAGTTATGTTGGGGACTGTCAGATACCATTGGCTTGTAATATGTTTCTGCAAGCTCGTGGTAAAGATCTACTTTTAAAGAATTTATACCGAAATTTTGTTTTGCACATGTGCAATTTGTTTGATTTTGGACTTATTAGTCCTGTGACAGTGTATATGACAATTCTGAAACTTCAGGAACTTATTGGGGCAGATGGAGATGAGAGCAAGGTAAATGAGCTTATATATTTTTTTAGTAACTTCAGACCTTTGAAAAATTCTCAAAATCTTTTTATTTATAAAATAATTTAAATTATAAAGTGTAATATTCATAAATGTAATAACACACAATTTATGTGTTTACATGTTGACATTATAACAACTGTTGTACCAGTATAAGATAGTTTGTGTCAACCTTTGAAATCATGGTGTCACTGGTTATTTTATAAAGCTCTCACTTTAAATGAGTGTTCAACACATTTATTACTGACTGGTAAAAATAATAAATTCACTTACCGAGCGTCATATAGTCATATTATGGTCTCCTGACACAAAAAATGGCTGATATTCAGGTATTTTGTGACGTCATAACTTCCACTGCCAGGAGGCGTCACAAGCCACATGGATACGGCTGGTAAGGTAATGTAGAACAAGTCATAGTTTATACTACTGCTGTCACACATACAAACACTAATTCCTGTTGTAGGTTTTTTAGCACGTATTTAAATTATATTGAAGAATTTTACATAGTCATTACACACTAACTCTTCTACTAATACTGAGTCTATTTACAGTTCATTTTTCTTGAGTTAGCCCTACATCAATTTGTAATACGTCAATTTGTAATACAAATTGAAACAACAAACAGGACATAGGCCCGGTTCATTTGGATACGATGGACATTAAAACGCTATTTCACTCCTCTTATTCTCTTTATAACACATTCTTCCACACTTTCGAATTTGCTTTCCAGGGGCGTCTCGTGATTCAAGCTTGGACAGAACATGGTTGGGCCTTTTCTTGGTCCTCACCCTTACTAGCGATGGTACAGATTGTGGTAGAAGTGATTTGACAACTAAGTGCCTGTAGTCATAAAATGACAGCTGTTTGTCAGGGTAAGCCATTTTGTACATAGTCCATGCATTTATCATGATTATCTGCATGACTTGTACAAAATCATGTCATAATGATCTTTTATACCAGCGGAGTCTTTCTTTCACAGGGGTAATAGGAAAGCATTTGATCTGCACAATCAACCCCCTTCATATTTCCATTATATTTAATTATTGGAAAAAGATTATCCCTAACAAAATTCCATTTATTTATACTTTTGCCCATGTTTCCTTTCAACCTCTGTGCTCAAGTATAATTTATTTCTCTAAACCCTCCTGGATATACTTAGGAGAGTATATTTTGCAACCATAACTCTCTTTGGGCAACGTTCCTCAGTTTCTCCTGTCTTGAGTTTTGCTTAGACCTGTAGTTACCTCCTTAGACAAATACTTTCTGTCAGCTTGTAAAGTACCAGTTACATATGTTTTCATTGACAATCGTTTTGACAATTATACAAATTGTCTATAAAGAGAGAGTGCCCCTTCCGTAAAAAGGGTGCCATCATTTCAATAACAACTTTTGATGCATGGCCCTTATTGCTTGCATTGTCTCCTTAGCCAGCATAAATCTTATTTCTGAGAGTCAGATCTTGAGGATTATTTACGGAGTATAATTTCACGACATATTCATGAAGTTTATTTTTTATATATTACCTAAACTCTAATCTTCTTCGCCACAGTTTCATCGCCTCATCGATCAATAGTTCTCTACAGGGTTAGTACAAATCGAGTACTTTATTATCAAAATACTGAATGACTGGGGAAACTTTAGCTAAACAGTTATCACCCATTACTTTTCACTGTAAAAATGGAGACATCTAAAAATTAACAAAAATCTATCTCTACTTATATTTTTACGAAAATACCCAAGATTGTACTGTTCATCTGTTCTCCACTAATCTTCTAAACGGCTAAGTCTTATGTATCCTGTATTAAACAATAATCCTAAGAAAACTTTGGCTCATCTACAGTGAGATTTTTTTATCTATGAATCCTAGAACTGGACAATGTTGAAGCGGCACAAAAAACCTGGAGGTCAGATACAGCTGTAGTGCATACTTGTTTGATTCCTTCAAAATATTTTTTAAAAATACAACATCTAGCTACAAAGAAAAAACCAAAAAGGGTCATTTTCATTTGGTATAGGAGAACGAAATCCATTATTACCAATGAAGGAAAGTTGTTGTAGACCATTTGTGGACTCTAAGATGGCTGACTTTGAGCGGGAATGTCCTCCTCCACCTCAAGGTCATAGTCACTGTCTTCCGAGCTTTTGTCACCAGTTGTTTCTACTTCTTCATCACTAGAAATTGGATCTTTTGTAAACCTACTAGCTATAATTTTACAATAAAGTGCAAAAAAAACACTGACAAAACAGTATCTCACACTATAAACACAAAATTTGCACAAGCGGGCAACAGTTGCACAACAATAAAGACAAAAGTATATACAAATAGCGCATGCAGTGAGAATATCATCCATCTACAGCTAACCCCGTACTGGTCGCTTTTATGCTTGGTCCTGCGTGCACTGCTGGTGTGACGCTATGGTATGCCAGTTGGCGGCGTCAACAGTGAACATGTTAAAGGTGTTAGGTTCAAATGTTAATTTGTCATTTAAAGCAGAATGTGATTAATATCTAATGACTTTGTAAATTTCAAACTTTACTAAAGCATTCATGTGATAGCTCATTGTACACAATAATTGTATCAAAGAACTTAATTTTAAAATAAGGTTGAAATTCAATTTGCAGAGTATAATATACAAAGTTAAATAAATAGAAAACCATATTAAGAGAAATTTTGTTTCACAGAAATCTACCAGGATTTTGCTTTTGTTTAGAGAACTAAGCAAATTTATTAAAAATACATTTTTGTTCATCTCTTGCTTGAAACTCTCCATAGTCAAGTAATTTTGCAATGCCCAAAGCCTTTTCTCGAGTTAATTGTCTGACATGAAAATTATCACTGCTAATTTTTTTTTCAAAGACAACATATCTTTGATTTTTGTATGGTCTTTCAAAATTGTAGATAAAGTTCCAAAATCATTAGCTACATCAATTTTCTTCATGCCCGAATCAACACTTTTTATTCTGTCAAGTTTATTTTTGATCATAAACTATTGTCTTTTCCCCCTTTGTTTCTTCATTATCATTCATTAAAATACAATACACTACAGACACTTGAAACTACCGTACATATACTATATACTGTGGTGTACTATACAAATCTTTACAATGCTACAGATTGTGAGTCATTTATCTTTCTTTTTAATTATGGAGATAAACCCTTCAGAAACTCTAAATTATATTTTTGTAGTATACAAATATTTTGTTATACTGAAATTTATGGGTTATTCTTTGTTAAAATGGGATGTGTTACACATGTACACATATGACGAGCTAAGCAAAACATTTTGTTATACTGATATAACAAGATTTGACATGTATACATATTGTTTATATTTATCTGAAATTTGACATTAATTTTGCTTAATTGCATGTAGTTTCAGCACATTATAGCAGGATGCAATGCAGTCCTTTGTGATAATTTTGAGTAATTTAAAAAATTAAAATTTAATTTTGTAATCTGTGTAAATAATCCAGGAATTAGCTGTTTAATTGTTCCGCAAGTTATAGAATACATAAACTCACTAGTTTGTTCTTGTTTCAACTATATACTTACCTAACATTCAGTTTTGTAAAAATTCTCTTCAATTTTTGTTTTGTTATAGTTTTATATTAAGGTTTCCACTTTTTTCAAATACAAAACTAGATAAAGTTTATAGAAATAAAGATGAAAAGCAATAAAAAAAAATTATTAGAACTAAAGTTTTTAATATCTTTGTAACAATGAACGTAGTAACTCAAGAGAGTGGATATTTTCCAGTGTGTTAGAGCGGAAAACTACCTCGCCATATGAGCCAGGCCAGTGATTCTCTTTGGGAGTAATTTATATGCCGACCTAAACATATTAGCCATTGCCACTGCTTAAATACCCATACAACAGGAACGTAACACGAATGATAGTTCCTGTTTACCATGTTAAAATTTAATTTTAAATTTTTATTCATTTTTGTGAAAAACACTTATTCTCAGAAATTTGTTCAACTGTTTTAAACTTAAATTAGTTTCAGACCAAAGTCTGGAACAAATCTCTACAAGGTTTTCATCTTTCACTCATTTGACAGTAGCAGTTGGTTTAATACTGTCTGTCTGTCTTTCATGTCAGTAAGATGCCAAGCAATAACTACATAATTCTGTGTTACCTGTTCACTATAGATGTTAGCCATTTCACAGTCCAAGATGAAAGGCGCTTGTTTCACAGCCCCAAGCTGCCATCCCTTCTCTCATCAAGGTCCAATGTCCACCATCTTGGTTCTTTAGTTTGGCACTGTGTATCACATGACTTGTTCTTAGATCGATGAGTACACACTGTTACTTGTCTCTAGCTGTTTATCAGTATACTCCTTATTGTTCATGTGTTAAAATGTCCAGGTACTTCGGTCTGGCGACATCCACCTCTTATTCTATTGCTTACATAATTTTAATACAATATTTAAATTATTTTGTGTTCCAGCTTGACTTACATGATTTTGACTCTTTTTATAGTAACATTTTTTTTCTCATCTTCAATAACTTTATATTTTATTATTAATCATGTTTACACTCACAGAGATTATTGTTTAAATAAATGCAGTTGATTTTCAAGTCAGGTACAACTAGTTATTTAAACAGGCAATGTTTCAATAACGGCTATGTTATCATCACCAGGGCTTATTCCTCATGCACTCTATTACAAAATAGCACTGACATAACCTTAGTATATTTATAAAAACAGCACATATAAACATTAACACACAATAACTTTGTTTATGTGAACTAGCAATAAACTCAAGAAAGCTTGAATGTGGGTCCTGAGAAATAACAGATATAAAACCATCTGTCCGTTTTACCCAGGACGCACATTCAAGCCTTTTTTTTGAGTTTATTTCAGTACACTTGGACAAAGTTTTTGTGAGTTAATGCGCTCTTCTCATAATTTATTAAGGCTATGTCACAATGTTATTTTTTCATTTAAAATTATTTTTTATCAATTAAATTCTTACTTGAAAATAAATATTTGTCGTCTTACAATGTTATGATTGTCAGTCGTAGTATGTGTCTGTTAACTCAAGTTCCTCAAGTCAGGCAATTTGTTGTAATACAAGTTAGTTTTGAAATTTTTGTAATACAGGTTTTGCAGGACTCGTGTACAGCTCAAAGAAAACATTGGATCAAAGAGGGAGCTAACAAATCTATTGGAGACATAAGAAGAATAACTGCGAGTCCGGCAGGGAATCCAGCTGAAAGGCGTAAACCAGCAACAAACTTCTCTCCACAACCAAACAAATCTGACAAAGTTATGCAACGAATGTATCATAATGCTTCGTCTTCAAGTGAGAACGTTTCAAAGAAAAGAACATCAGAACAGCTTGAAAAGAGACAACTAGAACAACCTGAAAAAAGATCATCGGAACAACCTGTCCGTAATGGTGAATTGACTGAAACTCCAACAAAGAAAAAATCAGTAGGAGGTAATTTTAGAGATTTAATGAGACCCAAATTTTAATTTAAGATATAGATTACTAATTATTTATAACGAATTTCAGGGTTTAGCAATCCTGGAATCCTTGAAAATTCTGGAATTTTGCTTTTTAATTCTGAAAAACCCTGGAATTTGTTTCAATTTTGATTCCGTTCATTTAACACGTTCGTTGCCAAGCTGCGCATATATACGCTGTTTGGTTTTTCACGAGAGACTAACGGTAAGAATTCGAACTTTCCATACAGACTGTGTTAAAGTTGGTGTGACCATTACAGACCAAAACTGGAATGTTTTAATAAGTTAATATACTACATAAAGACGTATGTTTGTTGAATATATATTTTTGTGTTTCCAGTTTTTAGTGTTTTGGGGATGACGGACATAAGAGCCGGCCGGTTTATAGCACGAAAATCTGATTATAGACCAAGCATCTCATGTAAGACCACTACAGTAGAACCCCTCAATTCCAAACATGATTTTATGGGAACAAAATTTTTAAAAGTATTTAAAATTTAATAAAGTATGTACTAAATTTTGCTAGTTACATAAAACAGGTCTGAGACGTGTATTATATTGGAAATAAGACTAAATACATGTAAAAACAGAAATTTCATACAAAGGCTTATATCTAACACCCATTCCGAGTTAGGCAATTTATATCGACTAACTCGGCTTGGGTAGTCGTGCTAGACAGATTGCTTATAAGCTACATACCGTATCGAAAAAATACAAACAATATAAATAATATAGTATCAGAGACAAAATATGTGTACAATATACAGTTCAGAATATTTACAAACGCACACATCACTTGACACGCTTACATCTTTTGTGATGAAATGCCATTAGAGTAGGAGCATACATTCTTTGTGGTTGTAATCGAATAGACTAGTGCTACAATATTTTCCTGGAATGAAGTTCTACAGAAAGTTACAGTATTTAAGATCTAAATAATAAATGCTAGGTATTTCTTCCGTTTTTACATGTAATAATCATTATTACAAGCCTTAATAAGGCCCTGGTTAATTAAACTGTCTTCTCTTGATTATATGTTATTAGAGACTAAAGGTTGGCCAATAATCAGTGGGATTAGGAAACTTGAAAGTTTTTGCAAAAGTTAACCATTAACCGTTAAACCATTGATAATGTGTTTTCTACATCAGTAAAACTTCACAATAAAAAATACAACATAAATAATAATAATTAACATTAAATGTTAATGAAATATTATGTATTTAAGGCAAATTGTAAGTAAAATTCTAATTGATTAAATTTTCAATATTGTAAAGATAAATTAACAATTTTGCTAACATAAATTAGCAAAAGATAGTTTATTATAGCGAAGGTCATTTAGCGATAAAAAAATTATTTGCTTTAACCAAGAAATAAGTAGATGGAAATGGTCTAGCATAAAATATATAACTATTTTATCTTTCTTTTGTAACACATGTCAGTTTTTCTGGTTTATCATAGAAAACCATTCAATAAATATTAAGTAAAATGATTGGATTACAAAATAAAAATAAAATAATAAGAATAGGTGTAGAGAAATATTTTAACTACAAGTGATAATTGTAAGGGTTAGATAATCGAGTTATCTAAAAATATGTAGGTGTTTAAAAGTAATGCAATTACTCAAAACCAGTAGTATAATAACATTGTTTCTTTTTATACATTATTTATTTCGTTTCAGTCGAGTTTTGAGTAGTTATACGTTATCATTATATTAAAATCAAACTTCTACATTTCTAAAAATATTTTTAATGCAACAATGAGATTGAAAATATACCATGCCCACATATAATTTATAATCTATATTTAGACACGAACTAAAAAGGCATTAGTTTAAGAATGACATGTTTTCATGTACAATTCAACCGAATTTATCCTTACTCTTTATGGAAGTGGTTTTCAAACGTTTCCCAACCCGTACCTCCAGTAAGTTAGAATATATTTTCTGGTGGCACCTCTACAGAAACTTGGCCATTATTTTGTTGGTAGTAAATTTTGATCAATTCACTTTTACTTACTATTGTAGTTAATACAGAATAAGTACATACTGGAATACTTTTTAAAACACTTTTAAAACTAGCCAATAGACATGGTTTAGGTCTTTCGTAGGTAGTAAACATGAATCAACACAATAGTTCTACCTTGTTATTACAATCTATTTACTGGGTTAAAAATAAATACAGAATAGTATTACATAGTGTAGAAGACTAAAAATGTTTAATTATGTGGCTCCCAGGTAGTTGCCACGTTCACCTTGGGAACCATCGCTGTACAGTAAGCTGTGTGAGTTTTAGGGTAGTTTTCTTTATTCATTAAGTGTTGCTCATAAATTTTACATACTTTCTACATATTTTTTTCTAAATTAAATTACAGGAACTAAACCTGGAGTTACTGATAAGAAGAGACTCAACATTAAAACAGAAAATCCTGTTAAAAAGAAACAGTTGATACCAAGTGAATTACCTAATGCTAAAATCACTTTACCTCACATAGGGGACACTAAAGGAACTAATAGCAAACCTCCACTGCCTTCAATAGCCAAAGATGTTGTGTCCAAACTTAGAAGAAAATCTTCAACAGCATCTCTTAAAGAAACATCAACTATTACTCATGATACAGGTAATCCTGTAGTTGTTCTAAGAAGAAAATCTTTTGCCGGGGCTACAGATGTTCTAAGAAAAAAGACCATTGAAAATGGTGTTTCTAATGCTATACCAAATTCGCTACCTTCAGATAGCCGCAGGAAAGATTCAACGCCAAACAAAACAAATAATGTTAGCTAGTCTTTATTAATCACTAAAATGTTACTAATAGACACATTTATTGCGAGTACTTCAGTGTATCAGGGAGTCAGGTACAATTAATTTTTTGTAGTGTTGACTTCAAATTTTCAATTACTTTATATCACAAAATATTATTAATTTGTTTGGTCACATTTTTCTTTAATTAATATGATTGCTCTGTACAGTAAACTTTCTTGTATGTATCCAGTCTTTTATTGTTAGATATCAATTTGTTTTCTACAAAAAATAATGTTGAAATTAACATTTTAAGACAAATATTAAACTTCATTGGTATTTTTCATACAAAAGGTTAAACAGACTATATTGAAGTTGTCCTCTTCTTACTATGTTAAATATGTAAGCTTATTAGGGCTGTGCACAATTTTAAAAATTGAGTACTGTATTAGAATACAAAATCATAATGAAGAAGGTTTTTTTTTTACTTTCTCTTCATTACATATTTTCAGCTAGAGATTCTATCTCTCATACTTTCTCTCATCATTGTTAAGAATTCATGAGTCAAAACACCCTTAAACCATTAATCAACATCCCTTGAGTACTTGGAGGTTGACACAAGGTTTTTTTTTCCTTTTTACTTGATTAATATCAAAACCCATAACAAACCAGGTAAAAAGAAAACATGAATAGCAGTTTGTAAAAATGCCAAAATTAATTTAATACAATTCATTCTTGCGCAAACTACAAATAGGGTAATAATCTGTATCTACTTCTAATCATTATGCCAACTAGTAAAATGGAATAACAGATAAAATTTCAAGCATGTCAAGTTTGGTCTCAAATAGAATTTCAAAAACCCTAATTTTGTAATTTTAGAAACTATGTATCCTTAAAAATTATAAGATAAACATTAAGTAAAAAAGGTAATATAGTAATTTTGTTTTTTCAACACTTTGTAAAGTAAGAAAAAGTGACATTGACCTTAATTTTTCCAAATGAAACTAATCAGTGATCTTTGATTTTTAATTTTCTCAGTAGTTTCTTCACATTCAGCTATGGTATGAAATGCTCATAAAAAGAAATTAATTTTTCTTACAATAAATCGGTTTTTATTAATAATTTCCCAGTTGGACATTTGAAAAAGTATTTTTTATTTCTTTTGTAAATTTTCTCAACAAACACACTCAAACTGTTATTATACTTTGACTAGGGATGAATTAGGTTTGTATATTAAGTTCTAATGTATCATATATTGATTCTTTTCTATATTCATCCTATATTGACGGAAGTCTACATTTTTCATAGAAATATTATCTCTCACACACAGTTTTAGGTTTTATTTAATTGCAATATAATATAGATTAAAAGATTTCTTTGCTTAGAAGCATGCATGTCTTATACAAAGCTTATTCATATTTAATGGCTATAATTACTTTGATTTAATTGTTACAAGAGGTATTTCAAATGTTTTTTTATAAGCTGACCTCTCCCCTCTGTGTATCTGTTATTGATAGATTCTTTTCCATTTACAATGTATATTATGTTCAAGTTAGGATAATTAATAAGGTTATCATGACATATTGTTTTTTTTTTCATATTAGGTGGTAGCCACTATATATGTTTACTGGTTATTTATAGTGTATTTATGATCAAAGACCTATATTTTGAATTTAGTGGTTTAAGAATTTTTTTGAAACATTTAAAGCAATTTTTTGTTTATGTATATAGTTGCCTCATGTCAGTGATATTTCAATAAAAAAATTTTACCTCTCAATATCAAAAGCCTTAAGGAATACGGAAAAAATAATAGAATTTGTTCCTCAGATTCTAAAGCAGGAAATTTTGTATACTCCTGAAATAATCCTGCTCTAAAAACACACAAAACATCATGCGTTAAAAGTTTTTTTGTTTTATAAAACCAAGCATTAAGTTAAGCCACATTAAAATAGCTATATGTTTAAATAATGTATACAAAATATCTTACTAGAATAGGGTTGACTTTAAAAAAATAAAAAATTTTAATTTAGGCTGATTGGTTGATGTATGATGTTTGAATTTAACTCTGCAAAGGATCGCCTATCGTATATTTGTTGGATTACCAGAACAAGTTGGAGAGCATTTCATACATCACCCAGTTAGCTTATGTTTTAGTAACAAACAAAATTGTTCAGTAAATATAAAATTTTACTGATTTTATTAATTTTGTCTAATTAAATTTGTTTTTCTGAGAGTACAGTTTTTTTTAAAGAGACTCATACATTATTAAAAGATAATTTCAAGTGTATTGTTGAGTCATTTTAAATGTCTTATGTTCTCTTTTCCCTTCAATGTTTAAACATATTTGTAAACCAAAGTATGTGCTACTTCAAATATGTAGATTGATTTGTTCTGTGCACATAGTTTCCAGTCTGTTTTTTTCCTAGATTTAAAATGAAATATACACATTTAAATTCTAATTTAATGACTATTTCAGCATTTAAGTAATGTGCTTCAAATGAATTAAAGAATGGATTCACTTTCCTTTCCACACGAAAATAGATCCGATTAGGCAATAGAATCCTTATTGTGATCTTCAAATTTGTTTAGAGGTGTCATGTTAATTTTGAAATTTGGTCTTTTATATGAACAAACATTGGAAATCTTTACTACAAAAAGACATTGTTTTATTACAATTGTGTGATTTAAAAAAAAAAAAAAATTAATCATAGGTGGTGCAACTCTTGTATCAAAAGTGTCTGGTTATGGTTAATAAGCCATAATAACACTATTTTCAAAAACAATTCCTCACTATTCACTTTTATTCTCATATATAATTATTGCTAGATAACTGTGTGCTATGATTGGTTTAGGAGTAGAATTGTTTATTAGTTGCAATGACTTATTTGAATATGAAGTTTTTTAACCAGTTATTTCTCCCGTATTTATACAGAGGAAACTACCATTACTGAAACAAATGTTGCTATGTCTACGTTATAAATAACGTTTTGTACTACCATATAGACTAGCTGTATAAATATTTCTAGAGTACAGTTTGAGGATTGTTGCTCTAATGGTAAGTCCAACTCATTTTTTTTTAACATGTAGCATAACAGTAGCAAAGAATAGAACTTGGCCACTTACTACCACAGCGAACAGACTCTGTTTGTGGCCAGAATTATGAAATTTGACCAAGCTCTTTAACAAGGGTACATATATAAATTCTGATAAAAAATTCATGAACATTACTGTTACATTTAATGTGTTAAAATTGTTTGAACATAATTTCTTCTGATTTCTTAAGACTGACAACACTTTTTACATCCAAGAGTTAAAAATGAACTTTTATAAGAGTTATAAAATGGACTTCAAACAAATTAATAATTAGGTTCAAATTATATTATTTTATTGTTAGTACTTAAATTGATATATAATCTTTTTGTAATCAAATCGTTGTAACTGTCAACACTTTCTATTTGGAGTTGTATTTAGGTATGGGTTAGTTTTATAGCATTGATAGCTATAAAATTTTATTTTATTTAGAATCATTTTTCAACTTTAAATAATTAAAATATTTTTGTAGTATGATGTGCAGCAATTAAATAACTGTATTGATGTTAGGACAATTTTTAATTCTAAAGATTAATGAATGTTTACTTTCAATATTTTTCCTCTTATTTTTTTCTCAAGTCAGATTTTATCTAAACTAGACTTGATCTTTTTTAATAAAACAAGTACTGTATTAGGATGCTGTATTTTTCTTACTTTTTTATAAGCATTTATAGTTTGACAAAAATGTAATAATTGGATTATATAATGTGAGTCCAAAAGTTGTAAACAAATGTCATTTCAAATTTTGGTCAATTCATTTTGCATTCAGTTTGTCTTTAGTCTATTGATTTAGATTTTCCATAGATTTAAATAATAAATTATTCCATAAGTTGAACTTAGAAAAAAATTTATGATTTTTAAATTAAGAGTTCTTTAGAATGTTAATGTGAATTTTTACTCAAAAAGTTTTTTAAACAGTTAAAAGCTGAAAATTTCAAGCCTAATGTTTTTCTTGTATTAAATTTACATGAACAGAGTTTGTGAAGTTACTAAAAGTTGAATCTATGTTCTTAATTCAATACATTAGCTGCCAGCCACAATATCAGCGTTTTCCCGAGAATTGTCAAAATATTTTAAGCTTATTTTTTAATATTGTGTACTTATTTTTTGTTCTCCTATCATTCCTAAGTACGAAAATATGTTTCTTTTAATAATATACAATATAAACACACGTCATGTTAATTTTCTAAACATTGTTTTTGAGGTAAATATGTTTTCTCATCTGTGCAACACTGTCTTAATATTTTTTGTGTTTTGTGTGCAAACAATAAACAACAAAACCATAATGCCATATCTGGTTGTCTACATAATAAGCTGACAAACAAGAAAATTGTCAATTCGGCGCTTATTTAGAAGACATGTAAATGTGTCACATGTGAATTTGTATAGAGCAAAAGTATAAACATATTCTCCCTGATAAGTAACGCTTCAGATGTGATGAATCTTGTAAGTAAAATTTTTTAAACTTCTATCAAGTAAGTAAAAACTTTGAATAATTACTTTTTGAGGAATTTACATTTTAATTTACTTTCTAGTAAGGATGATTTTTTAGAAGTTAGCAATGTTTGTACTGATTAAAGGTTTGTAAATTTGGAAAACAATAGAAAAAATCAATATAATACGTCATTAAAAATTATTTATTGCATTATAAAAGTATATAAAGATGAACTTCTTTCAATAAACCAATTTTGTTGGTTGGAATAATCAACTCAACTTCACTAATATTGTTAGAAAATAAGTGTCAGGCCATAACTCCTGACATTTTGCTCCTAGAATAACACCGTGTTTATATGTTGTGGACATTTTTCTATCAAACAAAAACCATCATAATTAGTTCTGTAAGTTGTGTGAAGCTTGTTTAATACAGTGCATTCATTTTTCTAAAAGTAGCAACACCAGTTGAGTACTACTAATAAACAGAAAACGTAACTAGATAACAATGTCGGGCTTATTGGTCTGACAGTTTTCGTCTTAGCATATTGGCCCGTCATGGCAACTAAAGGGTTAAATTAACTAATTTAATTTTTTACGTGCTAATACAAGTTTTTGATGCCAAAGATTGGTCAAGGGAGATCATACCATTATCTTATTTTTAATTTCTTAAACCACTTAAATTATCTGATATAAATAATCTGCCATAAACTGTTTTTAACAGATAGTAACGCTAACAGATTACCCAATATTTATACAGTTTTACATTGCTCTCTTTACGTGATTCTAATGAAATAAAAGTAACTATATAAACAGTTAAATTGTTGAACTGGAAACTTTATTATTAAGTACAACGTTCTAAAATTATGTTGATAATCACAAAAGTCAAAAGAGAATAACCACTGATTATTTAATTGTTGCACCTGATACATATTCCCGCCTTAGAAATATTAATTTTGTATACAATTATAATTTGTGTGAAAATTGTGAGAATTTTTAAGAAGCTTAATTTTCTATGATTTCATGAAGAATTTATCACCAGATCTTAGTCTTTTAAAATGTATTACTTGTTATAAAAAAGTATACTTAATTATCTTTATTAAATATGCTGTTTTACCTTAGTGTTCGATCTCAAAAGTTAGCACCAATTTTAAAATTTTCTCACTTTGGAATATAGGGGATTTTTTACTGGCTGTGTATAATTTTAAAATAGAGTAATTAACTGAATGTTTTGCAATTTATTTTCACTTGATTGTTAAACAATTTTTTTAACACTCTGTAAATGACTTATCTAAATTTGAATCTAAAAGTTACCATTTGATGATAAACTTTTGCTTATTAAAAGTTTTTTTTTCATTATTAAAAAAATAGTTTTTTGTTAACACTAATATTTATTTTCAAATGTATTTGTATAAATAATAAACATTTTTCTAATTTTAAGTTTTTTTACAAAATATTAATTTATTCTATAGCATGCTACATAAAGGTGTTGAGAAAAATGTATCATTTGTTTGGTGATAAAGAGAGTTAGAATAGTGGAGGTTATAAAATGTGAACAAAATTGTAATAATTTTTTTTAGTAAATACTGATACAAAAAATAAATATAATTTAATCTCTAAACCATTTAAAACTTTGACTGAGCCAACTATATCTTTGGTTAGGTTAGTCTGTCATTTTAGATTACATTTTAGGGATATATGATGAATAGAAAAATTATTGCTACTTAGGAAAATAAAAACCTGCTCATATTTGTGTATCCATTCAACTACTTGTAATTAGTGGTCTCTGATTGTTGTAACTTTAGATGTGTCTCAAAGGTTGTACCTGATGTTCAGAGAAACCTGTTAGCAAAATTAAATAACACTAAGATATGGTAAAGAAAATAATCATTAATTAACAAAGTTAATTTGTACAGTGGTATAAACTTTTTAATTTGCTACATTTTGTGGGTGAGGGTGACAAATTGTAGAAAAATACAAAATATGTATAACAAAAGCCTAAGAGGAAAAATTACAAGTCTTTTGTAATTTGTTTAGTACAAATTAAAAATTATTAACATTATATTTAATTAGCCATGATTAGTGAATGTGCCAATTTTGCCGCATACTTCATGATCAGAGTATTTTTACAGTTTAGACTACTATAAATTTGCTGAAATTTATTTAATATTTATGAATTGCTAAGTGCCTGTAATACAATATTTGTAATTCAACTAAATAGTTTGTATAAAAATTTTCATACAATGTGTATTTATATCATTGTAAAAGTGAACTATTATTATTCATAAAAAAAATGTACAATTTAATTTTAACAAGTTTAATCAATTGTAAGTTAATGTAATTCGAACAACATTAACAAAATACAAACACAATTATTCAAATTAATCTATTAAAATTGTTTAAAACATATCATTTTTGTGACACTATTTCAAATAAATTCACAAAACAAGGCTTATGCATGACTAAGTTGATTTTAAACAAAAAAGTAAATTATTAAAAGCATAGAATGGTCCATGGGTTGAAGCTTTTATTTTTATACCCCTGCTCATTGTTTTCTTGTCATCCATGAACGACACTGTGCAGCGTAATCGCATTGAAATGAGCGAATGTTCTTGAAACATTTTGGTGACTGACTTTTCCATGACCAACAATTCAAGTTTTTCTGAACCAACTGGATTTGGGCACACTAGTGGAAGTCTACTTAGTTTTCCACCTTATAAACAACCGGCTTATTTGGATTGTTTATAAAATGGTTCAGATCTGTCAACATTAAAAACATCACAGAGGGAGAAATCTTTCAGCAACTGTAGTAACATGGTTTCTTTCCACAAGGAAACATCTTCCTCATTTACTGCCTCTGGTTCTCCACTGACCTGACAAGGTCATGTCTTGTTTAGGATCGGTCAATCCATCCACTGGATACAGTGAAGTTGTTAATTTGAGGCTCTTTCACAATTTCTCATACTTTTTCAGCAAGCAGGTCACATTCATAGGTAGATGTAATCTACAGGCTTGATGAAACCATTTTAACAAAACCTTTTCCAATTCTTCATACTTCCCAGTCTTTTTTATTATTTTTTTTCATTTTAACTTGTTGTGTTTACCTCTAATCTCCCTTTTTCTTTTTTAATGTGGAACTCAGGATGTTCAAATAGACTGCGATTTGTTTTTCAGTTGATCAGATTGATTTCTCAGTTGTGAATTTTTGTCGTAACACTTCAAAATTTTCAATTTATCAACTGATAAAACATTTTTTTAAAATCTCTTAAACTAATAAACACACCATTCTATACTTGATAACAACTACAGGCTATAATAATTTAAAAAATCCTATGGAACATCCACAGTTACACACTTATTTTACAAAATCTCCAATGTGACAGACTAGCCTCCACTCAGTTAACGTTTTGTATAACATCCATATTTGGAAGATGTAGGAAAAGTAGAATGGTGAAAAGGAGCAACTTATGGCCATTTGTTTGTTTTACGAGTATGAAGGGATATAACATTCAAGTTGAATTTTGTTAATGTATGTATTTCCTTTATTTGTAGTTAATATATTAGGTGTTTTTATTTTTTATAAATTTAGATAGTGGGCTGCGGGATATTTCTGTTGGTTATATACAACCCAGACCAGTCCATTATCCTTCAGTCAGATTTCTACAAGGAAAATTTAATCATTTTCATATTTTATTTAATAGTCTACATAGTCAATAAAGGCATAAATTATAAAAGAAAAGAATTTAATAATATTATTTGTTCAATGAAGTTTTTATGAATGTATGCCTCTGCCACAGCCGATGAATTGAAGGTTTTAACTTTGTGGCATTGAATTTAAAATTAATATGTGAAGTTTTATGTAGTTATAAGATTAAAAATAGGTTTAACATACTTATTTTACTAATTTATGTGAGTCATCTGTATTCTAAATGAAGTTATTGTCCAAATTTGCAACTAATAAATTTATTTCCTTATAATTTGGTTTCCTTTATTTAAGAAAGCATCATGAAAAAGAATTATGTAATATGAACTCTAAATATTGTAAATTTTGGCAGAACCTAAACGCATAATTAAAATGAAGCAGTATTTTCTCAAAATTGTAGTAAAATATATATAATTACTCAAGTATCATTTTGTTCCTACTTTCAATTTGAATTTAGGTTTGTCGATCAAAATTTATTAAACTTTTCAATAAAGGAAGTTATCTTGAAATATAATTGAGAGGAAATTGTTGATCAACATTTGCTATATATTTATTGAAATCTATTTTAAACAAATTTGTATTTAACTGTATAAAATACAATTATCTTCAATGCATAATTTTACTTTCAAACGTATTAAAATTATTGTTGCTATAAGTACCTAATTTTTATAGAAAATGCCTTCTGCAGAAACAGTGTACAATTTCTTATTTAGATTTTTGCAATGTTTATTCACTGATTAGTTTCATACATTGTTAATTTTTTTAGAATATGAATAGGGACATTATTTGCATACTTATTACAATCTATTTTTAAAAGTCTACGAGTAGAGGGTTAGCTTCGTGAAAGGAACGAATGTTTTGAAACGCGTCAGCAAGTAAGCAATTACGTATTCACTTAGTTAAGTATTTTTAAAAATTGCATTGTAAACTCAATTATGCTACTTTAAATTCATTTTGTACCTATAGTTTAATATAAGTTAAATTGTTAAAATCCTTATTTTTAGACAATTTGTTTTACATTTCCCATTTAGTTTAAATCTCACAGAATATCATTACATTGAATGAGTGGTGTTGATAACTCAATTTTAGTAGTATAATTTTAGTTTTAAATGTGTAAAAAGTTGTAAAACATTTCATTATGAAGACGACTTTAAATCTATTATAAAGACAAATCTATTTAGGACATAATTTTTTGCTACATCTTAGCTTTTATTAACACATATTTTAATGCCTTAAAAATATTGTAAGATAATGAAGTTGGTTGGGTATAATTATTATATTTTATATCATTTAATAAAGGTTTTAAAACACAAATTGTGTTAAAAATTGCTGCCATTTTGTTTAACTTTATGTTAGAGAAATAGTGAAAGCATTGTTTTGTAATTAGTTAGCCATATTTTTGTATTGCAGAATATTTAAAATCCATTTCTAAGTACAGTATAAGCTCTTTAAACCTAACAATATCAAAATATAATGTGAGAAATGTTAAGTTACAAGAAAATATGATCATGATTTATAAAAATAAACATTTAAGCATAACTAACAATATTAATTTATTTCTTCAATAGAGGTGTCACTTTTTTCAATCTTTTATTTTTTTTTATTACATTTAAATTTGATGAAATAATATTAGCTCATTAATCAAATCTATAATGACTTCATCTTTTTGATGGTTTAATTAGTTTTACTAATTATATATATTGTGTATTTTTTTATATTTGTATTTACTTATTAATTCACTTGGTAAAAACCACTACTTACTGATGTTTATCAACAGACAAATATTCCACTTGATCAGAGCATTGTTCAATACTGTGAGTTACAGACAAAACCTCAAGATGTACAACCCAAAAACTTCAATTTTTTTTCAATATGAAATAAGGGCATATTTTGTTTAGTGAATTGCTTTTGTTGTTGATATAACATTTGACAATATTAAAAACCTATATTTAAAAATATTTTTTTTTTTTTCAATTTGACTCTTTTTTTTACTTAATAATAGGTTTTTTTTAAAATACACACAGCATATAATATGCCTTTTCTAATTTATTAGTAATATTTTAGTAAGTAATTATTTTACTTATATCTACTTGAAGTATTGTTTAGTATTCAATTTACAATCCTAAGTAGATGGGATCTTCTTAAAACTTATACCAGGTAAAAATATGATGAGGCTAGGAAAGACATAAAATTGGTACTAATATATATTCGAGTGTCATATTTTACCTTTTTTTATCTATGATAAGACAAAAACCAAAAGCCAATTGATTTGTCATGTGATCAAAACCATACATATTAATTTATTGATTAAAATTTTTATGACTAAAACTATCATTTATAATTTCAATAATTATAAATTACGACTTGGACAAGGAAAATTTATGGTTTATATATATATATTTAGGTTAGTTTTGGTTGGTAAAGATTATTTAGATTTTTTTTACTAGGAGACTGACAGACTTACCTTGGTAAGAGTCCACACTGTAGTCTTGAAATAGAAACACGTAAAAGCACATAAACATGTTTATATGCTTTTATGTGTTTCTATTTCAAGACTACAGTGTGGACTCTTACCAAGGTAAGTCTGTCAGTCTCCTAGTCCAAAAAATCTATATATATATATATATATATATATATATATATATATATATATATATATATATATATATATATATATATAAACATTAGTTGTAAGAAACATAGTTCATGTTTTATCATCTGATTATTTTATCTATATAAATATTATCTACATAGAAGTTTTGTAACTACTGATTTTATTATTTTATCTTAACCAAGGATTTTCTTAGTTACATTATTTTTATTATTTAATGAAAGGAAGTTACCTTATAATTATCATTACTGTGAAAAACAAACTTATTCGAACGTTTTTTTTTTCATATTAGGTTAACTTATTTTTCCCAAGTAGAATCATATCTAGTTTCCTTGAAATTAGGGTTTGGTTTTCTTAAAACTGTTTCACATAAAATTCTCTCTAGTCCACTGCTTTTGATGCTAATATAATCTGATTGTTAGGTTACTGAGATTGTATTGTACTTCTGAGGTGTTATAATTGTGTTATTAATTTGTAAAAGGAACTAATCAATTTGAAGTTCTGATGAATTTAATAGACTTATGATAAAGACACTGCCATTAAATTTAACTAAGTTGACTGTGGTTGTTTATTTAATTTTCATTTTGTGGTTCATTATGTGGCTGATATAAATGGTTTTATTTTTCTCATTAAAAATGTAAAGAATTGCTTATGTAAAACAATTTTTAGAGCAAGACCTACAAAAATATTGTTTTAAAATCGTAATTAGCAAAATATATTAGTCATAACTTAATATTTTTTAGTTCAATATTAAAATGTTTTAAGAGCAAGACTTACAAAAATATTGTTTTAAAATAGTAAATAGCAGAATATATTAGTCATAACTTAATATTTTTTAGTTCAATATTAAAATGTTTTAATATTTTTTAGTTCAATATTAAAATGTTCTGTAATAGTAAATCTTTTAAATTTAGTTATATCATATGTTTGGAAAAATTTGTTAATAAATTAGGAAGAAAGAAATCATTTGTTTATAGTTAGTGAAATGACACATGTTTTAAAGCTAGACTTGGGCTTGACATACCCTAAAACTAAAGAATAAAACAGAGATTATATCTACTTATACACATAAAAGGTGTATGTGTATAAATGTATTTTTGTAGGAATTCTCAAAGTAAATTTTTTATCAAAATTTTCATACAAAAAATATAAAATGGGGTGAATACAAGATTTCTTTTACCATTCCAATATTAGTTTTTTTTTAAATGTGATAAAAATATCTTACAAATAAAGTTTGTGCTTTTTGATTTTAAAACTTGTAAGAGAAGAAAGAGGGTAAGTATTTTACCTGGAGCTCATTAATTAGGTATAGTATGTAAAAAGAGAGTAACTACCCTTAACTGCAATAAAAATCTGTCCACTGCCCTTTTTTGTAATTAACAAGTGTGTTACTTTGTCTCATATTTTAATGTTTTCACTACAAATCATCCCTCCTACTGCACTAGGTAATATATTTTAATGTAAGATAGAGACAATTTGAAATGTAAAACAATTTAAAAACAAAAAATTACAACAGCTATGAAGTATGAAATTTTTCCATAAGCAGGTTATAAAAACCGTTGATGGAAAAATCCATGAGTAACTCTTAAGGTGTGAATGAAAACGCATATTGCATAATGGTGCAATAAATTTATTTTACCTTTTGTAAAAAACTTTCTTTATTGGGCACAAATATTATACAAGTTATTGTAAAACTAAAATTATATTACCTTATACAGTAATACCTCCACTTACGCTACCCCGTCTTACGCGATTCCCAAGTTACACGGTTTTAAATCATGATGACAACCTTGAGGCGGCATCGTAGCGAAGCGAGAGCATGTCTTGCTCAGTCCGCATCATCAGCAGACTCAGTTATGTGTTGTCCTGAGTAAAAATGTCCTGTTGACCAGAACATGATTTGTTCTTAAACTAAACTGATTTTTGACAAATTAAAAGAAGAAGCTGGAGAGGTAGCTAAGGATGAAATGTTTAAAGCTAGCAACGGTTGGTTCAGTCGATTTAATAGTCGTAACTGGCACAGTATTGCAAAAAGTGAAGAGACAGCAAGTGCCGATAAAGAGGTTGTGTCCCTGTTTCCAGAAAAATATAAAGCTATGATAGAAGAAGGTGGCTATACCAGCCAAACCATATTGAACGTGGATGAAACTTGCCTGTTCTGGAAGAAAATGCCTTAAAAACCTTTATAGCACGTGAAGAGAAAACATTTCCAGGTTTTAAGGCTGCCCAAGACCGATTGACAGTGATGGTTGGCGCAAACTCTCATAGTTTTTCGCTCAGAAAATGCAAGGGCATTAATAAATATTTATAAAGCTATCTTGCCCGTTAGTTTGGAAGTCGAATCGGAAGGGTTAGGTGACAGCTTCTGTTTTAGAGGACGGGTTTGCTCATCATTTCATACCTCAAGTCGAACGTTATTGTAGGTTTAAACAAATTCCTTTTAAAGTGATGCTATTAATTGACAGTGTACTTGGCCATCCCCCTTCTACTTTAACTAATTTCGACACACGCGTGAAAGTGATATTTTTGCCACCAAATACAACTAGTTTGCTTCAATGGATGGATCAGGTTGTAATAAAAACATTTAAAGCTTACTAAACAAGAAGATCATTTGCTTGAAGCTATGAGACAAAAGAACGAGCTCTCTGTTAAAGATTTTTTGAAACAATTCAATGTTTTAGATACAGTGAGAATCATTGGACAATCTTGGAATGAAATTTCACATAACCTTTGTGTGGTGTTTTGAAAAAGGTGTGTCCATTTTTTTTTGCCACTGAATCTCAAGCAGAATCAGTGACAGAGTCTGGCGAAATTGCTGATATGATTGAAGAGGTTGTCGCTTTTGCCAAACAACTCAATTTAGAAGTGGATAATGATGACGCTCAAGAACTGCTAAATTCACACACCAGGAAATGACAATTGACGAGTTCATAAAAATGCATGAGCAAGATATTAAAAACCCAGATACTTTAGACTCAGTTGACAAAGATGATAAAATGACGGTTAGAAACTTCACAAAAGGCCTTAGTTTAATTGAGTGAGGCTAACAAATTTTGGAAACCATAGAATCCAACGAAGAGCGCTTTTCTGCTACAAAACAAGAAGTAAAAAAAATGTTAGTCAGTTATGTGGAAATTCTGCGTGAGAAGAAAAAATCTTCAATTCGTCAAAACGAATTTATTAGATTTTATGAAGCCTTCTTTATCATAAATTTTATCTTCTTTGTAATATGTATGAATATAATTTTGTGTTGTATTAAGTATTTAAGATTTTAATACATACACATTTTCTTCTAAATTATTGGTTTAGTCTTTGGTCCCAACTAAACATGACTCCTATTTGATTGTTTGTAAAATTATACCCCGACTTACATGGTTATCGCCCGGTCCCACATATCACGTAAGTACGGGGTATTACTGTACACAATTTTAAAAACAAATTTTAAGGGTTTCATAGCTCTATTTTGCAATATCTTCTATATTATCATATTTACTCTCATTACTATAGTCTTCCTTCACACTGTTCAATTCAGGTTCCTCTTCCCATAAATGATTCCCTTTGTGTCCATCAATGTCATTTGTTTTGTAACTTTTTTTTAAAATCCATATACAACAGTTTTTTTCTTTTTATACATTTCCAGTCCAGTGCCCATAAAATGTATCAACATTTACTCCATCTACACATCTATTACTTACCATTCCAGTTGAGAATGGTTATTGCTTAGGTAACATTTTTGTTTTAAATATGACATGTGGCGGAAGCACAATATCTTGGGCTGATACACCCAGTATAACTGATACTCCAGATCTTTCATTTCCTGTTGATTTCACAATGACTGATTTTTTCTCCTTTTTCATTTACTATTACATTAGTTGTCTTATCGAAACAAACAGATGTTTTATATGCGTATTCTATCAGTTTTATTAAGATGTTTCACATTGACTTCTTAAACTTAAAGCTTTTAAAATTATAATTTCGTGAGTTATTGGCAGTCCCATTTCGTAGTTTTTAAGCACATATTCAACTACTCTTTTCTCCACATGTTCAAATGGCCCTTTTCCGGATTCAAAAGAACATTTCCTTGAAAAATTAGCAGTTTTTAATTGTAGTTTCTGTACTCCACACCTTCATAAATTAACTTCAGTTGCCTTATATTATTATTATTTTTGCAACAACACAGTTGGAACTTTTAGCTCAGTTACTATTATTTTCTTAAAATTTATGGCATAGCTACAACTCATACCTCAATCAATATTTCTTTGCTAGGATCCTTGTTACTATCACGATCTAATAATATATGGTCTGTAATACAGGAAGCTCTGCTAAACAAGAGTGAGGCATTGTCCCATCTGTCTACTTTAACTTATCCGACAAAGTCCAAAAAGAAAATTGTCTTACCTGGTACTAGCCATGCAACATTCATTCACTTGTATAGCTGCAAGTTCCATACTGATAAAACTACAGTAGTTTGATTTATTTAAGTCTTTTAATTTTTAAATCGTGTAGGGAATTTGTCTTTTATATAAACTTGACTTTGTATTTCATGCATTGAACTAAATATTATTAAAGAAGTTTAAGTTTTCATAATATTTGATTAAGATAAAAGATTGTTTTTCAAATGTAAAGTACTTTGACCCTTAATAGCCTGTGTTTGTGTTGTGTTTTATGCTTTACCATAAAACTTTATGTATATAACTATCAGTTTAATTCATTTAAGAATATGTACTTCTTAATTTGGTCGTGAGTTTGTAATAAAAGCTTAAATAATACAAGCTTTAAGATTGGAGGGTCTAAAATGTTTAAGGATTCATAATTTGATTATAACCTAAATTTGTGTGTATATTTCTTTATTTATGTGTTACATTTGGTTTCTGTTATTGAACATTAATTTTCAGAAGCAAAGCTATATTTTCAGTTGTTTTTTACGTTGTTTTAATTTTTTCTAAATAAATGTGTTTGGTAATATAATTTTTAATTTTTTGATTCCAAAGCAATCAGATATTTAACTGTCGCAGTTTACTACAAAAACTTATAAATAAAGAATATTCTTTAAAAAATGAAAAGAAATGTGGTTTAAGACTTGTCAAGAAAGTTATATAACAAATCGACATTATGGAAAAAATTAAATTTTTGTTGTGTTAAATTTTATTTCTATAAGTGAAAATGATTTGTTAAAATATAATCATTACATTGTTTCGTTCTTTTTTATATGTATGAATAAAACATGTAGGTATCATTATGTAGTTCTAAAAATATTATGTGTTACAACAAAATTTAATTGTGAATATTTCAACTATGAGCAATAATATTGGCAAGATTCTTAGTTAATAAAATTCAATATACAGTTTTTTGTGACTGCATTAATATTCAAGTTAGACTTGAATCATGGAATTCTGTTACCAAAATTTGCATAAAGTTAATTTGAATAAACAATATTTTTAAAATTTGCTTTAACGCTCTTTATCTTTTAACTAAGTTCAGTTTTTCAGTTCCAAAACTGTATTAAAAATGCATTAAAATGTTTGTAAATAAGTAAAAATATAAAAATTTTAAATCGGCAGAGAAATAGTAATTTATATTAAATTTGTCTTTATGTATCAAAACAAATACTAAATAATTTAATTACAGATAAATTAATTTATTTTATACAAAATAAAAATTGTTATGCCTTTTGTAATCGAAAGGAAGTGCCTTCTGTACATCTATATGATTGTATTGTTGATTGTTTTATCTAAACCATTAATAGATTCCAAAAGTTTAGATTAGACTCGCTCATGGAATGTGGAATATTATATGTAGTCAATTCTGTGTTGTTTAATTTTATTTTTTGCAGACATTAATTTTAGTTACTATATCACCACTATTTGTAAAAACAAAGTAGGTGAAGTCTGAGAATAAAAATTAATTCTTTAACAGAAATATGAGTATAGTTGTTATATGAAAGTGGATAATGTATATGTAAGCGTGTGTTACAAATTCAAAGGAGTTATTCTTTTTAGTTTTAAAATTTGATGAAATGTAGATAAAATTACCATTATTTAATGTGTGAGTGTGTGTGTGTATTGTGTGAGTGTGTGTGTGTGGGTAGGAGTTGTTACAACAGTTCAACTGAATAAATGAAATACAAGCTACACATTTTTGTTTTAAAACTTATAAATAATTTAGTTTACTTATCAAAATATGTTAACAATTTACAGGATATCCCATATAATACATTCTTTGTATATGTTTTCATATAGGATAAACCGTTCTCCCAGTTAATGTGATTTTTTGTACAGAGTAGTGTTGAAAGTTTTAGTTATTAGTAGTTGTAGTTTTTAACCTGCAAGAAATTGACTGTCATATATAGTTCCACATAAAATGATTTTTTGTTAAGAACTCTGTGTGAAATTGCACTGTATAATATTTATAGACCTGGTTGGGTATAATCTTTTGTGTGTGTGAGTGTCTGTGTATATATTTAAGATATTATATATACATTATGCCTGAATATAGAGGTGGATTTTATAAAATAAAAAAATTCAGAAATTACTTTGAGCATTCATTTATTTTGGAGTATATAAAAAATATAAACTTTTAGAGGCTAACATAATATGAGCTATTCATATTTGTCATGCCTTTAGTTTATGTTTCTTTTGCCCACATTTTAGTTATTTTTTTATTTAAACTTTATGAACCTTAGCTAATGCTTTTATTCCTTGAGCGCATTATAATTATTTGTAACGGTAAGTAAACCTATATTTTTAAGTGTTTAGTGAATACTTTATTGCACAAATGCATCAAACGTTAGAACTGCATGGATATTCAAGTGTGCAAGCTCCTATCAATTTAAATACAATCTCTTTGCCACAGGACTATTTCATTATTAAACATGTTACATTGCCATTAGTGAATCTTGCAATATACTAATTATATTTAAATTCTCGGCCTCTTAACCTGTTTTTTATATTTCATAATTGCAGCGGGTCTCAGATTTGCCCGTCTAAATCTATCTGTGTGGTATTTTGAGGGATCAAAAAAGTTTTAATTCCACTCCTGCCACCCATTGGTTGTACACCACATCTGTAATGTACAGTTCAATCAGTAAGCAAACAGAGCCAGTTAAGTGAGCACCAACAATAATAATGCAAAACAGATAATTAACCTGTGTAAGGAGTTTTGTGTTCTGAAGGTTAGGATGTCTCTACTGTTTGACTTAAAGGTAGTATTTTGTTTGTTTTATGGTAGTACAATACAGAGACTATCTTTAATTTATATTGATGTGGTTTGATGAAATTTGTTAGTAGTAGGCAATCAAGGATGAAGGCAACATCGTTGTTAAAACTAGTCAGTATGCTTTAATAAACTAGTAAATAGTGAGATTTTGAATTAACTGTTTTAATTTTTACCATTGTAAAATAACGCTACCAATATAAATTCTGCTTAGCACAATTTGCTATTGATTTTTGCGCACCAGGGTGTTGATTTTGTCAACGTGTGGGTTGTTAGTTGACGTTGAAGGACGTCCAGGACGCTCTTCGTCATCAATCGACTGTCGGCCACCCTTGAAACGTTCATGCCACTTGAAATGCAGTACGCTTTATGGCAACATGTAGGCCATGTTTCTGTTGCAGATTTCCCTAGTTTTACACAAAATTTCACAGCAATTCGTTGCTCCTTCAGGCTGTTCATTTTAAAATCCGACAAACGAAAAAAACACTCTTTACTAAACTGCATGTAACTCATCAACAAATGAAGATATCTGCGACTGAAATACCGCGTTTTAATCATCTGATTTATACAACCCTAGCGACACCAAGCGGATTCTCCTGAAACTAACTTGAGCCGCGTAGTTCAAACAGTCCGTGTATTTTTTGAACAGACCTCGTAGTTCATCCTAATAAAATGAAAACTTTACAAAATTTCTCATGTCCAAAAGTTGGACACACTGCTAGTTACATGTCATGCCTTTTAATACATATCTAAAAAAATAATTGAAGCACTCCTTACTGATTCAATCCCTCAGAATTGAAAAAATATGGGAATTAGATCTATGGTACAATAAATGAAGAAAATTCTTACTAAGAGTAGTTAGATTTTTTTAGTTGCTCTTTATATGAACCTCAACATCAAATAACTCGATTCACCTATTTTATAAACTTTAATTACAAGGTTTTAATCATGTTTACACTCGCAGAGGTTATTGTTAAATAAAAGTGGTACAACTATAAATAAATAGTTGTACCTAATTCAAATGTCAACCGCTTTTATTTAATAATAATAAAGTGTTTTTTTTTAAGTTCAACATATAGAGCAGTGATTCCTAAACATTTTGGTACCACACCCCCCAATCTTGAAATGAAAGCCTCACACACCCCCACCACTTTACACTATAAATAAATAGTTTTATTTTAAGTATTATTTAAAGCTTTTCATCAATAAAATAAGTATTAGCATCTTCAGGAAAAACCAGGATATAACAAAAGTTTTACAAAAATTAAATCATGATTTATTTTTTGTATAAGTTGTGTTATATCATTGTTTTTCCTGAAAATGCTAATTCTTATTTTATTGGCAAAAAGCTTTAAATAATATATAAGTTTAAACTATTCTCGTATTTGAAATATTTGTATTCATTAATTATATATTTAAAAATTAGATTACTAGACAGAAATCTAGCTACAGTCATTGGTGAAAATAAGAAAAATTGAAAAAGTAATGATAACCTTGTCTAAAACGTTCAAGATAATGTCTGACTAGTCAAAAGAAGGAAACTTGCAGTATCTTGGAATGGATGTGAAAGAAAATGGCATTTTTGTAAGTCAGTCTAATTGCACAAAATACATTTTTTTAACAAATTCTGATTCTGCAGAATCAATTTCAATGAAAAAGACTATATTGACTGAAAAATATTAAATCAGAAAAAGTTACTAGGAAAGCCATATCGTGAAGCAATAGGAAGTTTTCTAAAAAGACTCATCCGGATATTGGATTTGCAGTAACTGTGTTAGGTCAGTATGTTAGTACTCCATAACAATGTAAACAATGGAAAATGACTGAAAGAGTGTCTTGCTTCCTAAGAACTAAAGAGTATGGTATAATTTTCAATGAAAAGAGAGTATCAAACATAAATACTGATTCAAATTATGGAGCTGATAAAGATAAACAATAATTGGAGTGATGATTAGTAGTATAGTTTCAAAAACAAAAGTTAATGGCAATATCATCAAGGAAAGCTGAGTATAGAGTAGCAGTAGTAGATATTTTCACCAAACCAGTTGAGCAGGCGTCATTCTCATACTTGGGTTGGAAACTACCAAATTTGATTTAATTGGTAAAAAGTGTTGGATTTAATTGTAGCATCAGCTGATATATGAGTAGTCTTAATCTCTAAGTATATATTTGTTATATATTTTTTTTAAAGAAGAAAATGTCAGTGGCATAATTTTTTATAATTAAGAAATTCATCTGCAATTATTTAAAATGTAATGTTAATAAATAAAAACATTTCTTCTTTTTCATATGACAGTGAATGTCATTTATTTTGTGTTTCCTAAATTCTAAAAAGTACATCAGAAGTCTTAGCATAATGTATCTTTTAGATATCATTAAATTAAATAACCTAAACTATTCTTGACAAGAAAATTTTTGTCATTTTTAATGGGTAGGTCTACAATAAACATTAAAAAATAGTAATGGAATAACTAATATATTAAATGTGGAATAGTGGTATAAAGAGATTATTTGCACAATTTTCTGTATTGCAATCATTTTTATAAAAATTACATTACTTTTTTGATTTATACTGTAGTTTTAAAGAAGATTTTATAGCCACCTACACTTTCTAAACAAAGCTTTAAGACCTATTTTTCCAAAAACGGTATGAGTTGTTATAGTTTTAAATTATTAGTCTTCTGCTGCTAAGAAGGACAAAAACATTTAGCCTCAGCAAGTTTTAACAAATTTATTAAAATTTTTATTTCTTCCAAGTAATTTATTTTCCAATTTGTTTAAAAATTTATAAAGACATAACATTGTTAGTCTTATAATTCATAACATTGTTAGTGCTTTGTTACCTAGTAACATTGAATATACTAGTTTTCTTGGATGTTAAAATTAAATGCTAGTTAGTGTTTTAAATTTATTTTTTAAAAGCTGTTATGAAGGCAGATTTGTCCAAGTTTGTTTAAATTTTTGTCAAGTTCTTTATACTTTAGTCTTCAAACCAATTACATAATAAGGCATCACACTGTATTTGTTGTGCTGCTGGGGTAGGTCAAAACAAGTTTAAATAAATCTAAATATCACTTATCCATAAAGTTTCTAACTCTAATTTTTAAAAGATATTAAGTTTGATGTTGAATTTGAAGTGCTGATGTAGGATGAAATTTATTACTTCCTCCAACTTGATCTTCAGCTAGTAAATTAAAGTATAAAGTTTTTGAGTGACCACTTTTTATTGTTGGGACAGCCACTGCAAGATATCTTGTACCATTATTTATGTGGATTTAAATCAAACTTAACAGATATGGCAGGAATAGTTAATGATTTAGAGTTATTCACTTTGAAAGTTTTTAATTTTGTGTTCTTCAGTTATCTAAATTGTTTGCTTTTATTGAGTCTGTGTAATATTTGTACCTTAATTGATATGTTTGGGTAGTTGTTTGTGGGGATTAGTGCTCAGCAAATTTTGATTCAGTATTGTAACTAGGGGTTGCCTTATACATATATTATAGTGTAAGTGATAAGTATATACAAGAAAACAGTGTTGCGAAGTTATGTATACATATATATTATAACATACCTTCACTTATGATTGTCTACCGGATATTTTGACTCTTAGGAAATTAAATTAATAACCCAGCTACTTACCTTTATAATAACAGATTTATTTTATCCTGAGATCAATATTTCATTTATAGGTAGTTCATATAATTCGTTTTACTAACTCTAATATTTACCAATAGGCATCAACACTCTTATTTGACTATTAATTTTAAACATTTCTAATTTTACTTTCCTTTAGCTATCTAAGGGCGTCTATATACTGCACCTGTGGTTTGATAAATTTTATATTTCAATTAATTATGACTTTTTAAGGAATTTATTAAAGTTTAAATGTTTTGATTTTAAAGAGTTGGCTTTATAATGAAAATAAATTATTAATTAGTACTTGTGTGGTTCCTTGTTTCACTTCACTTGACACAAATTCACTTATTAATATTTTCCTTTCAATTTCACTTTTCTTAATCACTCAAAATGTTTCAATGCAATAACTGACTTTCATTCCCTTATTTATTCCGCTTGCTATTTAGTTATCGCCCTTAATTAATTTCTGGTACTACTTTTCTATCTCCCTCACTTAATATAACTCATTACTTAGTAATCTCCCTTGCTTTAATCTCCCTCTTTTACTTCACTTTCTATTTAACAATCTCCCTTATTAATCTCACTTGATATTTACATTGCTACGTTACTTTGTTTGAATTTAACGTTTCTTACTAAAACTGAACATATTTCTCCCTCGAGTCCTGCATTTTTAACTCTTCGAGTCCTACAACTTGACCTTTTCAAGTACTGAAAATTGACTGACTTGTCCCTGTGTCCCTTGGATCGTATCTGTATGGGTTTCATCCCCTCTTCAAATTTGATTGGCTCCCTTATGACGCTCAAACTGTGACTAGCCTATGAAAATTGACACTTCCATCATCATTTTTTTTGGCTTGGTGGGATTTTGTCGAACTTCCCAAGGTGCAGGTGTTTTTCTGTACGTGATTTTCTGTATTCTTAGGGATTCTTAGCCATAAATCTCCCTGGTTCCTCGATGTCTAGGTAAAGCTTCTCTCCAGTGAATGAGGCACGTCTTGGTTTACTTACAATGAACCCTTTTCAAATTATTTTAATATTTATGACTTGCAGGTGTGTGCAGTAACTTATTTCAGCCGATAGATGTGACAATAGACAAAGCGCTAGCTAGGTATATCCCACAAGTTCAAATATTTTACTAACAGTTTTCTTAACCTAATGAATTTCATTATAATATATATATATATATATATATATATATGAAGTTAATATATTACTATTGTAAGTAATTTTATCCACCATTAAGTGCAATAATTTTAACTCTCACACCTATTATTCACGAAAAAACAACAAATTATAATAAAACATAAACAAACACTATAAACAGACAAAACAGAAAAATCGAAAATTTATCAAAACAACATAACCTAAAAAATAGCCTAGAACCAATCCACACATCAAAACAACAACATAACCTAAAAAATAGCCTAGAACCAACCCACACCTCTAACAACAATAAATTCATAAACTTAACTAAAACACAATTTACTGAAAAAGAAAAAATAATAATAACAAATTCCTTCAAATATAACCTACCTAACTTCAACAAAAAACAAATAATAAAAAACCTAATAGTTGACACAGAATCTAACATCCACAAAATTACCCACCAAAATACTGAACACATAAGAAACAATATTAATAATAAAATTAACCTAATAAAAACGGGAAAAAACAAAAAAACGGAACAATATATTAATAAAAAAGAAATTATAAAACTCAGAGAAAAACTAGAAAACAACGACTACTTAATATTAAAATCAGATAAAACAAATACACCAGTAATAATAGAAAATACCAAATATATCGATTCAATGACTAACTACATAAAAGAAAATAAATACGAACAAATACCAGACCCAACTAGCAAATACCTTATTACAATAAAAAACTTAATAGTCACTCACCGAAACACCCTAAACTATAACAATAAATTAAAATACCACACAAGACTATACCCATTCAAACCATGCGCACCAATATTATCAGGGATACCTAAAATCCACAAACCCAACACACCATTTAGACCACTAATAAATTTCACAACAGCACCATCTTACATAATCGCAAAAATTCTAGACAAAATAATAAGATCTAAAATACATATCAACAACACATACAATATAAAAAATGGATACGAATTAATTAATAAAATAAAAACGATAAAAACAAACAGCAACACAAAAATAATAAGTTATGACATAACTAACATGTACCCTAGTATCCCAATAGAAGAAACCATAGAAATAATAAAAAACAAACTGATACACAATAACGAAAAAAGAAACATAATAGATAGTATCATTACGCTAACCAAACACATATGTAACCAAAATTACTTCCAATTTAACAATAAATATTATAAACAAACAACAGGACTCCCATGGGTTCACCCATATCATCTGTCATGTCAGAAATATATTTACAACACTTTGAACAAATAATAATTAAACCTATAATAAACACACACAATATCTCACTATGGACAAGGTATGTAGACGATATACTTGTAATATACCAACCTACCATTCACAACGAACACATCATAATATTAAACAAACTAAATACATACAACGAAAACATACAATTCACCGTTGAAACAGAACCAAATAGAACAATCAACTTCCTCGACATCACTTTAAATATAAATGATAATAAAATAGAAACTACAGTATTCAGGAAACCTACTTCCAACAACACCACAATACACTACAAATCTAACCACCCCTGGACACACAAAATTAACACCTACAGTAACATGATAAATAAAGCAATATACACACAGGATAACAAACAAAAATTAAATGAAGAATTAGATAACATTACAAAAATATCAATAGAAAATGGATATAACAAACACATTATAAAAAATATATACAATAAATTCATAAAAAAACCTAACCTCAACACAACACTACAACCGGAACACGAAAATAATGAAAATAAAAAAATCTACCTAAAATATAAATACACCAATAACAAAATAGAAAAAATAATAAATATATACAACAAAGAATACTACACTCCAACTTACAAACCAAACAACAAAATAATAAAATATCTTAATAACACAAACCACAAAACAAATTCAGAAAAACATAACCTATCAGGAATTACAAAATCACATGCAACAACTGTAACGCTTTTTACATAGGAAAAACAACCAGAACATTTAAAATAAGATTTGAAGAACATAATAGAGCATTCAAAAACAAAAATTTTAAAGTATCAAATGTTGCAGCACACCTAATATCCCATAAACACGAAATAACAAATTACGAAAATAACCTAACCATACTTGAAATAAATAACAACCCAATAGAACTAAACTCACTAGAAAAATACCACATTTATAAAAACATACACAACAATTTAATGAATCTACAAACAACATATACAGAAGACATACTATATAGAAACATCATACACACAGATCAAGAAAAAGTGCGCGTAACGTTAACAAACACCAACTTCACAGACCGAACATCTACAACAGAAAAACATCAGTGATTCGACAATGGTCAATTGACCAAAAGGTGCCTCATCACTCAAGGTAAAATTATTGCACTTAATGGTGGATAAAATTACTTACAATAGTAATATATTAACTTCATAAAGTCAGTGCAACGGAAAAACAATGGATAACGTTAAATACAAGAATATATATATATATATATATATATATATATATATATATATATATATATATATATATTTATATATATATATATATGTATGCCTGTTGAAGTGTGTAGACATTTGTGATTTTGCTTCAATTGTAAAACAGATAAAAAAGGAAATGTTATAATGAACCTTACAGTGGGTATAGACTGGTTTTAATGTAGCTGAGTGAGGGTACACAATAATTAATTTCAATATAACCTTTAACACTATTTATTTTAATTACAATTAAATTTTATTTCAGTTAATGGAATTCACCATTAATGTTGAGTAAATTTTATTTATGTAGTTCCTTTATCCCTTTCATATATATATATATATATATATATATATATATATATATTTAGGTTAGTTCTAGTAGAGCTTAAAGCTCTTTTAGGAATTGTTGGACTAGATAGGAGACTGACAGACTTATCTAATTGCAATAGTCCAAAACTGCAATCTCTTGGAAATAAACACATATAAAAACTTAACACATATTGAAATATTTCGATCAAAAATTATCTTCATCTTCAATTATAATCATCTTCAATTATCTTCAAGTAATATTGATTACTTGAAACTAAATATTAATAGTCTGTCAGAAGGAAGGTAAATGGAGTTAAAAATGATATAAGTTATGGGAAATGTAAAAGGAGTTTTATCTGATGTTGAGGTTAGGAGGCTCTCTAGATTTAATGTACTACTGGTATGATAACTCCCATCTTTTCAATTCTGAAGGATTGAAATCGGGGGGGGGGGGGAAGATGAGAGTTATCATACCAGTGGTACACCAAATCTAGAGAGCCTCCTAACCTCAACATCAGATAAAACTCCTGTATAGTTTTGGTAGCAAAACTAAAGAAAGAAAATGAAAATAGGGTAGTTCAAATCATTAGCGGTTACACTAAAACGTCCGGAAGACCACCCACGCTTTGTTGGAGCAGTATGGGGTCTGCTTTATTAATAAGAAAAAAAACACTGAATTTAAATTTAACACTAAACGTTAATTAAAAGAAATAGTTCAATTTTATGAGTGAAGTTAAGCCTACGCCACTTACCATTCCAAGTTATACAGGGTAGTTGAAGAGGTGATGATGCGGGTTTTCCCAGGCCTGGGTTAAGTCCTGAAGTGATGAACCGTAGCTTGCGAAGAATGGCATAAAACTAAAACTCATTTAAAATTAATTGAAAGTTAAAAGCACTTCAAATAGTCACAACAGAAAAGCTTTAATCAACACTTGATAGTTCACCCACGAGGTTAAAGAGTTAATTGTCTGTGGTGTAATGAAATACGACGCGGCTAACCTAACAAATTACACTTGTATAAGGAAAGCGGTTTAAAACAGTTTTATCGCGGCTAAAATCGTTAATTCATAGTTAGAACGCATCTAAAACATTAACTGAACATAATCAGTAAGCGGGGTAATAATCAGACGCGGTTTAAACCCGATGTAATCGGCTAAAACACTTGAATAGAAACCAGGAATGCCGCACTAGAAAGCCATGTTGCAAGAAGTGTGTGTAACTTGAGAGAAGGCGGAAATGCTAGCAACAGGTAACTAAATCAGATAATTAGTCTAAAGCCATAGATGAATAGTCTAGATTCATCTGGTGACTGGATCGTAAAACCTACTTCTTAGCAGTAAAAGAATCCTAGATGCTGGTCGGCAATGAAAGTCTAGTAGGCGGTGGAACTTGAACTGTGATAAACACCAGCTGATTGCTAGGTTATACGAACTAATGAGAATTGTAAACAAACGTGGTCTGTTGAAAGTGAGGTTAAGGATCCTGTACTTAACATACCGCCCACCAAAACGAATGTTTTTAATCCGCCAGGTGGGTAGGGGGCGAAGAACCAGAAAGAAACAACCAAGAGGTCAGCCTATAGCTAAGAGATGGATGGATGCCCAAGAGTTGGTGAGGTGTTGCGCAAGTAAGTAGGAGGTGGGCCAAGAATGACAGAAGCGGTTGGACATCTGCTGAAGAGGTGGCGGTTGCTAGAAGGGGTGATTTCGTGAAGGCTGATGAACTCTCCCGCCCACCATGAGCATTCCGGAGGCGTCGACTAGAGGGCGAAGAGACTCGGTGATATGGTTAAATCTTCTAACGGGGCCACTGGTGGTGGTACCCTTGGGTAAGTTCTTGTAACGTTGAGTGTCTTTAATGGTGCGGATGACTTCTTTCCTCTCCATGGATCGACATGCAGGGGTGTAACGAGCGTCTAATCTTGTAGTGAAGGCGTGAGGTTGACGACATAGATGGTCTGGAAGCGATCCTGAGATAATCCATCCGAAGAAAGTGTTTAGGGCAGCAGGTTGACCTTTGATTATGGTCTGTGGTTCATTAATAAGACTGCGGTTAAATACGTCAGATCCAAGAATTAAGTCAATTTGGGCAGGAGTGTCAAAGTGAGGGTCAGCAAGTTGGAGATGACTGTAACGTGCGTGTATACTGGGTGATAGTGCGATTGATGGAAGAGGGTCAGTGATGTGAGGTAGTACTGCAGCTTCGACATCGAGTTTGAAATTTGAGGCATATCTAGAAGAGATTTGTAGGGACACATATTCTGATATATGTGTGGTTTGAGAAGCGACCCCGACAAGAGAAACATTTGATTTCCTAGTAGGTAAGCTCAACATTGCGGTTGCGGGTTTTGTTATGACAGACACTTGACTGCCTGGGTCAATGATTGCCCGAAGGATATGCGGATTTCCAAAATGATCATTTACAATGACTTGAGCGGTGCCTAATAAGGCAGAAGCGACGTTAGTTTTATCGGCGCTGGCGAGAGGTTTTCCATTGGTAATTGAATGGTTGCAGTCATTGGCTGAGTTTGGGTGTCGATGCGTGCACGGTCGCTGGGGCGAAGCTGAGTTAGAGTCATGTAACAAGGAGTGATGATTACCGTTGCAATGTTTACAAGTCTTGAGTGACTTGCATTTGTTTTGGTAGTGGGTGCCGAAACAATTAAAACAGCGCTGCATATGTCGTATAGACTCGCGACGTTCCTGAGCTTTTAGTTTGAGAAAGTCTGGACAACAAAAGATATTGTGAATGGCTGAACAATAGAAACACTGTGCTGCGGACGGATCGTTACGAGGCGGGTTGGTAGGTCTGGTAGACAAGCGCGGTCTAGGTAAATTTTGTCTAACAAGCGGTGATGGTTGTGGTGCGGGTGCTCTTCGGTTGAACTGGATGCGTTGGCTTATCACTGGTGGTCGCAAAGCCGGCGGTTGAGTCCTGGCGGTGTGGTGCATAGTACTGCGGTGATGACCTTCATTCAGCTGTGCGGCTTCATCTGCGTAGTCGGCGGGGTTACTTGTAGTGGCTGCGGTAGTCGATATCAGCGTCATGAGTCTAGTGGGGTATTCGAGGTGCGGTGTTGGATTCTCAGGAGATGTATTACTTAAGTCAGGTTCATTGACAGAGGAGACCGACAGTTGGGGTTGTTGGCTTGTGCTAGCTGCGGTTGAAGTCGAAGGCTGGTTGAGCAATTCCATTGCCCTAGCTTGTTCAGTTACAAAATCATTCAAGCTGCGGTAAGTAGGCATAGTGTTGGTGCCTAGCCTGGTTTCAAAATTAAGACGAGTCTTCGGATCTAAATTATTAACTGCCATTTGAAACAACAGAAAATCTGCCAAGTCCGGTAAGTTAATGGCCTTCAAGGCACATACTGCGTTAGAGTGTGCGGTTAGAAAGCGGTTGAGTTCTGAGTGTGAAGCGGTTTGCATTGATTTGAACTCTTGAATCTGTTTGAAGTAATGATCGGCTAGCCTGCGTGGGTTGGCATAGCGGTTTCTTAGAGCGTTGTAAGCTATTGCATAATTATTGTCTGAAATTGTTAAGCCGGTAATGATTGCTAAGGCATCGCCTTTTAAAGTTGATTTTAAGTACTGAAATTTTTGTACTGCGGTCAGATTTGCATTAGAGTGGATCATAGAGTCAAACATAGTGATAAAGTCTGTCCATTCACTGTTATTGCCTGAGAAAGTGGGTACTTGTAGGCTTGGCAGACTGATGCAATTATTTGTGAGGTTAGCCGGTGAAATTTCCTTTTCTTCAGATTTTATAATGCCTGGACATTTAGCCAGGATGGGCAAATACAAAAGTTGAAATTTGGCTTTCAATTGAAAAGCCTTTTCTGCGGTTTCAGCGACTTCATGCTCAAAACTTTTTTCCATATATTCGTATGTGTCAATAAAGTTGCCGTGGATGCGTCGGATTTCGTTAATGAGACCTGTAGGGATATCATTTCCAGTAATTATGTTAATAACCTGTTCCAGGTCCTCAATGATATTATTTAATTTTGACAAATAATAATCAGTATTAATTGCCATTTTTTTACTAGAATTCAAAATAAAATTAGTTAAGGAAATTTTTAAGATGAATTTTGCAGTGAACTGTATCCTATGGTTTATTTGATTCAAATTATCCGGCCCGTGTTGACCATGTATAGTTTTGGTAGCAAAACTAAAGAGAGAAAATGAAAATAGGGTAGTTCAAATCATTAGCGGTTACACTAAAACGTCCGGAAGACCACCCACGCTTTGTTGGAGCAGTATGGGGTCTGCTTTATTAATAAGAAAAAAAAACACTGAATTTAAATTTAACACTAAACGTTAATTAAAAGAAATAGTTCAATTTTATGAGTGAAGTTAAGCCTACGCCACTTACCATTCCAAGTTATACAGGGTAGTTGAAGAGGTGATGATGCGGGTTTTCCCAGGCCTGGGTTAAGTCCTGAAGTGATGAACCGTAGCTTGCGAAGAATGGCATAAAACTAAAACTCATTTAAAATTAATTGAAAGTTAAAAGCACTTCAAATAGTCACAACAGAAAAGCTTTAATCAACACTTGATAGTTCACCCACGAGGTTAAAGAGTTAATTGTCTGCGGTGTAATGAAATAACACGCGGCTAACCTAACAAATTACACTTGTATAAGGAAAGCGGTTTAAAACAGTTTTATCGCGGCTAAAATCGTTAATTCATAGTTAGAACGCATCTAAAACATTAACTGAACATAATCAGTAAGCGGGGTAATAATCAGACGCGGTTTAAACCCGATGTAATCGGCTAAAACACTTGAATAGAAACCAGGAATGCCGCACTAGAAAGCCATGTTGCAAGAAGTGTGTGTAACTTGAGAGAAGGCGGAAATGCTAGCAACAGGTAACTAAATCAGATAATTAGTCTAAAGCCATAGATGAATAGTCTAGATTCATCTGGTGACTGGATCGTAAAACCTACTTCTTAGCAGTAAAAGAATCCTAGATGCTGGTCGGCAATGAAAGTCTAGTAGGCGGTGGAACTTGAACTGTGATAAACACCAGCTGATTGCTAGGTTATACGAACTAATGAGAATTGTAAACAAACGTGGTCTGTTGAAAGTGAGGTTAAGGATCCTGTACTTAACAACTCCTTTTACATTCCCCCAAACGTATATCATTTTTAACAACTCCATTTACCTTCCTTCTGACAGACTATTAATATTTAGTTTCAAGTAATTCAAAATTGTTCGAAATCCTAAAGGAGTTCAACGTACCAAACAAGTTGATCAGACTGATCAACATGACATTGTGTGATAGTGACGGCAAAGTTGTCATAGGCGGCGGTATTAGTCCCGAATTCCCTATTCTGACTGGCGTGAGACAAGGCGATGCCCTATCTGCTACCGTCTTATATCTCTCCTTACGTGGCGTTTTGAGGAGGATTAACGTTTCAGGGAATATCATGCATTCATGCAGTCAAATATGTGCATATGCTGATGATATATACTTGGTTGCCAGGAATATTCCATCGCTCATAGAAACTTTTAACATGTTCATTGCCAAGCTGGAAATTGGAATTTTGTGTGGTGGTCGCTATAATAATTAACTTAGAATTTGGATAGCAACGGCCACTCGATATTGCGTGATCGGCCATCCGGTAAGATCTGACATCACGTGATTGGCAATGAACGTGTTAATATAATCAATAATGTAAGCAAAAAAATAGGTCTCTGCATAAATGAGGGAAAAACTGAATATATGAGTACAAGCAGAGGGCTGTATCGATGGGAATATCGATGGATATTCATTTGAAAAAGTAAAGTTTCACATATTTGGGCTCGGAAGTGAATGATGAAAATAAAACGATAAATGAAGTCGAAAAAGAATGGAATGGCATATTTTAGTCAAAATAAAAAATTAAATACAGTTGTTTTTTAATGACAATTCTGTAAAATATCTGGGTATCCCCATCATGCAAGACTGATGGAAAGCACACATTAAAAAAAATAATAAGTACCTGAGAATAAATATAAAAATGTGATGGTTGCTTGGGCATGATTCAAAGTTATCTATTCATAAAAATGATTAATTTGTACAATCAAATATCCTCAAGTCTTTATTAAAGTTGACTTACAACTTGGCATTGTGCCAGTGAAACTAGTATATGTTAATTCAAGGTTTTCCTAAATACAAGAAACAACATGTTTCTTGATCTGTCATCTATGAGATATTTCCAAAGATTTTAAGTTTAAGAAACATATGTGTTTGAAACAAATAAAAGGCACTTTTTTCTTTATAGTTTCCAACTTTTAACATTGCAGTTTTGTTTAGTGTGATCCAATAATGAAAGTCTACTCTTATTTCTATAGAAGGCATTCTAATTTTAGTTAAAAATTCTATCCAATAGTTATAGATGAGCTCTCTGGAGTATACAGTAGTACATAACTTACAGATTTGGTGTTATACGTCTTGAAGATTCTGAATAATAATTATGTATTCACTTAGGTTTAAGTAAAAACCATTACTTACTGATCTTTCCCAACACAGACAAGATTTGCACTTAGTCAGGCCATTGCAGGGGCGCACCTAGGATTTTATCAAGGGGGGCAGAACTACTTTGGGGTCAGGGTGGGGGATTTCGGTTTGTTCACCCCCGTAGAAAATATTGACTTTTTACCATCCTAAAACTTAGGTTTTAAGCATATGCAGCATAAAAAAGACTCAAATTGAGACTAAATCTGTGTTTTTTATGTCAGTAAAGTAGGCTGTTTATTAATTTTCGACAATTTTAATATTTCTCCATAATTATCAATTGTCATGTAACTTAATACTTATTTTGTTATATGTTAAGGTGCCAAGTCAAAAACTGTGTATTTTACCTGAAAGCGAAATGTTAAGATTTTTTAAAATTAATGAAACATTTAATAGTTGCTGTCATTTTAATGGAACTTAAACCCTAATAAGATTCTTAAAATAGGATACCGGTACTTCAGTCATAAATAAAAGTAATAAAACCATGTATTATATCCAACGGATGATGGCATGTTTAGAATAAATGTATGCTACGAGGGTTATTCTTAAAGTAAGAGCCGTTTGAAAATTTTAAAAAAACAAAAAGAAATTTGCAAAACCTAATTTTATTTTTTGAATCTACATACTTTTATCTATTTTTCTACATAGTTTCCATGTTTTTGTAATCACTTATCATATCGCACAACTAAATTTTGGAAACCTTCTTCATAAAAACTTGCCGCCAGCTGTGATAACCAAGAATTCACGGCCGTTTTCAATTCGTCGTCATCGTCATAACGGCTGCCGCCCAAGTGATGTTTCAGATGACGGAAGAGATGAAAGTCGCTCGGCGCAAGGTCAGGGCTGTAGGGTGGGTGGTCCAAAACTTCCCAGCCAAAAGAGTCCAATGCATCTCGGGTCTGTGAGGCCTTGCATTATCGTGCAGAAACAAAATTCCTTTTGTGAGCATGCCACGTCTTGTTTTGAATCGCTTTGCGCAGCTTCCTCAGAGTTTGGCAGTGGGCTTCTGCATTTATTGTCGTTCCTCATTTCATAAAGTCGACCAGCAAAACACCAGCATCCCAAAACATGGACGCCATGATCTTGCGCTGTAACAAAGTCTGTTTGGCTTTGACCTTTACGGGAGATTGCGTGTTTCTCTATTCCATGCTTTGTTGTTTCGATTCGGGAGTGAAATGCGAAACCTACGTTTCGTCTCCAGTTATGATCCGACTGAGCATGTCGTCACCATTTTCGTCATAACGTGTCAGAAAATTCAAGGAACTCTCGAGTCTTTTGTGTTTGTCCTCCTCCGTCAGGAGTTTAAGGTCCCAACGCGAGCACAGTTTCTTAAAGTTTAATTTTTTATGAACAATTTTGTAAATCACAGATCTCGAAACTTCCGGAAATTCGTGTGAGAGAGTAGTGATCGTGAAGCATCTGTTGTCACGAATTTTCGCTTCAACTGAAGCCAGCAAATCGTTTGACATTAGAGATGGATGACCAGATCGCGTTTTCGTCATGGACATTGTCGCGGCTATCTTTGAAGTCTCGAACCTACTTACGCACTTTTCCTTCACACATGGCATTAGCACCGTAAACTTCAGAAATCTGACGGTGAATTTCTGCAGCAGACATGTTTCTTACCGACAAAAACTGTATAACCGAACGAACTTTGCAAGGGGGCGGGCGATTCGATAACCTTGAACATTTTGCAAGCCCATAACACAACGCACAGGTTAGCTACACAGCTGTAACTGAGCGTAGTTGTTGCCAAGGCATGCCGGGACACAACGCAAGCGCTCGTTGCAGCGTGCACGCGAACTATGAGGGAATATAAACAAACGGCCCTTAGTTTAGAAATACGCTTAGTATTACAGTCCATTCACTAGTGGAAATTTACTGACTCAGAATTCAATTTACAAGTATTATGAGTCAGTACTACTGTAAAGGCTAAATATTATTTTCTATTGTCTTTCATATTACCCTATACCTAAATTCCAGTTCAACATGTAATATTTTTCTTATCATTTTTAATTTATTTATAAATTTTCATTTTTTCTCATGCTAAGAAGGGGGTGCCACTGGGCCTTTGTGAGTTACGAACATATTCTGAGACAT
This sequence comes from Prosapia bicincta, assembly GCA_036971475.1. Taxonomy (NCBI): domain Eukaryota; kingdom Metazoa; phylum Arthropoda; class Insecta; order Hemiptera; family Cercopidae; genus Prosapia; species Prosapia bicincta. Next base: position 186,558,301 of record JBAIZL010000004.1, on the reverse strand, counting down.
TTTATGTGTAAATAAGAATAACAATGATACTTATTTAAGGTAGAATTCTTGAATTCCAAAAACAATCAACGCTGGTACTCTGAATTAACTTTCACAGATTGTACATTAGTTATACATTTAATTCTACACAACATATACATTTTAGTAAACAGATTTTTGAAGAATCTCTTATCATAGAACAAAAATTTAAAGTTTAGTAGTTAATATATTTTCCAGGTGCGACAAATCGTGTTGGAAGCACTCCAACGGTCTGTTACACAATGATAAATAATATTAAATCCCCTGAAAATATCAAAACGGAGCAGCCTAGTAGCTCCAATCAATTAGATGTTACAGAACTTTCACCAAGAAATTTAACCACCAGTGATTGTTCTATAAATGACGATAAATATACAGTATGTTTTCCTGATACAAAGGAACAGGTTGAAAGAGTGTCAAATGAAAATTTACACATGCCTTGGTCAACCAGAAAATCACCCAATAGTATTTCTAGTGAATCATCTTATATTTCATTAGGTAAGGGCAGAGTATTTAATATATAGTACTTTCATATTTATTTGATTTCAATTGTTTACTTTTTCTATAAATGATTTAAAAAGTTGATTTTAACAATTTAAATACTAAAAGCTTTTTACAAAGAAAAAATTATTATTAAAATTATTGAATTGTACATATTAAATAAATATAACTTTTGTTAATATCTTATAAAAAATTTTTACTTATAAGGGATTTTATTGAAAGGTACAATCTTGTCTAAAGATAATGAAAAAATTTATTTTTAGGATCAGTTAAATCTACCCTAACAAAAATAATACTAATTAATACTCATAGATGAGCAATTGCTAATAATAAATTAGTAATTGGTTGAGTGACTAAGTAAAAACTAGTGACTTACTTGCTGATGCGTTTCAACAGTCGTTTCATTGACAGAGCTAACCTGCTCCTGGCGACAACCCTTCAAGGCTGCAAGAATATGATTTATGGATGTGGGATAGACGGGTTTTGTACTGTGTAATGAAAAGTGTGTTAGATTCAAAGTGTATGTGGAGTTTAAGGCATGTTGTTTTTGTGTGCGCTGTTTGTATATTTCCAAATTTTCTCTAGCTGTTAGATTTTAGTATGTAGAGAATATTTAAATTAGTCTGAATTTTTGAGTGAATTTATGAAGTATAAACAACATAACCAAAATCCATTTAGACCCTACATCAAAATATCAAACACAAATTAAAAATCATCTAACCAAATGCACCAAAATCATGAAACCAAAACAAAAAAAACTACAAACAAATAAAACCCAAAGCACCCATATTTAATGCATTACCTAAAATCCACAAACAAAACACGCTCATTTCCCCATTAATCATCGACATATCGGTATCACATACATAATGACATTGGCCTGATCTACAAAATTAAAGGCATCCATATACCATACAACTCCACCATAGCCTCATTCAACATAAAAAAACCTATACACCAATGTACCCATTGAACAAACACTTCAAATACTAAAAAACATGCTCACAAAAACAAAACTCCACAAAATCTCATCCAAGTATATTTACTACCTATAGAATTTTACAATAAAGTAATGTTTCCTAATGACAGACAGTATCTGCGTACAGATAATATTATCTTCAAACATCCTTCATTTTTTGGTATATACGACTTCCATTCCTGTACCATTCCATGCCAATACCTACTAGTATATTTGAGGTAGAGTAGTATTTGTTATACTATTATTAGGCATTACTCATGGATTAGGAAATGATCTTTGTCCATTAAAATACTCCACCATAGATCATCATTCAACGTGAAAAAACCTATACACCAATATACCCATTGAACATACACTTCAAATACTACAAAACGTGCTCACAAAAACTCATCCAAGAAATCATCACCCTCACCAAACTTATCCCAACACAAAATTACCTCAATTATCAACACAAATTCTACACACAAAACAATGGTCTGCCAATGGGTTCCCCATCTCAGATATCCTGGACAAAATATTCCTCCACCACATCGAACAACAATACATTTTACAGAACAACAAACACAAAGAAAAAGTAATTATCATAAATATGCAGACGACATTTTAATATTATACAATGGTAACTCAAACAACTACACAATTACTTCAACACCACAGATCAAAACCTTACATTCACTCTTGAATTAGAATACAACAATAAAATAAATGTCCTTGACCTTGGAATCACCAAACTCAACACCAATTTTAAAATATATACGAAACTTGCAACTAATGATACTGTCATATACAACATGTCTAATTACCCCACATAACATAAACACTCTTAATGTATGCTACACTGTTTAATCAATATACCTATGAAACCAAAAGACGATGACAAAAAACTTAATAAAATAAAATACATCACCCAACAAAACAGCTATGAGCATACACTTATAGATTACATACTAAAGAAAATTAAACATAAACAACACCATCAAACAGCCATACAAGTAAACAATAAATACATCTCCATCACTTGCCACAACAAACACACACAAAATTGCTTCCATCTTCAGAAAACTCAATTATCAAATATACAAAACAATGAACATCTAAAAAAAACAACCCTTTCGACAACAAATAGACAAATAAAACCTATCAGATATATACAAAATAAAATGTAACAACTGTTCCAGCTTCTACATTGGGCAAACCAGTAGATCAATTAACACAAGATACAAAGAACATAACATAAAACCAAAAGCCAGCTACCTGATACATACACAAAACACACACAAACATATAGACTAAATTAAATATTTCCACTTAGTAAACTAACCACTGCAGATAATTTAGAAGTATACAAACATCATATAACACTTAAACAACATATCTTAAACAACCACACACACTTCGAATCTAACACTCTTTTCCATTACATTGTGCACAACCCACACCTTTAAATTATGTGCTTGCAACCTTGAGTTGTCGTCGCCAGTAGCGGTTTAGCTTTGTCAATGAAACAACTGTTTCAAAACATATCAGCAAGTAAGTTAATAGTTTTCACTTAGCTACTCAAACAATTACTTATGATTTATTCAGTGATTTCAAGATGATAAAATAAATTTCAACAAACAACTTAAATAATTGATAGGTATTAGAAAAAAAAACAATTAAAATGAAATATTTTATATCGAAATCTTGTTGCTGTTCATGATGAGCTGGTTGTTAATTACTTATTACACTTTTGCTATTACTTGAGACCAGACTTTTTGTTAACTAAAGCTTATTAAATTGTTAAATTACACTTGGAGGAAATGTTTTCATCTTATGACTTCTTCAGTCTCAGTCAAGGAGGCTGAAGAAGTCATGAGACAAAAACGTTTCCTCCAAGTATAAGTTAACAATTCAACAACCTTTAGTTAACAAAAAGTCTGGTCGCAAATAATAGCAAAAGTATAGTATGAAATATTTTGTTATATCTCTTTACAGAAGACTCAGATTGTGATGTTGAAATGTCAAACATAGAACAGGAATCTCAAAAACAAGTTAAGTTCAAAGATGGTGTTGATGTAGTCACTTTTGAAACCCTTGAAGATGGGTCCAGTTTAGTTACTGGTCACTATACAGAACCATTGCATGACAGAACAGAGTCAGACATTGGATCATGGGTTTTTGGTTTTAATTTTCCTTTATCTTTTCATTTAAGAAAAAAATATTAATTTAAATATAGTTATTGTATTAAATTAAATTTTTATCCCTTATTATATAACATATGTAATTAAATTGAAGGAAATGTATTAAATATAATGTTTGTTTTAAAATAAAGTAATATTTACTCTATTTTAAAAGTAAAATAGTCAAATTCTGTTTAATTATTGAACTGTTTATCTTTAGTAGACAACTGCTCTGTCCACTAGTATATTAAAATAGTACTGTGCAGTAGAACCTGTACAGTAGGGGTTCGAGAAGAGCAGGACTCACTTGCTATTCTCAATCAATGAGTTCTCTGCACTTATTCTTTTCCTCATGTCCTAACTGTTGTTACACAACGTGGTCATTGAGTATAGAATGAACTAGGGGGTTCCTGTAGCTGTGCTGGATATATCATGGTTCTTCCACTCTCTGGGCTCAACTTGAAAGCTCTAGCTTAGTCTATACTCATATAGAATACTTCAATGTGCACATCCGACTGGCGACTTTACCCACTGCCATTGGAACACACTTGTAACTGACCTGCATTTGTCTTCAGTCTTCATTAGCCTTTGAGTGGTTTATCATCAGTTTTTGTATGTGTCTTTCCTGTTTTTGTATGTTTGTTTTAAAGTGTAGAAGTCCGTTTACAATAGATTAAAAAAAAGGTTTTGTCAATACTGAGTTGAGTATTAAAAAATCAGGTTTTATCGCTTCACCTCAAAATGTATAGTTTCTACATTGTCTTTTATGTGATAATATATTTACTAGTAATGAAGCCATGAAGCATTCACGAATGTAAGATCATTTATCTGGAGTGCACAGTGATAAAGTAAGTAGAGAACATAGCTATTTTCAGCGCTCCAAAGCTAAAGCTGATAAACAGCCTAATGTGAGTGGATTATTTGAAAAACTAACAACCTATCTTAAATAAGGTCTTCTTGCTTTTTACAAGGTGTCTTTATTGATATCTAAATGTGGAAATCTCACACAATTGGTGAAACTCTTGTTACCGGCTATCAAAGAAATTGTTGAAATCATGCCAGATGAAGGCCCTGGTAATAAATTGGTTCGTTTGAGCAACAATACGATTTTCAGGAAAATTGACTAAATGGCAAGTCGGAACTTGCTTGCTTTACAGATATTTTTGATCAAATTATCAAAGTCAATATAAGGCTTCAAAGAAACAAATTGTACCTTATGAAGGCCAAAGGAATTATTTCATCAATCATAGCCAGGTTTGATATTCCCAAGGTAAGTAAAAGGATTTAGCTCTGTGGCCCAGTTCCTTACAAAGCAAAGAAATAAGTTGGACGTTTGTCTCAAAGGAGACTTGTCTCTAAACCTGTTGTACATAAATCTGGATATTCAAGCTTCAACTGAAATCCACCAAGCACAAGGCAGCCACTGAACATATAAAATAAAACAATCACAAAGTTTTCAAACTTTCATTTTTTTCAAATTTTAATTGTCAACACTGTGTCTTATTTTCCCAGATTCCAATTCAAAATTAAATCATCCACTCCTTTGTTTTAAGTCTTACTTAATTATTTCACTTTTTTATTTACAAAAATCTAAAAAAATTACATTTGTATTTTAATTTTATTTAAGAGTGACTTGATGAAACTGCTTTGATTGTTTTTATATACAGTAGTAAAATAATAAAACTGCTTAATTATTTACTTTGCTTTGAATTAAAATTAGGCATACAGTGAAAATGAAAAGGGGGTGTTAGTTAACTTCTATTAAAGGGGCGATAGGCCATAAAAGGTTGAGAGCCATTGCACTAGACCATTCCCCTATCTAAATTGTACTAACAATTTTAAATCTGATTGGGCTAGCTTAAAAATGTAAATAATTTTTAAAATTTCTGGTTAAAATAATTAAACAATATAAATTTGTGTATTAAATAGGACTGTGTGGTAAGGCAATCTCCAAATATAGACTTCTCTAATTACTAGCTTTGATTTTTTATACTTCACCTATACTTTAATGTTGGCTATAGCAGTGATATAAACCATGCCCAACCTAACAGTTTACCCAGCTGTTTTTATCAAAACACCAAAAGATTTTTGAGGTATTCCCACTAATACTATTTTAGAGATTCCCAGTCAGTTTGATCACAGCTTTAATGCACTTAAGTCTGTTACTAATAATTGTCACCACAAGCTAACAAATAGCACTTGAACTAAACAAATCTAGGCCATTCATCGATGGTAAGTTTTAATTTTTTTAAACTACAATTGTCTTAAAATTAAATTTAATATCTAATAGTTACTTTTTTACTAAAAATGGATGAAACTAAGTTTTGTAATTGTTCAGTTCATATTAATCTTCCTGAGTTACATTTAACCTAACATATATTTCAGAACTCTACAAAAACATATATTTGAGTAGTAATTTTTTTTAGTATTAATTGCCAACAACTTATACCCTACTAACCTTTTTAGTCAAAAGAAAGTTCAATACACTAAAACAATTGAACATACAGCTGTGGCTTTGTATCCACGATATCGGTATCCACGGTTTCAATTACTGTTCAACTAGGGATCGAAGAATAGTTAATGTTCAACAATTCGTAAATTGTAAACAGCTATCTCTGTCATGGACACTGGAAATATTTGGAGAAGTTTTCCGGATGGTACAAAGTTTAAAGGAAAACATTTGGATTACAACCCACTTACGGAACTTGGAATTAAAGTTACCAGAATGATTACGGATGTCATGGAGAATCTTCAGCGACATGAAAAAAAAACAATCCCTCATCATAATGTCTTTTCAAGCAAAATAAAGTGTCAATTATAGATTCATTTGTCCCATCAAAATCGTAATCATCACTAAACATAATAGACCGTTCTTTTTTGAACACTGATTCTTCCACTTTTAGATGAAGATGTTTCTGAATAAAAATTTCTTGTTCTTAACATCAACTTAAAACATCTTTTCGTACTTAGTAATTTTTCTTAACATGTAAATTTTGAAGTGTACCGTTCGTACTTACTATTGAATAAGTTCTCAAAGTCAAATAGTTGCCTACGCGTCTGATAACAAACATTTGTTTTTAGCAACCACAAAGCAAATGGAGTACTGTACACTACTTGATGGTAAGTACAAACAATAATCACAATGGACCTACTGTAACTAACAATATTTACGTACTGTATTGCAATATTTTAAAGATTATACAGTACATAATGTACTTCTACAACTCAGTATCTATGTGCATGTACTAATGTATACTGTAAATGTCTGTAGATATAGTATTTGTGTGTTACCGCTGGTAACACACCTAATCCTTACCATCCGCAGTTTCGCGTTTTTTAAACTTAGATGCAAAATAGTGAATCATTTAGAGGGCTTCAACTGACTAGAACACTGATCCAATTTTGTATGATTTTATTAAATAACTATTTCTTTTTAAGTTGGAAAACCCAAATGTAGAATTTGTAGGTTTGGTGCTATGATTGCATAATTGTGGTTTGTTGATATGAGTTCTGCAAAGTTTTACAGAGTATTTTTGTTTTAGAATGCTTTTATATGTTCTTGGTAGTGTGTTTAAAATGACCTTTCTATTTGGCCTATGGAGAAACTGGAGCACAAACTGTAAGTTCAATTTTATATACCAGTGGAGATGTAAATGTCTTTGTTTTTATGATGTTGGGTTTAAATTGTTTATTGAGGATGTTGTGTGTGGAGTTGGCTGTTTTGTAACTTGCAGTTTGTGGCCCAGTTTCTACAAATGGAAGGTCATTTTACACATGCTACCAAGAACACATAAAATCATTCACAAACAAAAACAATCAAAATTTAGAATATTTTGCTGTTAAAAATTTTGCAGCTCGCTATGCATTGAGCTGTGGTAATGGGAAGACCTACTTATCTACCTACCTTCCTCACCATGCACTGCAATTGAAAATCCTGCCACTTTTATAGTGTGCTCAATGATTAGGTTTTTGTTAAAAAAATCTACAATCCACCTGAAATCCATCATCAAAAGAAATGGTGGAAATGGAATAAAGAAAAAAAACAGAGGGAGGCAGTAATGTATTGTTTTTAAAAATAGCTGCAACAAAGTTCACGAGGGTTACATTGGTCTACCATGGTTACTGAAGACTTGTTAATGAAAAAATTTGTGAAAATGTCTGTTTCATAATTTACGAGCTTTCAAAACATTTTCCCCGAATTTCACAAAGTTTAGTTCATGAAATCATTGCTTTAGTAGAGAAGGTTGGCTACCACCAATTTTATGCAAGATGGATTGCAAATACCCTAACAGAAGACCACAAACAACAAAGGACTGCTACAAAAAAAAGTTAACAATATAAAAAATTTTTTTGATACGTAATGTAGTACGTATAATAACCCATTGTTATATAAATTTAAAATATCCAAGAATTATTTAGGGTTTTTTTAATTTTTGTATAGTTGAACTTTTTACTGCTTTATGTATGGTTTATTTTGTTATTTTTGTGTTTTATATAGGTATATTGTTGTTCTTGCAGTTTTGTTACTGTTTTTAATAAAATTTTAGATGAATTTATGACTCTCACCACTTTAGTGGGTTATATTATTAAGTTTTTGAATAAAATTTCATTGAGTTTTTGTTTAAAAGTTTGAAATTATTGTTGTGAGTGTACTTGTCTTTTATATGTGTGTTTATAAGCAATGTAATATTGTTTTCAGAGTTGATAAGAGCAACAAATTAGTTGCCGAAACGTTGCACTAAATAAATAAACTTTTGACTCGATATTCAACCAGCTGTCATTTATTCATAAAAGTAAGTTGCCTAAATCTTTGATGAAGATCACTTTGTTGCAATTGAGAATGTTTTGCTCAGTAACTTTTGCATAATAACTTCAGTTAAAATAAATGTTCGTTCAGCAAGTGATTAGTTTGTCAGCTTCAAATGTAAAGCTTTGTCAAGTACAAGAACACTTGGAATTGCGAAATTCTGTCCATCTTTCTTATTGAAATTTGTTGCTACTGCCTATGATCAATTGTAGAATTTTATTGCTCAAGTTTAACAGTAATGAGGAACTAAAAGAATCTAGTAATAGATTCAACATCAAGGTAAAGAATTATTTAATGTAACAAAAAATTTGTAAACAGTTAAGGTAAGTGTGCATATATATATATGTATATATATATATATATATATATATATATATATATATATATATATATATATATATATATATATATATATTGCTGGATATAACACTGAAAAGGAAAATAAATGTGTATTGATTGAATACATTTTTTTCTTTATTTATTGGATGGTCCTTGTAACAATAGTCACTGATAATCTCTTTTTATGATCCCAAACTTCTCATTATGAGATTCAATAGTTTACTTAATTTTTTATACAACACTTTACCTTTATTGTTCACTTGTAGTAAATGGTCAAGTAAACTTATTGTACAAGGTCTGGCAAATGCTTGGATATAAATAATGCACTGTGAGGATTGTAGTAGGCAAGGGTAAATGATGTTTGTGCTGCTGGCTTGCCTGTCTGGTGCAGTTTCAGTTGCTAACAAGTTTTGGATTGGTCAACTAGGTGCTCTTGCAGCTTACCTCACGCCTATATATAGTGACCCCAGATAACAGTTTGCATCACTCTAGTTTGTAACTTCTTGTTTGCTAGATTGTAATTTGGAATTACTGCTGACGATGACATGGTCATCAAAATGTACATAAAGGTTTAATCTTAAAAAACTTGTATCATTTGTTATTTTTTATTATTTTTGTGGTGTTGGGGTTGTTCAAATATTTTCATTGTATTAAATAATAGTTGTCCATTCTCTAAATAATTATACCAAACTTTGTGTAATATATTTTAAACAATTTAAAATGTTAAAAGAAAAAAATCAGTTTATTACTGAAGTTGCTTGATGTAATCGTCTTCAATTCACTGATTAAACTAATTTTAAATACTCAACTAAGTGAATAGGTAGTTGTTTACTTGCTGACGCATTTTAAAACATTCATTCCTTTTATGAAGCTAACCCTCTACTGGCGGCATCAGTTAAGTGTAAAGGCTCTAACGGGAATGGATTTATGACTGTAGAATGGAGTGGGTTATTTGAGTTGTGTGTATTATATAATAGACACCTTACCGATGTCGCCAGTAGAGGGTTAGCTTCGTAAAAGGTACGAATGTTTTAAAACACGTCAGCAAGTAAGCAATTATGTATTCACTTAGTTAAGTATTTAAAATGAGTTTAATCAGTGAATTCAAGATGATTACATCAAGCAACTTCAAGAGCAACCAACGGTCAATGGTAATCAACCTCTGCCGATGGACGAAGCTCAAGGTATACAAAACTTCCCTCCACATTTCCTTTAATACTCAATGCTTCAAACATTACCTAACACCTAAATACGCTTAAATTATAATAAATAAAAAAAACACTTGCTGCACTAAAAACAACAACACAAGCACTTAAAATATTTATGAAAAACAGCATCAAACAATTATACACTAAGAAAGACAAACTTAATCTTACCCTATACAAATTTCACCAAACCCTCACAACAATGCTACACCACACATAACTCGAAGAAATAATTCAATACACTAACAACTATACACATAAACAACTACAATTCATTAGAAACAAGCAAAATCTAAAGCTACACAACCTCGCAACACAAAACAATATCCCTATCTACACCAACCACCAATTTCACCCGCACACCACCAACACCAGAAATATTAATTTCAGTACAAATAAATTAACACTATTAAACAAAGGCCTATACTTTCACAATCACACATCCATACACAGTAGCATAGACCTCATACACAAAATTCAAGACATCCACATACCACACAACTCCACCATTGCATCATTTGACATAAAAAACCTTTACACTAATGTGCCAATAGAACAAACACTCCCCATACTACAAAATACGCTCACAGCAAACAACACTCCACATAAACTCACACATGAAATGATCACACTCTCCAAACTCATCACATCATAAAACTACTTCACATACCAACACAAATTCTACACACAGAAAGATTGCCTCCATATGGGTTCCCCCATCTTAGGCATCCTAGCAGGAATATTCCTACACCATATCGAACAACAATATCTTCTACAGAACAATAATTACACACATAAAATAATTTATTACCATAGATATGTAGATGACCTTTTAATATTATATAACGACAACAAATGGCAAATCAAACAACTACATAATTACATTAATACCATACACCAAAACCTCACATTTACCCTCAAATTACAAGAAAACAATAAAATAAACTTTCTAGACCTTACCATCACCAAACACTACACCAGACATAATTTCAAAATATACAGAAAACCAACAACTACCGATATTGTCATACATAATACATCTAATCACCCCACACAACACAAACACGCTGCATTTAATCATATGTTACACCACCTAATCAATATAACAATGCTACAGAAATACTACGACAAAGAACTTAATACCATAAAATACATCGCTCAACAAAATGGCTACCAACATACACTCATAGACAACACACTCAGGAAAATTAAACATAAACACCATCAAACAGCCACACAGACAAACCACACAAAATACAACAAATACATATTCCTCACCTACCACAACAAAAACACACACAAAATAGCCTCCACATTCAAAAAACTCCATTTCCAAATATCCTACAAAACTACAAACACTTTAAGACAGCACATACCTTTTTGAAAAGGAAACTGACAAATACAAACTCTCATGCATTTACAAATTAACTTGTAACGATTGTCCCAACTACTGTATTACTTCGGCCAAACTGGCAGGTCATTCTACACACGCTTCGAAGAACACAGTACCCAAAAGAACAAACAAACCCTATATCCAGCTACACAAAACACCTAAAAAACACCCAACACACACACCGACATACAGACTAATTTAAATGTTCTACACACGTTAAAACAAAGTAAAAAACTAACAACCTTAGAAAAATATGAAATCTACAAACAATACACAACAGATAAAGAAAACGTATTAAATGATCACACACACTTTGAAGCCAACAGTTTTTTCTATTATATGACATACAACTCAAACAGCCAGCCCATTCCACAGTCATAAATCCATTCCCGTTAGAGCCTTTACACCTAACCGATGCTGCCAGTAGAGGGTTAGCTTCGTAAAAGGAACAAATGTTTTTAAATGCATCAGCAAGTAAGTAATTACATATTCACTTAGTTAAGCATTTAAAATGAGTTTATTACTGTTCCCAAAATTTTAAACCTAAAATATTCTTATTATAAACTGTTATTTTTAGTGTAATTTGACTTGACTTTTATTCTTTAGTATTTCATGTGCAATTTTATGTCTTGAAAAGGACAGTAAACTAGATGTTGAAATGTTATAACCAAAATTTTAACATGTAATTTCATTTTAAGGAAATCTTGCATGAAATGTTTAATTTGTTACATTACATAATTTTCTACTTCAGGTTAAAATGATACCATTTTATGAAGAAAATATGTTGTATACATCAGTTAAGGATCATTAAAGGCAGTTCTTATTAAATAATTTGTTGTTGTTTCATAAACAAGCAAACTCTAAGAAAATACTTCTTATTTTTTATTACTTTCACATTAAAAAATAATCATTAGTCACATTATTTGTTTCTATTTTGAACTTGAGCTACTAATAGACACAACACTTTTATACATTGTATGCTTTCCTTTTAGAAGTTGTCAAAAACCAAGCAAATTCAATTTTAGGATGAAGATTGTGTAACATATTATTTGTGTATAGTATAATATACTGTTAATCACTTAAACAATAGTTTATGATTATCCGAACTTTGGATTTAGTAAACATGTTAAAACTTACTGAGACAGAACGTTTTCGATCGCTATGTGCCGATCTTCATCAGTGTCTTCTATAAAATTCAAGAATAATATACTGTATTGTTATGGATACATACAATCGTAAACATGTATATTTAAAAAAATACTTAGGCTATTATCAAATGTTAGGAATGTGGTGAGCAGAATTACATTAAAATAGCCAGGAATATTTCCTGATGTGGGTGATTGAAAGAGTAATGGTTTATATGTGTACTCAATGTGATGTAAGTCTAAAAGACTGTGTCTGGTAGACTCATAGATATATTATTCTGACTTGGATAAATTACAAACCATATAAACCATTTGGCATTTACTGTGTAACAATCATACAACATGTAGCTATAAAGTAAAAAGGCTTTTGTAGTAATTCACTCAATTTTTATTTTTTTACAACTATCACTTTATCTCCTTCAATTTACTCCACTCCCCTATTCCTACACTTCTCCATTCAAATTTTCCATTGTTCGAAACAGTGTTTTAAGTCATTATCCAGAAGGTTATTAATGAGCTCCATCGCTCTTTCCATCACTGTACCCCTGTATCAAATCTGGTTCTTTTAAAGGCTTCCTTAGCTTTTGAGAACATAAAAAAGTTACACAATGGTAGGCTAGGTTAATAGGGTGGATGCTCCAACAAAGGAATACCATGCTTAGCCAAAATTGACTTCACAACCAGTTCACTGTGAGCGGGAGCATTTTCTTGATGCAGAATCCACAATTTGTTTTTTCACAACTCCGGTCATTTTCTTCTTATTCGCTCATGGAGGGTAGCCAAAACCTCAAGATAGTAATCCTTATTCACTGTCTGCCCATCGGGAACCCATTTATATATTCAACTCCACAGATGTAGAAAAAAACAATCATCATGACCTTGAACTTTACATTCGATCTTTCTTCAGTAGTGGTGAATTTGGGCTCTTCCAATGCATTGATTGGTGTTTAGTTTATGGATCATAGGTAAAAAACCATGATTCATCACATGTAAAGACTCTCTCTTACAGTTTAATATCTTTCTTGATGTTTTTCAAGATGTCGGAGCAAATTTCCAATCATGAGTTCATTCGTTCGGTTTTTGGGCACCATTTTGGCACACACTTTTCTCATGTTGAAATGTTCATATAAAATTTGTCAAACTGTCTCCTTATCGATATATACAGTTTCTGTCAATGCATGACTACTTAACTATCGATCTTGACAGGTTTTCAATTTTGTCAACGGTATCATCTGCTTTCGAAGTTGGTGGCAGTCCTGAGCGTGGATCATCCGATCATCCTCAATATCTTCTCATCTTTTATTAAAACGTTTATACCACTCAAAAAACCTATGCATGTGACATACATTCTCCCCATACACCTGCTGTAAGAGAAAATGAGCTTCTATGGCAGATTTACCAAGTTTCACTAAAAATTTCAAGTTACAACATTGCTCAATCAAAACATATACCATTTTTCCGGCGAGTGAGAAAACACTAACAAAGGCCCGACTGAGCAAGCTAAGGTTGTTCAATCGGCTGGGATGTGGAAAGGGGAAGTAGAGAAACACGACTATATAGGTGACCTTAAGACTTACATTGCATATCCTACAGAGAGCTAGTCTTGTTTCTTTATAGCTACACCTCTTATATAACCAAGATAAACTATTAGAGTTTTCTCTGAAACATATAAGAACGGGACCAGGTAATTGAAGTTCAACCACAAAGGTTTTTAATCTATTTTTTTATTTCACTAAGATCCATAGTTTTTTTTTATATAGTTTTGTTAAATTTTAACAAATTCGATCTGTTTTATTAAATTTGTTTATTAGATTTTTATGTTTTCGTGAAAGAAAGTAAAAATTTGTAATTATTTGACTTGTTAATGAAAACTTTAGTTTGAAGTTTGAAAGGACACATGAAGGACTGACTTGGTAACCAGTCAGGTATATAAATATCAAAAGTATTTAAATTGAAAAAAGAACTTGTCTTATTTGACAAAGTTCTGATCAAACAGAAAAGCCTGTTTTTAAGGTAGCTAGGTAGATGATGACTATTTACTCATTGATCAATATAGATCTAATTTTTCTTTTATAGTAGGCTAAAATGGCAGACTTGAAATTGACAATAAAAAATTAATTTAGCTATGGCTGCTTACTCCTGAGTAGTAGTTGCATCTACAAGATTAAAGAACTCAAAAACATTCAAAACCTGACATTCAAAACTTATGGGTTTGCAAATAAACTGATCAATCATGCCTACTTCAATAAAAAAAACTTGGCAGTAACATTTTGGTTTCTTCATTTCACTGCCATTAGGGCAAATTGTACAAATACTGTTCTCTAGGTAGGTTTGTACTCTTTCCAGGGTTTTAAGAAAGAATGTAACAGGCAATTTTTTTACTTTCAGTCTTATATTTAGCAATAAATGTATTATTATATTTGATAATTCATAGATTATTTGTAAACAATTATGTAGAATAGTTTTTATAATAATTACTGCCTTAGTCTTGTCAGTAAGAGAGGTTTATTTGTCCAAAGGTTATCACCTTTTACACAAAATTGCCTTCTTTTTAATGTGAGCTAAAAAAAAGGCAATACTGACACTCAAATCTTTTCCTTAGTCATAGAATATGTTATGGAGAGTGGTCTTCCTGGGCGGAGAGCATGACACTAACTATGATATTAAAATGCTGATTGACAACTGTGGATTGTCAATATGAGAGGAAGCTTCACATCTTTTAGCTTCATATATTATGACATGAGAAGACACACTTTTCTAATCGTCTAGACATCTATACAGTGCAGTTGATAATGTTTTATGATAAGAGCAGTACATTAGCACTCACATGAGAACAAGATGGCTAGGTCTCTTAGTCTTAATCTGGTACAGTATAGGGTTTGATGATGTAATTGACATAGCTTCAAAGTATAAGAAATTTTTTGTTTAAAGTTTTAGATATTGACTTCTACAAACATAATAGAATGAGTTTTGGGTTAATTTTAACAATAATATATAACTATTTACTAAAAAATGTGTTTTTTCAATAACATATTTATTTATATTAATATTTGTTGATTCCATCTTCACATGAGCTACTAGTTTTCACTAAACACTTTTAAATGTTTATAAACTTGCCTATAGTAGCACTTACTTATATTTGTTGAGGATGGCCATTTCGGGAGATGTGTCCCATTGTCAACTCACACCGTAACTGATCTCAAGGTTTACAAACACACAACAGGACCACCCCATAAAATACTTATCAATACCATACAGATCATCCAAAACCCATAATCTAACCAACACACTACGAAAATACAACTACAAAATAGCTTACTCCGCACACAACACTCTCAATAAACAATTTAAACCCAACAACAAAATCTACAGCATTTACAACCCCCCCTGGAGTTTACAAACTAACTTGCAGTTCGTGCCCCAGTTTTTACGTAGACCAGACAGGGAGGTCCTTCTACACACGTTACCTAGAACATATAAAAGCACTAAAAAACAATAACTACCAATCAAACTTCGCCGATCATCTCAACTCCACAAAACATGACTACATAGATATAACATCTAAGCTACAAATTCTTCATAAACAACACAGAAATAACCAACGCTACACAACCAAACAATACCAAATATACAGACACTTCAAACTACACCCTACACCCATACTCAATACACAATTACATTACAACTAGCACACACTTTTTGACATCATAACTCCTAATACTCACAAAATACACCCACACCACCATAATATCCCACCCCCACCCTAATATCCTAACCTATGTAAACCTTGAGATCAGTTACGGTCTGAGTTGACAATGGGACAAATCTCCTGAAACGGCAGTCCTCAACAATATAAGTAAGTGCTACTATAGGCAAGTTTATAAACATTTAAAACTGTTAGTGATATTTATTTAGTAAGAATTGATAGTTAAAATTTACCATTATAAGAACAAAACGCCTTAATAAAGTGTGTAAGTATAATATTACTAATACGTTAAGGTAACTAAAATTAATTTAGAGATGACTTTGAAATGATGGACAATGCCAAGTACAATTAGACAGATTTCTCTAACAAATTCCAGAAAAAAATTGTAGAATAGTTCCAAATGCGTTGGTGCTATTTGAGGCTGACATGAAAAAGCTTAACTTTCACAGCAAATTACTCTAATTCCC
The DNA here is from genome assembly GCA_036971475.1 of Prosapia bicincta. Classification (NCBI taxonomy): domain Eukaryota; kingdom Metazoa; phylum Arthropoda; class Insecta; order Hemiptera; family Cercopidae; genus Prosapia; species Prosapia bicincta. The sequence continues at coordinate 186,541,582 of JBAIZL010000004.1, read as the reverse complement.
AAATATATTTATGACTTCATCCAGAAAAATTGATATCCCAATTTTACTTGCTTGTCACCCTGATATTGCCTCAAGTTAATATAAACTCAAATGAAAAACAGATAAAAACAATAAATTTAATGATTTTAACATCTTCAATGTCTAAAATGTTGGGCATAACCGCAGGGTAGCTTTGCCAATGAAACGATAGTTTCAAAACATGTCAACAAGAAGTTGAAAGTTTTCACTAAGTTACTCAATAACTACTTATGATTATACAATATGTTTGCTGAAAATAACTTAACACTAGATTTTATATACTGTAGAGCCCTGCTATTCCGAATTAATTGGGACTGAACCTAGTTCGGTTTAGCGGAGATTTGCAATAGGCAGATTTTAAATAATTAATCAACATATTGATGTGTTAAGGCATACATTAAAATAGGGAACATTTGCTAGTGACATATGAATACAGTATTGATAGATTTTTGGACAGATTGAGTGGTAGTCAGAAGGAAAGTGCAGTGACCTTCGATGACTCATAGCACAGGAGGTAAAAAATAGACTCATCACCCCCTCCTTTCCACACTCACCCTAATCAGAATAAGGGGATTTTCAGAATAGCGGGGTTTGGACTAGCAGGGACTCTATTGGATAATGCTAGTGCAACCGCTCTTTTCTGCCTGAACGTACTAATAACAAAAATCTGTTTTAAAGAATATATAACTGTGTAACTGTGTGCTAATGCCTCGAGCTTTCACTGTTTTAAATGTATAGTGATTCAAAAGAGTGCCAAACGCAAAAGAGTAGCCTATGTGATAATTTGTTTTTTTGTAGAGTATTTGAGTTTCCCTGTTCTTTCGATTAGCAAATAAATTAATAATTCTATTATTGAAGTTTTTCACTTGGAACACATCCAAGTGTGTTTCTATATTACATCTTTACAAATGGAACGCACAAAGAATTTAAGCAGTCATGGTACATACTATTCACACACAAAAAAAAACTGAAAAGCTCTTCTTTATTTATAATATTCTTTAATTTTTCATTTTGCTAAAGTACAACAATTAGCTCATTGATAAACATTTCTTAAGTAATAAATTTATTGTAATTTGAAGAACATGTTTTAATTAAAGCAACTGGAAATATTTCTCGATCAGAAGAAATATTTTTGGGTAAATAATGGAAAATCATTAAAATGTAAGTCTAAAAAATATAAAAACTTTTCATTTTGAAGTAAGGTTTTCAATCCAAAACCATCCCTTGCAGTAGTATCATCCTTGCCATCCTCATTTTCTATTGTTTCAGACCATGTGATTAATTCACTTTTTAAATCCCTAACTGTTAACAACTCTTACCTGAAAGTTCCAATGTGATTGAGAAGCAGTCGGTAATCTTTTATTACAAATTGAACACAGTATAGTTTGTTTCGAAACGCATCAGAAAGTAAGTCCTTACGTATTCACTTAGTTAAGTATAATTGAATTATAATATAAATTTAATTGATGAGGGTAATATTTTGCACATTTTTGGCTTTGTAAATTGAGATTTTAACAGTCCGAGCCTCTCCCTGATAACCACTCATTACATCTGCATCATTGTATGTCAAAGCAATAAGTTTCTGATCAAGTTTAAAAAGGTATGAAACAGCTCTTTCAGAAAGCTCATTAACTGTCTAATCGTAAACATCTATAAAGGTATCAAATCTTTTTACTGGTTTACAATCTTTGATAACACACAAAATCATTATTAATTGCCACATCCAGGATATATCTGTTATTTCTTCAGCAAGAAGAAACTCTATATCTGTTATTATCTGTCTGAGTTGACAATGGGATACATCTCCCGAAACGCCTGTCCTCAACAAATATAAGTAAGTGCTACTATAGGCAACTTTATAAACATTTACAAGTGTTTAGTGATAACTAGTAGCTCATGTGAAGATGGAATCAACAAATATAAATGTTCAATACCTTTTCAACTAGAGTTTGTCCACAACTATTCACTCGCACTATCGAACTGTAAACTATAAAACAAAAACAAATTCTTTTTTTCCAAACTAACAGTTAGCTAAAACACTTTTTTTGTAAATCAGCTACTGCAAATGTTTTTCTTGTTTCTTAACATCCATTTGGAAAAAAACGTTTTTGTTGATGCAGCTTAACATTTTAACTATTAATTTTTCCTAAAATTTTAAATGAAACAGAGTTTTGATTAAATTAATCTCTATATTCATGAAGATTAACTAATATAAAACATATAATATAATAATTAATTAAAAATAACAACTTTATTATTATAATATTAAATAATATTTCATCACACAACTCATAACATAATGAGAGTTAACAATGTGATGCATTGTAAAGTTAAATAGTAGGTAAAGAGCCAGATTAAATTGACCCACTCATTATATATTGTGATGTAGAAATTTCTTAGCTTTAGCAGGGAGTGGATGGCTTCATGAAACAAGGCAATGCTGTAAGAAGAAACAGGCCATATATTAATCACTTAAACAATAGTTTATGATTATCAGAACTTTAAATTTTGTTAATTTGTTAAAACTTACTGTGACAGAACATTTTCAATTGCTATGTGTTGATCTTCATCAGTGTCTTATGATCTTCTGATAAAGACACTGATGAAGATTGCTACATTGCGATCGAAAACGTTATGTCTCAGTAAGTTTTAACAAATTTACAAAATTTAAAGTTCGGATAGTTATAAACTATTGTTTAAGTGTTCAATAAAATTTACCGAACATAATGGACTACAAAATTCAAGAGGCCATATATACTGGGCCCTTGATTAGTGAGGAGTTGATAAACCCATTATCCTGGTTTAGTTGTACATGCATGTTGCACCACTATTTCTTACCAACATCAAACACAACCTTTCCCTTGAAATTTATGGATTTTCTCTTTCTTGATTATTCAAAATTTTTTTCTCCTATTATTAAATGAGGTTGGCCTATTCAGTCCTTATGGGGTAGCTCTGGACTATATAACTCTAAATACTTATACAGTCTCAATACAGTTTAATTCGATACAAAAATTTTCATTTGTTATTAAAATTATGTAATAATTTTATTTTTCTTTGTTTATAATATAATTATTGTTTATATTATAAATAAATATTTATAAAAAGGTTTTAGAATAATTGGATCAAAATGTCTGAAAAAACAGGTTTACCACAGAATTTAGTAACCATATATCTGAAAGTAGCATGTGTTTTAAAAAACACATTTAAAAGTTATATAGAACATCAAGGATAGTGTTATATAAATGGTAAAGTGTTCACAGAAAAAAACACACATATGCAGCCAAAAAAAGATAAGTGTTTAACAATATATTTTTATAATCCTGTAAAGTGTACAAATTTATTTTTTTTACCACTTAAACATCCTTAACTACATTTCCCAAATATTTTCTTAGTGTGACTACAGAAAAAAAGTTCCGTTTTACAAAGTGTATAACTCATACATTACAAAATGTAACATCAAACTATTAATTCGTATAATTGAACATTTTTCCATCGGTAAAAATTAAAAGACATTGTGCGTGTTTCTTAATTTTTTAAAATTAATTTTTTTCAAAAGTAAATAATATATACATTATAATTTAAAACATTAAACTAATAAAAAAACATGTTAATATAGCAATACTATTATCCAAAGCATTCCTACTGATTCCAATAATATGCTATAGTCATGTCACCAGAGACATTGTTAATCTACTTTAAGAAATAACTTTACCCATAGTTATCCTTGATGATTGGATAAACTTTTACTTTTAAATTTATTAAAATACAATTTACCAAATTTATATTTAAAGAAAATTTATTAAAAAAACATCTTTAATTATAAGTTTAGTAAGTCTTATTTAAGTAGGTTCAGAGGTTAACTTTGCTTAAAAGTTTTAACTTCAAGAAAACTTGATCTTTTTGTAGGTTAAACTAATTTTAAACTACTTAACTAAGTGAATAACATCTGTTCCTTTTACGAAGCTAATGCCGTTCCTTTACAAATGCCGCCAGTAGAGGGTAGCTTCGTAAAAGGAACGATTGTTTTGAAACACGTCAGCAAGTAAGCAATTATGTATTCACTTAGTTAAGTAGTTTAAAATTAGTTTAATCAGTGAATTCAAGATGATTACATCAAGAAACGTTTTATAGGTATTGTAAGTGTAACAGTCTAAAACTGAAGGCAAATGTATATAGTAGAGACGACTTCTTTTTTTTCAATTTTAACCATAGTTTAAATTTATTTCTTTGAACAATTGTCAGTGTTCAACTAACTGACAGTTTCCATAAAACAAGATCTTTGACTCTGTCATAATAAAAGTACTGTGGAAAATCTACTGCAAGTTGTTCGAAGTGCCAAGTTGACATTGGATACTGGACCCAGTGTTGGTGGACTAAATCTAAGAAATAGTCATAACATGGAGCATTGGTGAATACATACCTGCAAGTGACAAACATTTTTCATATTTAATCATATATTAATTATTTTAATATTTTAGGTTATAAAAAAAATTTTAAACCAGAGTATCTGAAGTTCTTAAAAATGTATATCTCTTTAAAAAAATAATTTCTTATAACATTTTTCTGTGTATGAATAATTAAGAACTGTACATATATAATTTAATGGAGTAAATATTAATTTTTTAAAACACATTAAGATAATTTTATAAATCAATGTATTTTTCCTAAAAATGATTGTGTTTTAAAATGTCTTATTTAGGATCAACATTTGAAAAAAAAGGTGTTTTGAATATTACACTTAATTCATAACTAAATTAGTAGGAAGGGATGTTTTGGTTTTTTTAATGAAGAAAATATTGTATTTTATTTTGAAATTCTTTAGTTGAAGAGGTATTTTTCTGTTTTTTAATTTTACAACAAAATTTCTACCTTTTTTCCCTCTTGAACTTGAATTACTTCTACACATACTTATAGACTTTAAAAAATATAAACACACACACACACACACACACACACACACACACACACACACACACACACACACACACACACACACACACACACACACACACACACACACACATATATATATATATATATATATATATATAATTTTAAAGTACAATTTCCTCATTTCTTTTGAAGATGTATCCTTTTCTTTATCTCAGATGCATCAAATTTACACAAATATGCTACAACTCTCTGATACACTATTTCAAATAATTACCCTTTAAAATTCATCCAGATCACTATTTATGTTATCCTTACCACCCCCTGTCTCTTTTCATTAACATAATGACAAATTAAAGTTAAGTTTGTTTGGAGTTTAAATTGGGACTCTTAACAGTTATCCTCATAAAAAAACCAATAAAAAATTCCAATATTAATAAAATTATTATTTTAAAAAAAGTAAATGTGCATCCTTGAAACGTTTTAGATTAATTTAATAATTTTCTTACCGTTTTTCCAGACAAATATAAATAGTTTTTTTTGGTGGGATACTTAATATTTTTGTTAACGTGTCCACCAAACCTTTGGTCAAATCATTATCATAAATTACTGAAAACACAAAGATTAGAAAATTATTATAATATCTAAAGTAAAAAAAATATATATATTTTAGCATGTATAATACAACTATAGTGTAATTCTATATAAGTCAATATAATCTCTACTTAACTTAATTGTTTTAGATTTTTTAATTTAGTTAATTGAAATGTATAAAGTAAAATAAAATACAGTATTCTTCTTTATGAAAGTCTTTTTTAAATCTAAAAACTGTTATATAGATTTATATATATATGTTATATATATATATATATATATATATATATATATATATATATATATATATATATATATATATATATAATACGTTTTCTTGTTTAATAATCTACAAAAACATAAATTATTCAAACACAAGAATATTATTTATTTATATTCAATATTTTTCGTTGGTAAACAGTACCAACATCATCAGGAATAAATAATACATTAATTGAATTATTGTATTATTTATTCCTGATGATGTTGGTACTGTTTACCAATGAAAAGCTTTGAATATAAGTAAATAATATTCTTGTATTTGAATAATTTATGTTGTTGTATATATATATGAGTATATTACAATTTTGATAGAGATACAGTATGTATTGAAAATAATCATTTTAATATCTGTATCAAAATACAGATAATAATACAGAAAATAATCTTATTTTATCTGTATTAAAATTGTAATACAAATTACAAATATATTTACTACCTGTAGAATTTAAAATATAATTCTTGCATATCCTTCATTTTTTGGTGTATACCATTCCTGTGCCATTCCATGCCAATATCTACTAGTATATTTTAGGTAAAGTAGTATTCTTTATATTAATAAGCATTACTTATGAATTAGGAAATGATATCTATCCATTAAAATACTCCATCATAGCATCATTCAACGTAAAAACTTATACACCAATGTACAGATTGAACAAACACTTCAAGTTACTAGAAAACATGCTCACAAAAAACAAAACTCCACAAAAACTCATCCAAGAAATCATCGCGCTCACCAAACTCACTACAACACAAAATTTACTTCACTTATTAATACAAACTCTACACACAAAACAATAACCTGCCAAAATGTTCCCCATCTCAGTTATATTCCCTAGCCGATATATTCCTTCACCACATCGAGCAATAATACATCTTACAGAACAACAAACAGAAAGAAAAAATAATATACTACATTAGATATATAGATGACAACAGCAACTCATCTAACTGGTATATATTATACAACAGCAACTCATACAATGACACAATTATATCAACACCATACTCCAAAACCTAACATTCACCTTTGAATTAAAAGACATCAATAAAATAAATTTCCTTGATTTTACAATTGCCAAACTCAACACCAAACATAAAGATATATGGGAAACCAACAAACACTGACTCTGTCATACACAACATATCTAATCACCCCACACAACACAAACAGGCTGCATTTAACCTTATGTTACACTACCTTATCAATATACCTATGCATTAAAAAGACTATGAGAAAGAACCTAATGCAATAAAATACATCACCAAAAAAAAACTAGCTATGAACATACACATATAGATAACATACTCAAGAAAATTAACCATAAATAACACCATACACTGACAAACCACACTAAAAAAAAATACACCACATCACATCAATAAATAGATACATCACTTACTTATAACAAACACACAAAATTGCTTCCACCTTCAGAAAATTCAATTACCAAATATCATACAAAACAACAAACACAAACAAAAATTTTCATCCTTTCAACAAAAATATACAAATACAATTTATCTGGTATATACAAAATAGCATGTAACGGCTGTCCCAGTTTCTACATTGTCCAAACCGGTAGTTCATTTAATATAAGATACAAAGAGCACATCAACGACATAAAAAACATAAATCTGAAACCAGCTAAGCAACATATACAAAACACCCAACACACACAGAAACTTCCAGACTAATAAAATATTCTCTACATACTAAGCCATATTAAAAAAACTAATCTCTTCAGCAAAATTTTAAATATATAAACATTACGCAACAAAAAATAAACATATTTTAAACAACCACAGAGACACTTCAATTCTAACATCCTTATCACACTACTCAGTGCACAATCCACCTATCCCACACCCTTCCACATTCTTAAATCATACGCTTGTAACAAACACCCCCAGTAGCTACTAGAGCGATCACTGCCAGCAGCGGGCTAGCTTCATCAATGAAACAACAGTTTAGAAACACATTAACAAGTAAGTTAATAGATTTCGTTAGTTACTTAGCTTAGGATATTCTTTTTGTTACTTTTGATCTATTAAGTGAATTCAAGTTGATAACAGTAAGCAACTTTAGTACAAAATGTTGTTGAATAACAAAATCATATGTTAATTAATAAAAGTCGAATTACAATATTAAAATAAAGAATATACTAGGATTTGTCACCTAATGTAAAGGTAGTTAAAGTAATCACTGTAAATGTTTAAACAATTACAAAGTATTTAATTGTAATTTTAGTTATATACCCTATATTTAGAGTTTAAAATAAACGGCTTTATTTATGTGAAATATAATTTTACATATTTATTTATTTATAGATTGTATAGATAAAAGAAAATCATGTGTAATTTTTCAAACGGTTACTATGAAGTTATGACAAACTTAAAGCCTTGAATTGAAAATATTGATTAAGACTTATATAAGATATAATAGATTTTATAACTTGAATTTACAAATATAATATTTTTATAAAATTTATTAAGTCAAAGTGTAGAATTGTATATCATTATTAATTATATACTGCCCAACTTGTTTTCTACCCTACCTATATGTTTATTATTTTCTGAAATATGTATGTTTGGAATCAAATAATTTTGTTGAAATTGATTTTTTAATTTTTTTACTTCTTTTTGGATTATAAATATAAATATGTTTTGGAACCTTTTCAATATAACAATTTATTAGCCTTCCATAACAAGCCCTTTCCAAACATATAACAATTTCTTTCCGTAATAACAACCTAGATACTGATAAAGATTGTCTAGTACGAACAAAAACTTTTTGTCTCAGCAAGTTTTATATAAATATACTTAAATTATAAAATCAGCAAGTCATTATTTAGTTTAATACAAAGACAAAACTTTGGTCAGTCCCCATGAGGGATTAAAATCCACTATTTATTTCAGTAAAATAATTAAATATAGTTTTTATTTCAGTAAAAAAATGCAATAATAGTTAATTAAAATTTTGCAATATAAGAATTACAAAAATATTTTACAAGTATTAATGAAAATAGTGAAATTGTTTAAGTCTGATTAGAAAGAACTTGTTTCTTTACTTGGAAAAATTAGATTATGATTTAGATGATTAGATTAGATAATGCATTATATAAAATAAATTCTAGAACTAGAATGTGAATAGAAATACTAAAAAAACTAAGAAACTTTTTACCGCCCCCCCTCCTTTAAGTTCAGTTTATCCTGGGATTTTATTTCATAATGTTTCTCAAAAAACCTAATTCAGTGTTTATACAATACTAATTGTATCATTCTTTTCTTGAGTTTTTTTCACTAGTGATAAAAAATCTCCATTTAAAAAAAAATTTTTCATCCAAAATAGAAAATATAATTTCATCAAAAATTATATCAACAGGGTAGATAATCCTATTTTTTGCATACATGATTTTAGTTTTTTATCTATTTCAAAATGAAACAAGTGTTCAGACCTGTATTGTGAAACCAATGTTTGCATTTAGGCTATTATATTACCTATAGCAGTTTTACACGTATATTGTTAACACAGCTGTTTTGCTTTATCCAAATATCGCCATTTTAAAAATACGTATTTTAAAATGACTCACAAATTCCTAAAAATGTTTTTCACATATATTTTTAACGTAACTAAATAATATGATACATTAGTTATTAATTAAATAGTCCTTTCCCAATTATTTAAAGGATGGAAATACTATATTAAGTATTATTGCAATGTTACAATATTGCAAGTATTATCTTCATACATTGAACAAAATATATTTAAGCTAGAAATAAAATAAAAGTTTAATTCACACAATACATAAAAACAAAGTAAGGTAAATTAAGCATAGGAAATATTATTACTAATGTTCCTATTATTGTGAGTTGAAAATATTTGGTTCATTTTTCATAATTTCAAAAAAAAAATTTTAAATAAATTGATTTCTCAGGTTTTTTTTCAAAGTAATAATTGTATCAAACCTATAAACCCTATATAAATTATGACACTAGGGCTCTTGGTGCAAAAAAATAAAAGGGCAAATACCCTCTACTCATTTGAAAAATAATATCTGAAATAATTCTCAGAAGATGTCAAACAGTTACTATTGCACAAGTTCAATCTTGTTAGTTTAAAGACTCTCTGGGTTATTTTTTCTGATTCCTCGTAACTGAATGTGCATTTAAAAATCAAAAGTATACTCTGCTTCTAGTAGTTATTCTGCTCATTATTCAATTATTTTCTTATTAAAAAAGGTTTGCTAAGATTTAAAATTTGTGATAAGTAAATGATTTATTCAGAATGGAAGAGAGTAGTAATGTTTTCTAGATATAAATAAAAACATAATTTAAATATATGTAATGAAGAACTTATTTTAACCAATAAAAAGTTAATATTAAGATGGATTCTTAAAACCATTGTAAAAAGCCTGTACTAAATCATACTATAAAATGGAAAAGTTTGAGGAGTTATCATTGAATACTATTTCACTCATGTAGTTAGTTCACTCACAAACATTTTGGAAAAAAGCAGAACAAAAAGATTTTTTTGTTTAGATTGACTTTCAACAAATTTAATTTAAAAAACCGAAGAACTCCTAAAAATAACTGATGTAAATAAAAAATAATAAAACCAGTATTTTCAATAGCTTAATTCTTTGAAAAAATCTTTAAACAATTTCTTTACTTTAACTTTGAGAGTTTATAGTGATTGATAAATATAATATTAAAAGTTTTATTTTGATACATAAATGACTTTATTTTCACAATTTATATCTTACTTACCATCAGCAGCTATTACTATATCAGTTTGGTTCATTTTCAAATTTAATTCTTCAGACCAGACTAAATTGAAAAAATCCAATGGCATGACTGACATCGGGCTTTTTATGTACTGGGAATTTAATTTAAAATTACTTTTCAACAAATTTAAAATTCCTCCAACATCTAGATCTAAAACAAAAAGTTGTAAGAAATTTATTTAAATAGATTACAAAGTTGAGGTTATTTAATATAAAGTTGAGGATTTGTACAACTTTTATTATTAGTTGTACACATTACTACATTTAAATCAAATTGTATGCAGTTTAATATAGGTACTGTATTTTTTAACTACACAGTTAAATATGTTCTTTTGTTTTGTTACTTGGTTAACATACAGAACTGAATTTATTCTTATTGTTGTTTGTTTGTTTTTGCCTCAGTCTATGTTTTGTGTTATGCTCTGTCTTGTGATAATTCCCAGATATGAATGATGTGTCATAAATGTAACCTTTCATCTGCATATCTTTATTACTCTCTTCTGTTTTGGTTGCTTGACTTGTCCAAGTTAAGAGAGTTCCAAGTAAAAATCCTAATGATATTTTTGTTGGATTCTCTAGTTGGTATATTCTCATCATCGCCTGTCATTAGTTTTTGTATATGACTTTTTTTTTGTAGTTATGTATTCTGTTTTTATGAAATATGTTTTAAGGCAGTACTTTGTGTGATCGAAATATTTCAATAGTGCAATGCGTTTTTATGTGTATCTATTTTCAAGAAATGGCAGTTTTTGACTATTGCCACTAGGTAAGTCTATCAGTCTCTTATCTATTCTAAAAATTCCTATATATATATATATATATATATATATATATATATATATATATATATATTTATAAGATTAAATAATATACACTAGTACAGGAATATTTAATTTATTGAATAATACATTCAAAGCTTTTCGTTGGTTGACATTACCAACATACTCAGGAATTACAATACTAAGAATGATCTTATCATCATTCTTAGTATTGTAATTCCTGAGGATGTTGGTATTGTCAACCAGCGAAAAGCTTTGAATGTATTATTCAATAAATTAAATATTCCTGTATTAGTGTATATTATTTAATCTTAAAAATATTCTAACAGGAAAACACATTTGAGATTCTATATATATATATATATATATATATATATATATATATATATATGTTGATGGGATGTCGGTATATATATATATATATATGATGAATAGTTATTATCAGGAATACATCCGTTCATTCTGCAGTGCGTAAAATCGCTGTTCCGACGTTTCGCTAGAATCCCATCTAGCATTGATTAAGTAAACCCAACAACAGTTGAAGAGCGAATTGTTTTTGGGTTCACCTCATCAATGCTAGATGAGATTCTAGCAAAACATTGGAACTGCGGTCTACGCACTGCAGAATGAACGGATGTACTCCTGATAATAACTATTCATCATATTTTTCCATCCGTGAAGGAATACTTATCAGCATATATATATATATATATATATATATATATATATATATATATATATATATATATATATATATATTTATAAGATTAAATAATATACACTAGTACAGGAATATTTAATTTATTGAATAATACATTCAAAGCTTTTCGTTGGTTGACATTACCAACATACTCAGGAATTACAATACTAAGAATGATCTTATCATCATTCTTAGTATTGTAATTCCTGAGGATGTTGGTATTGTCAACCAGCGAAAAGCTTTGAATGTATTATTCAATAAATTAAATATTCCTGTATTAGTGTATATTATTTAATCTTAAAAATATTCTAACAGGAAAACACATTTGAGATTCTATATATATATATATATATATATATATATATATATATATATATATATATATATATATATATATATATATGTTGATGGGATGTCGGTATATATATATATATGATGAATAGTTATTATCAGGAATACATCCGTTCATTCTGCAGTGCGTAAAATCGCTGTTCCGACGTTTCGCTAGAATCCCATCTAGCATTGATTAAGTAAACCCAACAACAGTTGAAGAGCGAATTGTTTTTGGGTTCACCTCATCAATGCTAGATGAGATTCTAGCAAAACATTGGAACTGCGGTCTACGCACTGCAGAATGAACGGATGTACTCCTGATAATAACTATTCATCATATTTTTCCATCCGTGAAGGAATACTTATCAGCATATATATATATATATATATATATATATATATATATATATATATATATATATCTGAGAAATATTATAAAGAGTGCAGCATTGGACATTCTTGTAGAGATAATTTTACTATTTTTTTTTTCAATTTTAAAAACATATTTTATTATTTTAATATTTTTTATTTACTGCCTGTATTAGTTCTGCATATATATTTCCACATGTTACATTACATCAAATAAGTTGGTTCTAAGAACTAAATTTTATGCTTTACTAAACTCCATGTTGACTAATGTCTGTTTTTTTGAGTATTTTTTTCAATGAATAAAAATACAAAATTTTAAAATAAACTTAAAAATTAAAATTATTCTAAAGATAACTGCTTAACCCAAGTACACAATATTTAGAAAGAGGGAATTTAAACTCTTGATAAAAAAAAATTCTCATTACATTATTGATTTGTAATTTTCGCTTCTTAATTAAAGTTTAAATCAAAACACAGCACAATTATCTTTATTTTACAAAATAAATAACAGCAATGGCGTAAGCACTAAATTATAGTGAATGAGTGACATCATTATAAAGCTTTAAATAAAAAATAGGAAAATTTATTATTTTATCAGGACAAACAAAGCTACATCATATAAAACATATAAATCTAGCTTGATTCTTACTTTATAGTAAATGTAAATAGTGTTAAAGTATTTAGTGGTTCTAATTTTCTTTTGTTAGCAATAACATTTGTTAGCACATGTTTATGTAATTACTAGCATGAAATAATTCTAATTGGGAAAACTTCAAAGAACAACAAAAAGTCAAGTAGAAAGTAAGGTCTGACTATAATTACTTATCATGGATAAAAAGGTCAGGAAAAGAATGGGGAATACTAAACAATTTTAGGTGAAAATAAGTACTACGAGGGTTTTAAAACTAAAAATGAGTAAAGAATAAATAAAAAATAAGTATTTACTTTATTAATATCTGAGGGTGATTCAAATGAAAACCTTAAAAAATATGTAGCTTTTTTAAATTGTAAGAATGAACAATATTACAATGAATAATTTTTAAATTAAACATTAAAAATATTAACAATGAACAAAACGCAAACATCATTGTTCATAACAGTCACTCTCCCATCATACATATTCCATCACTTCAGAAGTGCATAAATATCACAATGAAAAAATACTTTTGGTTGTGGGTCTAGCCAATTAAACATATATCTTTTATCTCCTTATCACTTCTAAAATATCAGCCTCCCATTGCTTCTTTGTACATTGAACAGAAAAAAGTCATTAACAGCAAGATTCAGTAAATAAGGAGGATGTACTAGACACTGAAATTTAATTTCCTGTTTTTAATAGGCATTTGTTATAACTATCTTTCGATTTCTGTGCAGTGAGATGTCATGTTGTAGCAATACTTCAGAATTCAAAAGCCTTCGTCCTTTGCTCCTGATTGCAGGGTAGAGGTTTTTATGTTTAGAATAAGAATTATCATATGTTATCGTCACTCGCCTATCAAGTAGTGCTACAAAATTACTCCATTTGTACTCCAAAAGAGATTGAGCATGACTTTTCCAGCAGATGGTAAAGTGCAAAATTATTTTGGTTTTGGTGGTAAGAAAAGTATTCTCTGCTGCACCAATACTAATCTTCAAAATTGACACTATTTCCTTCAGATTCCGCATCTTTTCCCAAATAAGCTCCTCCACTAATCCTATCAGTCACTATATGGTGAGTCAGCCCTGTGGTGATTATCCACAGATGTTACACCAGTTTTAAACTGGTTACACAATTTGTATACTTGCTGCTTCGATAAACATAAAACACCATACTGTTCTGGCAATCTGCGATGAGTTATGATCGGTTTGATACATTTATTGCACAATAAACGCATTACATATTGCTGCTGAACCACTGTGCATGTTGACAGTGGGGTGGCTATCTTGTTACTGATGCTACTGCCCTACCCCATATTGTATAATCCCCTCTGGCCTTGTCTGTCTCTTTTTTTCACCTGGGTCTGTGTCTCTCCAGAACCCCCATCCCCCCCCCCCCGCCATTGTGGCACCCAACCTTTAGCGAGCTGCCTCCGTCTCACATTCACATCCTGTTAATATGCCTACCACGCTTAAAGGAAATGGGATTGATTGCTCAGTACCAAGCTGATAAGCTCTTTTCATGGACAATCAGGAGGTAAAATGAAAACAGTAATATAAGTCTCAAGCTAAGAGTGGGATGAAAAGCCAGGAAAATCCTCCCGACAGGTCATGCAGGAAGCCTAGGGACTACGTTATCTTTACGCTAAGGGATAATTAGGGATATTACCTTGCAAACACCTTGTTAGTGAGCATTTGGCTGGAATGACATGCACCTCTTCTTCTGCTGCCTACTAGTAACTGAAATAGCATGCAAGTGAAAATTAGTACTTCCGTCAAGGCTAAACTACACCCTGAAGTGTCTGTCACTTTCTGAACCTCAAAAAACACTAATGCCATTTATCAACTTTGTTGTACCATATTACAAAATTGTTAAGGGTTTCATTTGAATCACTGTACATTTATTAAAATTCTATATTTATAAGAATAGGATACTAACAAATGCTGAAAATTAAATCATGGAGTTAATTAATAAAATAATAATAATATGCATATAATTTACAATTTTTTAATAAATAAAAAATGAAATTAGATTATTCAGACTCTAAACATTTCAGTTTATATTACTAGCATTATAAAAATATTTTACTTTATAAGCATTTAAACAGATAATATTATTTTTAATATAGGTTAGTCAAGTTGTTAATTTTTTAAGTTTAAATGGAAAAGTGTCGCCAATCATCATGAACCTCAAAGTCCATGAGATATAATATTATGTAACAATAGAAAATAAATGAATGTATTTAATTAATCAACTTTTATCATAGTACAAATGATTGAAAATTTGACAAACCAGATATATACATTGCTGATGTTATTAATTAATAAAAAATGAATAACAGTGAATACTGGTAATCCTAATTGGCTGTTATATATATAATAAACATTAAGAGGCAAAGTACAAAGTCAATTACTGAAAAATTAAACAAAGCAGAAAATGGATTTATGGAGAGAAGGATATTTATAAAACCATTTGAATTTGATAACTTTTATGAGGCATTCAAAGACAGACAGGCATAAAGAAGTGCCATTTGAATAGGGTTGGTACACTATTTAAAAATAAAATATTAATAATATTATAGTATTATTGTTATAAATAATAATACTTTTTATTTAACTATGGTTGATTACCTTTTTTAACTCTAAAATGATAAAACTATCAAGTTTTCTTTCCACTTCACCATTTACTTTTTAACCATATTCTTGGGAATTCTGTCTTGATCCTAAGCTTTCCCTGTACCATTCACATGTTAAAATGTCTTTGAACTGGATGGATACACTTACAAGTCATCATTTGTTTTTTTAAATTAAATTCTTTCCTAATACCTGTTAAAGAAATAAATGATTGGCTTGTTAAATCTTTTGAGAATAGTGTTTGTTAGTTTTTGCATAGCTCTTCAAATGACTTTCTATACGGTATTTTACTTATTGGGCCTAAAACCTTTTCATAACTAGGTATTTTTACTAAACTTTATTCTACTAAACACTTGTAAATATTTACAAACTTGCCTATAGTAGCACTTACTTATATTTGTTGAGGACGGCCGCTTCGGGAGATGTGTCCCATTGTCAACTCAGGCCGTAACTGATCTCAAGGTTTATGTAGATTAAGGTATTAGAGTGGGGGTGGGATATTATGGTGGTGTGGGTGTATTTTATGATTATTAGGAGTTATGATGTCAAAAAGTGTGTGAGTTCTAATGTATCTGTGTAGGGTGTAGTTTGAAGTGCCTTGAATATAATTTTTAATCTATTTTTTAATCCGAAACAATATAAAATTTAATAATCATTGTAGCATCAAAAATAGCCTAAATCTAATAGACAGAATAAAAAACGTAAATATCCCACACATGTCCAATTTTGTTTCTTTCGATATAACAAATCTATATACCAACATCCCCATTCCAGAAACCATCAACATCCCCAAAAACATGCTTAGATACAAATACACCACATACACACATTGAAAAAATCATCCACCTTACAAAATTAACCATATCTCAAAATTACTTCACCTACAATAACACATTCTACAATCAAAAAGATGGCCTACCTATGGGTTCCCCCATAGCTAGCATCTCAGCAGAAATTTTCACACACCATATTGAACAAAACCACATTTTACACAACAATAAATACTCCGATAATATAATTTACTGCTACAGATACGTCGACGATATCATAACATTACATAAAGGTAACACACGCAGAACACACATATTTTTAAAATACCTAAATTCCATACACCCAAAACTAACATACACCATCAAAACAGAACAACAAAACTCTCTCAACTTCCTAGACCTCACAATTAAATGTACAGACAAACAAACATATAAATTCAACATATACCGAATACCCACTTATACCAATACAACCATTTACAGCTCCTCAAACCGCCCATACCAACATTAACTAGCCGCTTACAACACCATGATACATCGCCTGCTTAAAACACCTTTAGACAAAGAAGAACACTATCAGGAGTTAAAAACCATAAAACATATAACACAAACTAACGGATACAACACAATAATGATTGACAAATTATACAACCGCCTAAAAAATAAACCTAATAACCCAAATACAAACAAAAAACACGACAATCCCATAAAATACTAATCAATACCATACAGATCTTCCAAAACCCACAATCTAACCAACACACTACGGAAATACAACTACAAAATAATAGCCTACTCCACACACAACACTCTCAATAAACAATTTAAACCCAACAAGAAAATCAACGACATTTACAATGCCACTGGAGTTTACAAACTAACTTCCAGTTCATGCCCCAGCTTTTACAGACAGACAGGGAGGTCCTTCTACACACGTTACCAAGAAGATATAAAAGTACTTACAAACAGTAACTACTAATAAACTTCGCCGACCATCTCAACTCCACAAAACATGACTACATAGACATAACATCTAACCTACAAATTCTTCATAAACAACACAGAAATAGCCAACGCTACACAACCGAACAATACAAAATATACAGGCACTTCAAACTATACCCTACACAGATACTCAATACACAATTACATTACAATTCACACACATTTTTTGACATCGTAACTCCTAATAAACACAAAATACACCCACACTACCATAATATCCCACCCCTACCCTAATACTCTAACCTACGTAAACCTTGAGATCAGTTACGGTCTGAGTTGACAATGGGACACATCTCCTGAAATGGCTGCCCTTAACAAATATAAGTATGCGCTACTATAGGCAAGTTTGTAAATATTTACAAGTGTTTAGTGAAAACTAGTAGCTCAAGTGAAGATGGAATCAACAAATATAAACTTTTTATTTAACATAAAACATTTTGTGACATTTAGAATTTTTGAACTGACAATGGCAGTGTAGTGTTTAAGTTGATCACTATAAGAAACTAAGAGTTTTTTGTTTATAGTGAGATCATAAGCCCTTTCCACTTTCAGTCTATAGTGTGAGCAATATGTTTTTAAGTAATATCTCATCTTACCCCTATATTAAAATTAAAATTATTATTTTAATAGTAATTTAAATCTAATCACGTTTTCAAATACCTTATTCCAATTTTGAATCCGTTAATGTTATGTTGATATTCTTTATAAATTTTTTCAGTCCAGCTATTACAACATATAAGTGTGTTTCTGATTTACAAGCAAACAAAAGTTGTAGTAGCACTTTTATCATTTTATCACTTTTATATGCATAAAGTGCATATATGGTTATCATATATGATATCTGCTTATCAAATTGATTTTTTTTTGTAAATATATTTGGTATGGGTTTTTGTATGCATGATAATTCAATTGATATTTTTTGTAAGTATATTCGGTATGGGTTTTTGTATGCATGATAACTCAATTGATATTTTCTTTTTAAAGTTTGGTATGGGCTATCAATACATGATTCATCAAGGTATACTTTAAATCAATGATTGAAGAGTAACATACCATCTGTACTCAAAAATATATAACTATAACTAGAAGTCTAACCAGATTTACATATGTATTGCAATGTAGATAGTTACATTCATTACTCCAAAAAGTGTTTGTTTTAAGTGTGTCACTTCAGGGGAACTCCACATGTCTTGATGCAGACTCCTCAGCAGATTATTTACATTCTTACTGAAAAATTAATATTATTTAAAACTCCTGCTAATTTAATACAAATATCTCAAACTTCTATCTCTAGTTGACAATTACAGTATCAAATCAGAGTTCTATCAGATTTCATGTATAGAGTTTAAATTTTCATTTAAATGGACTAACGAAATAAACTTAATTTGATTTATTAAAAAAAAAAACTTTTCAATTAACAAGTTTACACTGCCTTAAAATTATTACTAAATTATAAGTAATTATTGTAAAACTGAGGGAATACTTTAGGACTTACTTGCTGAACTGTTTCAAAACAATCTTTGTAAATGAAACGATTGTTTTGAAATGCATCAATAAGCAAATCTTAGAGTATTCACTCAGTTATGCAATAATTATGTGTGGTTTAATCAGTGAATTCAAGATGATTACACACACACACGTATATATATATATATATATATATATATATATATATATGTGTGTGTGTGTGTGTGTGTGTGAGAGAGAGAGAGAAAGTGTATTTGTATGTCAGTGAGTTTGTGTGAGAAAGAGAAAGTGTATTTGTGTATCAGCGAGTCTGTGTGCCTGTGTGTGTATGTGTGTATTTATGTATCAGTGAGTGTGTGTGTGTGTAGGGGGGTGTACATATATGGTGTTCATAAACTACTCTACCAAAATTCATCAAATAATTCATTGGTCAACATAACCAAAATGTTCTATAAAGAATAGTCCTTCCTTGATTAAGTGGATTAACTAATCAAATTCAAATTTTGTATGATTGTTTATCTAAATGCATAAAAAATTAATTTTCAATAAAATTTCTCTTTTAGTTTCTTCACCTCTTTCAACAATAACTTGAATAGTGTATTTTTAAGTGAGGGCATGTGCCAGTATGACTACCTCCATACAGCATATAGGATATTCACCCAAACCCATCAGTAACAGTAACCCCCTCCCAACCCCTTTTTTATTTCTATACCTATTATGTTGCTGAATTTGGTGTGGAGAGGAGTGGTCAAGTTTTTTTCTTGATATTGATGCCAATGCTAGATAAGAGTTACATCACTGCCAGGTGCCAACAAAATCTACAATACTCTTTTGTTATTTCTTGTATTGCAATAAACTTGGTTTTAAAATGTGTACATAAAAACAGGTAATTTTTATATTGTTATATATTTTTCATAAATTACTTCATTTTTGAGTCGATAAACTTTGAACGTTTTGTGTATAGGGTGCTTTAAAATTGGAAGAGTTACTTTTCTGATATTGGCTTGACAAACAATTATGCAAAGTTTGAATTTGATACTTTTATCCAAATATAAAATATTTTATTTCAACACAGATAGACAGGTAGAAAATAAATAAGGTGGGACTGTACTTATAGAAAATTTCTTGTTGATTTTAATCTGACAAAACATTTGAGGAATTTGACTCAGAAATTGATGCAGAGCCGTCATAAGCAAAAGCTGTGCCTGGTGCTCACACTTTTTGAGACCTTTTTGAAAGTAAAAGACTCTCCTTCCAAAAATAATGTCGGCAAGCTATCATCCCTTCTTCCTATCTCTAACTACACAAATGTCACTACAAAAAAACAGAATTGCCTATGGTTTTTCTCAGTCTCAACAGTAGTTAAAAAATATTATCAATTGTACAGAGACACTATATAAATACTGAACTTGCAACAGAACTTGAAAACATCAGAACAGTTCTTGTAGGAATAGTGATGAAGAATAGAAGAGGTTTACTAAGGGATTTGAAAAATCCAATTTTTGAAAGAGGGGAGAAAATTAATCTCCAAGCTGGAAATCTAGCTATGTGCTAGAGAGATAAATGTCCACTTTACATCCTGAGTACCAGACACACTGGTGAAATGATTTCATACAGAGTAAATACAGGAACTGATAAAACAAATTCAATATGTGCTCTGGATTATAATCAAAGTAATGGTGACAATAACCACACTGATCAGCTGATGCCATGTTGGGCATTTGACCACAAAAATATCAAGTGGTGATTAAAACTTGTATTTCAATGCCTCCTTATATGTGGTGAATGCATATTTCTTTATAATAAAGTGAAGGGGGGGGAAAGGCAGTAACATAATTTATAAAACTTCTGTGTACTGAATTGCCAACTTGTGAAGAGCATTCTCGACAGCCAAGTTCTAGTGGTGGCCAGCTAAGTAGGCTTTCAACTGGTAATCACTACATAAGAAAGATTTCAGCCAACCAGGACCAAATAGAATACAGAGGATGTATAAGGTGTGTTCTGTAAGAGGCAAGAAAGACAGTGGAAAAGGAAAAAAGGAAAGACACTTTTGCAAAATAGCTTTGTGTATGGAACTGTGTTTTAAAATTTATCATTAAAAAAATATGTTTCCATATCACTATAAGTAGTTTCAACTATTCAACATGGACAAATAATATATATTAAAAAGACAAAATAACATGAAGAGTGTTCTTATGTTGATTTGTTAAATTAGTTTAATTTTAGGATCATAAAAAAATTTCAACTCAGTCACCTTTTTTTAAAAACTTAAAAATCAGTGCCCCTTTTCAAAAATGAAAAGTAAAAATATATGGAGATCAGAATTGATAAATCATATGAATGAAAAGAAGAAAAAAAGCTTAAAAATATAGTGTGTAACATTTTCATAAGTAAAGTAGTAATTTTGTACAAAGATAATTTCAAAAAGTCTGAAAAATAGCTTGTATTCAGGAAATGGCTGGAAGCTATAAGGTAGGCACGGTAACCGTTGATACCAACACCTCAATATAATATATCACAGATGAGGGACCGTAGTAGGCACGGGACTTCTAGCAGCCACACCATAAGTTCCACCCTATAGACGGCTCTGAATTTATGAACATCCTATATAATTAAAATTAAAAATGAGGATGTTTTATAAACATAAAAACAGTCTTTTGTCGCTAATTTTGTAGTTTATTTTAATGAAGCTACTGTTTTAATTTCTCAACAATCACATTTTGCATAACATTCTCTACTGAGAAATATTAATATTATAAAAATTATAAATATAAATAGCTGCAAGATTAACAACAAATCTTGAAGATCATTATCAACAAGAAAATCTGTTTTTTTTTCAGTTTGTATATCAAGCAACAACAGATCTTTACTATTTCAGCTTTGATTATAACAATCTGTTTGTAATACAATATATTTATAGCTCTTTAAATTTATGATTTAACAGATGTGAATTCACTAGTTCAGTACATTTTAAATAACATGAGACACAAACAATGCCAACATTTCACTGAGTTGGTAGTTTTAATAAAGTATTTAATCATAAGTAATTATTACATAACTAAGAAAAAACTTTCAATTTACTTGCTTTAAATACTTATGGTATATTCAGTGAATTCAATGTGGTTACCACAACCAACTTCAAGTACAAAATCGTACAAATAGAGAATTATAAAAATAACAACCTGTAAAAAAAATAATAAATGTATGATATAATTTGTAATAAAAAATGAGAAATTTGGAACTACTTTAAACCTAAAGTAACATTACCTGTAGCTACAACTTCTTTAGCAAACATGGACGCTACAATACTGGTCAAACCAACACCTGCTCCTATTTCCAAAATAGTTTTGTTTTTGAAGTATCTATCACCAAAGTGTAATACATAGTCAGCCAACAACAAAGCTCCTCTCCATATTTGAAGTCCAACTAGTTTTATAGGTGTAGATGCACTGTGTTCTGTAATAAAACTATGATCATTTTAATTTTTTTACCACACAACTAATTTATAACTAATCAATAATATTACATGCTGGACTAATATTCACTTGGGTAATGTACATAGTTTCCAAATTGAAAGACAATAATAATCTATTCGGTTATGACTGAAAATATATATATTATTATATCTAATTTATATTGTAACAAATTTTTTTCGAAAACTCTTTGTATTGCTACATTTTCCACTTAAGGTATTTTTCTATGAAAATACTCGTTACACACACCATGTTCTTTATCAGATGATTACATATCATATTTCTTATTATTTAATCACTTTAACAATAGTTTATGACTATCCGAACTTTAAATTTCGGATAGTCATAAACTATTGTTGAAGTCAGGGGCGGCTTGTCCATAGGTTCACTGTTTCAGTGAACCCCCAAGAATGATATTAAATTCCGTGAAAATAATAAACTTTGACAAAAAACTAAAGTAGTATACAATAGAAATAGTGAATTTCGGCTCTAATTTAGATCGAAGCGGCCTGAACAACTTGGCTGGTTCACTTCTCGATGTGAAGCCCATTCTGTTAGCATGCGAGTAGGGTTATGTGGTGGGGGGCCTGTTAATTTAGAAAGGAGCTAACGACTAGAGCTAGCGCGTAGCCGAGCTCTGGCGAAGTTACCCGATGGAACCCGAAAGCGGCAGCTGAAGCAACTCCCACTTCCTTTAGCGTTGGCACGCCGTACACACGTTGGCGGTTGGTCAAGCATTGTGCTAACTGGCCCTTGAGTGTCGAGTTACGTTGTTGTGAATTGTGGTGCAGTGGTGATAAATATTTAAGATAAAATGAATAAAGTTCAGTACTTATTAATTAACAACTTTTCATCGTTAACAATAGAAGAAAAATGATAAATAAAAGAGCTTGGAAGACCAAAGCCAGTACTAAATTTATCACAAAAACAAAAAGTCAAAGAACGTGAGTATTGCCCGTCATTTAACGATAAGTTGTATGAAAGGAATTCTTGGATTTGTGGTTGTGATAGTTTGAACAAGTTTTTTTGTTTTCCTTGTCTTTTGTTTGCGAAAGGTAAAGACAATAGCTGGACGAAAACTGGAGTTGCTGATTTGGGACATTTGTCTCAAAAAATTAAAAAACACGAACAATCTATTTCTCACGGTAATGCATGTCTTGATCTTTCCATATTAGGACGAACAGAAATCAGGCAACAACTAAGCGAGGCTTTCAGAGAAAACATTGAAAAGCAAAATAGTCAAGTTAGAAAAAATAAATATGTCTTGTCAAAAGTAATCGATTGTATTAGATTTTGTGGTGAATTTGAACTAGCACTGTGTGGTCATGATGAGAAGTTAGACTCTGAAAACCCTGGAATTTTCAAGGGTTTAGTAAATTTTTCTGCTAGCCTTGATAACATTCTGAAGGAACACCTTCAAACTGCTACTGTATTTAAGGCGACCTCTAAAGAAATACAAAATGATCTTTTAGAGTGTATGTTTTATGTTTGTCAACAAAACATACTACAGGAGATTCGTAGTGCAGACTATATGTCCATAATTGCAGACGAGACTACTGATGTTTCA
Organism: Prosapia bicincta; assembly: GCA_036971475.1. Lineage (NCBI taxonomy): Eukaryota > Metazoa > Arthropoda > Insecta > Hemiptera > Cercopidae > Prosapia > Prosapia bicincta. The sequence continues at coordinate 186,517,275 of JBAIZL010000004.1, read as the reverse complement.
ACAAAAGCCCAAATGGATGTAGTTTTCCGTTATGCTCTTAAGAACGGGCTTCCAGTGGAGCGCTTTTGGACATTCCTCAATCCTTCAAACACAAATGCAGAAACTCTGTCTGCTTGTATTAAAACTGTTCTAATTGATGTGATTGGTGAAAATAAGGAAAAGTTAATTTCCCAGAGTTATGATGGTGCTAATACCATGAGCGGTCAATACTCAGGTGTTCAAGCACGAGTGAAAACGGAGTACACAAATGCACATTTTGTGCACTGTTATGCGCATCAACTTAACTTAATTATGTCGAGAGCTGCTAAACAAAACAGAGAAGTAAGAATTTTGTTTGCCAACCTACAAGAGATAAACAATTTCTTCTGTCATTCCTCTCAAAGGACTGGTATTTTAGAAGAAATTGTGAAGAACAGGCTTCCTTCGGGTTCATCTACTAGATGGAATTATAATTCCAGATTAGTTCTTACTGTTCACAAAAATTTGGAAAGCTTAATTTTGTGCTTTGAAAAAATTGAAGAAACCAGTGTTCAAGTTGCCACAATTAATCAGGCACAAGGTTTGAGGTTAAAGCTGTTGCAACCACAGTTTGTGTTTTGGCTCAATTTTTTCGCTAAAGTTATGCCTCACGTCCAGATTTTGTATGATTTATTTCAAAAAAGAAATATAGATCCCGTTTGGGCAAAAGAAGCCATATCTTTGTTTAAAGGAGAAATAGAAAAATTAAGAAATAGTGTAGATGAAATCCAAGTAGAACAAGCAGCAGAAACCACACCTAAAAGAGCTCGTTTAAATGAAAATCCACGTATGACAAGAAATATAGCAGCTAAAGAAGTATGTGACGCCATCGTCATACAAACAAAATAGAGGTTTGAATTTACAGGACACCTTGTAGCAGCAAACCTGTTTGACAATGCAAATATGACCACATTTAAAAATAAGTTTCCAGAAAAACTATTAGAAGCCATAGAGTCATTTCCGTTTATTGAGAAGGACAAATTAAAAACAGAACTTCAAATTATCTACGGAAGGGAAGATTTTAAAAGTGTAAAGAAAGTTACTCACTTACTTGGATTTCTCCTTGAAAACAACTTAGCTGAGTGTTTTGGTGAAACTGTAAAATTATTAAAAGTTTTAATTACAATTCCAATGACTACAGCAGAAGCCGAACGCTACTTTTCCTGCCTAAAAAGGGTAAAAACCTTTTAAAGAAGTACTTTGGACGGAGATCGGCTATCAGCATTGGCAATGCTGACATTAGAAAAAGGAATGACAAGAAGAATAGCAGACTTCAATGAACGAGTAATTGAAAGATTTGCAACAAAGAAGGAAAGAAGAATGGACTTTTTGTACAAAAATGTGACAACTGCAGTAGTGGGCGATTTGGGAGTATAAATTATATTTGGCTCAGCTACTTGTCTGAATTGTAACTAATGTTTAACTTAACTTGAATTAAACTGTTGTGCCTCAAGCATGTGTCTGGGTTTTATTAATTTGTAGTACCAAAATAGCTTAAAAACAATAACTTAATGTTAAATATTTTAATTTTTTCCAGGGAGGTCCGAGGACCCCTGTTTTGTTTGAAACATGGAATATTCCCAAACCCCCTTTAATTGTAAACCCCCAGAACTTTTACTCATGAGCCGCCACTGGTTGAAGTGATTAATTAAGATTAATCGAATGTAATGGACTACAAAATTCAAGTCCTAATTATTTGTTTATTTTATCTATACTTCTGATCCTGGTTTAATTCAATTTTGAACTATATAATGACATGCATTGGATGAAATGGCTACTAATACTAATCACTTAGAAATATTATGAATAAAGCATTATTAAAGACGATGAAACATACATACATCATGTATGTACATCTTTTTTAATACAAAAAAGAATGTATGTATGTAGAGTGTATTTTATGTGTGTGTGTGTATGTGTGTGTGTGTGTGTGTGTGTGTGTGTGTGTGTGTGTGTGTGTGTGTGTGTGTGTGTGTGTGTGCGCGCGCGCGTTTGTGTGTGGGTGTGTAAATTATTGTTGTTTCACAAATGCTTATAATGTAAATTCAAACTGTGCCTGATAGATAAATTCAATTACTATAAAATTTTCTTTCGCTTTTCAGAGGCCGACTATATTGAACTTAATATTTTGAGGAATGGCTTCTTAAATGTTTTAGATATGCACCTCACTTAATCTAAAAATTGTTTTAGTGGTACTTAAAGTAAGTCATCCATTTAAACCTTCTATTCTAAAGGTAGATGCTCCTTTATATTTGATCATTTTATTGTAGTTTTGTCTTTTTATGATCTTTGATAAAGCAACACAAGTTATATTTTAATTTGTGTTGTTTTATAAAAATTTGTGTTGCTGATTATCTATATGTAGAATTGAAACAGCAGCTACAGAAAAAAACACATTCTCAAACATTAGAACTGACATACAGTATTTAGGTTCATATCATCTTCTTATTGTTAATTGATACTTACATTTAATGAGGTGACAACATTTAACAAGTATTAAATTTTTTTTGAAAAATTCTGAGAAGGATTAATGAAAATTTTTCATTAATAACTCTTAACATTGTCATATTCTTATATTAACTGGTTCAATAGGTAACATCATATAATTACTTTTTATTAAATTGGTCTTCAACAGCATAATAAACCTATCCTTCAATTTTACTGAAGATCTGAAAAATATTTGTGTTTATTATTACTCTTTAAAAATCTGTTCAGAACTATTAAAGGTTCCAAACACGTCTTTTTCCATGAACATAATAGTAAAATCTTGAATTTTGTAGTCCATTACATTCCGTGAATCTTAATTAATCACTTTAACATTAGTTATGACTATCTGAACTTTAAATCTTGTAAATTTGTTAAAACTTACTGAGACAGAGGGTCTCTCTGATGAGACACTGACGAAGATCGCCACATAGTGATCGAAAACGTTTTGTCTCAGTAAGTTTCACAAATTTACAAAATTTAAAGTTTGGTTAGTCATAAACTAATCTTAAAGTGATTAAATAATAGAAAAATCATGTCCTTCATTGTCCAAGTATGAGTACATTTTATTTTTGAAGTATTACACTTTCCCAGAGGACTGTGTCAGAGTCAATGCTTAGCATGGCAATAAAACAGAAATCAGCAATTAAATCATTACTTTAGGAAAAAATCTAGGGTTTTTAATAAACTTCATGGTTGAATGGTTGAAGAACGTTTGAAACAATTCTTTATTGTCTATTATGAAAATCCTCATAGTCTTTTCCATTTTCTAATCTTCAGTTGTTTAACAAAATTAATTAATTAATTATTAATTAACTATTTCTCATTGACAATTTAATGAAGCAAATTAAATTTACATCTGAGCTATCTCTATCCTCATGTAATTAAGTTTCTAACTTTTTGTCTACTCCTCACATAATGCTTTCAAAATGTAAAAGTGGCCTAGCTCCCACCTAACTCTGCAGGCTACGGATATGGGTATTATTTACACATTTAAATTGCAGTACAGGTTCTATTTAATGCAATCTTTGATTTTAAATATAAAAGCTGATAGCTCTTATGATTTGGCAAGATCTGTATCAACTCTAGATGATGTAAACTTCAAATTAAAATTAAAACAGTAACATAGTGTTTTATTAAAACAGGGTTTGGTGGAAGTGATTATACAGACGACTTCAGTTACAGACAAGTAAAAATAAAAGGCAATATCCAATCTTTGTACAGACAGAAACAGGCTATGTAATTTTGATGACAATCTTGCTACACATCATCAATTTGAATTGGCTATAGATTTTTTAACTATCAGAACTCACTAAGGCAAAGAGGTGGAAGAAAAAGAAGATCGGGGCAAAGAGGCAGCAGATAGAGGATTGGAGGTCCAAATAAAGAGACATGCTCATGAGGAGACCTACAGAGCGTAAGAGACGTCAATCAGTTCATTGCTGATTCTAACTCTTCCCTTTTTCTTGAACTAAGGACACTGTAAAGGACTATGTGCCATCAAATACGGTAATTAAAAAGTGGAAACTAGTTTCTTGGTAAGACTATTGGAAGAAATCAGAATAATATGAACTAGGGAATTTTCATGTAAAAATAATAGGTTATAATTTATTCATCCTTGGGTAATGCTTGTTTTCATTTATATTTCTTGAATGTATAGTGTAGTGACTTAGTTTATTAAAAGTAAAAATAAAATATTGTACCATATTATTTCCATAATCATCAGCTTCTCTTATAAAAATGTGTGCAATATTCGTATACTGTACGAACTACAATTATTACAGTACTTACGTCTAGTAAAGATCTCATTTGTATAATGCAGAAACTTGTCCAATTCGGAAAATATTTTTGGTTCCTCATGATTCTGCTTTAAACAAGTTTTACTGTAAGTGGTTATAAGTTCTGTGTTTTTTTTTTTTGTTATTGTTTTATTGTAGGTGACTTTATAAAAAGCAAATTAAACTCAACAAATTCGCCTAAGTAATCAATTCACAAACCACTACTGAGGAAAAAAATATCATGATGTTGAAATAGTGAATATTATCCTTTTTATACTAATTATATATTATTAATTTGTATTGCACGAATGTTGTATGGACATTGCAGTTTTAAATCAAATGAGATATTGCTTGACTTTTATGACTAAAATTATTTACTATTCGCTATCTAAATTATTCATATTGATAGAGCAAATATACTGCATTAGTATTTGTTCCTATACTGAGATCAAGAAATAGTTCTAAATAAATACCCAGAGCAGTTTTAAGCTGTTATATGTTTTAAAAAAATAATTAATTCATTATTTGATTACAATACCTGAATGTTTCCAATAAGTTCCTATTGACCATAGTTGCAACTACAAATAATATAACTTGCAGTTTTTGTGTTGTACATTTTGAGGTTTTTATAAACAAAATTGTGTAATAAAAATAATACTTTGTCTATAATATTTCAATCTTAAATTTTAACATAATATGCAAAAAAATATTATACATAAGAAAAATATAATACATAAAATATTAAGGTATGAGAACCTATTATCATACAATTGCTAAAAACAATTCTCAGAAATCATTATATTTATAGTATTCAAGGGATTCATGTTTACAGTTATCTCTCCTTAGAAAGTTATATTTAAACACTATTAAGTACATGGAACTTTCACCATGAAAGTTTTTTGATTCATATCTTTTAATATATACTTTAATCAAAGTAGTTTCTCACCTTGTGCAAATTTGTATGACAATATATTTAAAGCAATTTTATAAAGTAAAAGCATATGTATTGCAGTTGTCACTGCTTATGGTTTTTAATATTTGAATATGGCTTAACTTGAATATGTAGACACAATGTAAGTAATTTTTTGTATATATTTATGTGATCACATCAAGGCCTACAATCTCCTTATGCGAGCTAACTTGAAGCATCAGTAATATGAAGCTACAAACATAGATAATGACAATGCTTGAATCTTACATTGGGAATGATCTATATAAATAATATATTTCTTTAACATTCTGCAAGATATAAAAGTAAAATCTTTATACGTTTATTGTGTGTGTATGTTTGAGTTACATGGAAGGCCTAAATGATTAACAAATACGTATAATTCGAAAATAAACCTTGTAGAATATTTATATCTGTAAGAATGGTACAAAAAAGCCAATATTATAAACACATAAGTTATTTAAATTATTACACTATTTCACAGTAAAAATTCTGAAATATCGAATTAACTTTTTACTTGTGCCTGGGTTATGTTTAATATACCGAATCTTTTGGTATTATTTATGAACATGATAATTTAGTTGACATTCAACAAAAAATTAACTTATTGGAAAAGACTTAACACTGGTATACAGAAGAAAGATTCTGAATACAAAATCTTTTTTTTCTGTAAATCAGTGTTTACAGACGAGTGAATCCTTTTTAAGACATTTGTTTTTTGTTTAACATTAACCAAATCTTTATGCCCTTAAAAAAACATTAAATGATTCGGAATATTAAATCTATACCTACATCAGATAATTTAAAAATAGCTATAACTAAAGGTCTGGGACCTATTTTATTAAATTTGTCAGTATATTTTCATAAAACCCACTAAATTTTAATCCTCAAATAATGCCTTACAAAAGTTAGTACAGTTTCATTGTAACAAGAAAGCTTAAATCCAGGCAACAATTTTTGCATTACAAATTTATAATTAATTAAATTTGAAAACTATACCTTAACTTGCTTAAAAAATTTTAAATTACATATATTTAATACCTAGTTTAATGACACCTTCGAGGTCGTTTTTAGGTTTTATATGCTTGTCAGAGTCTTTGTGGTTACTATTCAGCTCTCCATTACATGTTCCATTGAAAACGGTAGTTGGTAACTTAAATCTGAATGATGAAGCAACGTCTGAAAGTTAATAATTTATTGAAATTAAAAGAAAATACCAATATGTTATACATTAGAGATTAGCTAATGCTATTAAAGTGCAATACTTAATGTGGTAATACTTGAAAAACTAAGAATAAATTCTTACAAATAAATGTTTTATTCAGCAGACTTAATTTCTATATTTAGACAAAGGGATTTTGATGTGTCCTATCATAACCAGTTTTGTAATATTTGAAAAATTAGCTGACTCCATACAAAAATATCTTTTTTAAAGGAATAGAATATATTTACTATGTTAAATGAGTTAAATAAATATAACTCTTAAGAACATATATTAATTATAATATACAATATATATTAAATTATCTATATTTGTATGTTTCATATTTAAAACTTTTTTTAAAAGAATTTGTTGCCAAATTATCTGTAGTTTCATAATGATGGTAAAACTTTTTTTCTTCTTAATATGCAAGAATCCCAAAAATTCCTACCCCAGAAACTCGAAATCCCGGGAAATCTGTGCAACATTTACAATTTAACATTTTAATAATAACAGCAAAAAATTTATTAGTGTAATCTACATTTTAAAAAGTAATAAGGTAAAATATTATATAATTAAGGAATGCACAGTATATATAATAAATTCTAGTTCTAATTAATAAATGTACAGTATACTCACATAAATTATACTATCTTATCACTTATAAAAACAACTGTCAAAAATGCAATTTCAACAGGTAATTTACAAAAACCTCACAAAACATTATCGTAATTGCTAAATGATCTCAGATCACAAAACAATATATTACAGTTTTTTTTAACAGTTATCTTGAACTAGAAAAGTGATGTAATAAGCTTGAAGAAGATAAGTTATGCTAGCATTGTATAAACATTGTTTGTTGTAGCAACTGGGTTTTGCTCAGGATGTCAACTGTAGTGGCAGCATCACAGCATCAGAATGACTCAATGTCTGTTGAATCAACTTCTCCCTCACTATCACTGCTTGATATATTGCCTTTATATTTATCTTGAATTATAGACTCATATCGAGCTCATCATCATTGATGTCCATTGCTGCCTACTATTCTAGGCATACTTCTCCATTATCCTCACACCCTGGTAGTTTTTAAATAAGATGAAAGAGATCTGTTTTATCTTGTGGTGCTGCAATTGACGTTTCAATAAATTCAAGGCTAGATCACAGCTTTGTCCACAATTTCTGTAATAAACTACATAATGTACTGTCACCAAGAATCTGCTACCAGTAGATAACATATTTTATTGTTATTTAGAGTATCATAACTACCTGCCATTCCCAGCATCATTACACTCCCCGTTGATGCATTTCGGAGGACCTCCATTTGTCAGAACTTTGTATGAACTCCATTAAAAGTTCTGACAGATGGAGGTCCTCTGAAATGCATCAATGGGGAGTGTGACGATGCTGGGAATGGCAGGTAGTTATGATACTCTATATAAGAATGTATATCCTAGCAGAAAAAGAGAAAATTATCCAACGTATTTTATTATCTTCTTCAGCTTCTCAAGAATGAACAGTGAATACTTTTCTTTAATAAGATGTCACAGAAGCATTTTTTTATAACATAGTTTTATTTCTAAAGCACACCCTGATCTATAGGTTACAATAAAGACTTCACCTTAGGAGGTAGAAAAATCACTTTTACGCCTCCACTTATCAACTGCATTTCTGAAGTATGGTAAGGAGGGAAGCATTGTTGATCATAAGTAAAGCAAAGTAATAAACAGTGTTTCAAACATTCTTCAAACAGAGAACAATTCATCAACCCCTTCCTCTGAGTTATATAATAAACTCAGAGATAATTAGGATTCACATATTTAAGAGCTTGCGGCTTCGCTTATTTTCCATTCACATTAATGTTAGCTTGTGTGTTCCCACTGCATTAAAGCAGGCGAAAACTGTGAGACATTGCTTGTTTTTTTTTTTAAACCTCTCACAAAAGATCCTTTTTAGAAGCAAGGTTTTCCTGTGAAAAGCAAGACTTTTAGAGATGATAGTACTTTGAAATTCAATCCCATTTTATCTACATTATACACTTGCTGGGGGGGGGGATAATTTAGCAACAAAATTTAATCAATGAATTCCGTTAAATTCCTTTGTTTAGAAGCGTAGTTAGACAATATCATTTCCCTAGTTATAGAGAATTGCCTGATCCCGTGTCTTTTTTATATTGATACTACTACTCTTTGCTAGCAATAAAAGTTGAACCCTCATTCTATTGATCGCTTAACTGATTAGCCTTTCCTTCTATTATTGAACCACTTATAGCAAGCCCTTTCTGTCACTCTAGTGTAAACCACAAATAAACTGCATCATCAATTTTTTCATCCACAGAAACTTTTACGTAATTGCATTGCTTTAATGCTTTCTCTCTTGTTTCACTTCAAAAATGTTCTATCTTCAATCCATTTTTATCCAGTTACCAATTGTTACCTTTCCAATGCTTATTTCAGTAGCCAATTTTACAAACGTTTCCCTTTGTCAAGTTGGTTAAAACATTGTGAGTATTTCTTCTAAAGTGCAAGAACAGTGTCTTCGTTTGGTTATTATAATTAATTTATAAAAACGACACTTCAACCTGAATGGCCCACTTTATAAAATTTATCAAATAATAACTTAAACACAAATTTTCACGACAAATTCTGTGTTCAATATTAACCATGCAAAAAAAAAACAAACAAACAAACTTTTACATTATTGAATGCAGCAGCAATAGCAAAGGGGCGTACAAGACAACTGTCAATGAACACTACCTGTAAATGTAAGTGCATTTAACCTTCTTTAAACTAACTGGTTTTACTACCCCTGTTTAAAACAATTGTTAGTGAAGGCAAGAGCCCCTTCCCCACACCCATAGCAGCTTAAATATTTAAAGTTGCTTGATGAAACCAACAACTACCGATAGTTTCATACATAATACATCTAATCCCCCCACACAACACAAACACGCTGCAATTAATCATACGTTACACCACCTAATCAATTCCTATGCTACAGAAAAACTATGATGAAGAACTCAATACAATAAAATACATTGCTCAACAAAATAGCTACCAACATATACTCATAGACAACGTACTCATGAAAATTAAACACAAGCATCATCTAACAGCCCCACAGACAAACCACACAAAAAACAACAAATACATATCCCTCCATACATACCACAACAAAAACACACAAAATAGCCCGCCCCATTCAAAAACTTCACTCCCAAATATCTTACAAAATAACAAACACTTTAAGACACCATATACAACCCTTTCAAAAACGAACAGACAAATACATACTATCCGTTATTTACAAATTAACATGTAATAATTGTCCCAGCTATTATATCGGCCAAACCGGTAGGTCATTTTATAGATGCTTCGAAGAACACATTGACCAAAGAAACCAAACAAACCCAAAATCCAGCTACGCAACACACCTAAAAACATGCAACACACACAGACACATATACTAATTTAAACATATTTCACACATTAAAACAAAGTAAAAAACTAACAACTTTAGAAAACTACAAGATATACAAACACTACGCAACAGATAAAGACAACATTTTAAATGATCACACACATTTTGAGCCCAACACCCTTTTCCATTACATAGCTCACAACCAATATAACCCACCCCTTCCACAGTCATAAAATCCATCCCGACAATCTTTGTACCTGACGCGTATGCCGCCAGTAGAGGCTTTGCTTCGTAAAAGGAACAATTGTTTCAAAACGTGTGAACAAGTAACCTCTTACATATACACTTAGTTAAGTATTTTTAAATTATAGTTAAATATTTATATAACATGTGACATGACATATAAATCATTACTAACAGTTAAGTAATAAGTGATAAAGATTTTTCGCCAAAATGTGCAAAATCCCCACTTAGTTCGGATTTGAGAAGTTCTACTGTAGTTCTATTAAAAAAGTTCTTGCAAGTTGCTCTTTTTTCCACCATTTTATTATTCGTGTGCAATGATATTAACTTATTTTTTGGGGATGTAACAGGTAGACCACAGAAGAAAGCCAGACTATATCTCAAAGCCACCCTTTATACTCTAGCAATGCTTTTCCCCCATCCCAAGTAAGTGTGGAAACTTTCTATTTCTTCCTTAACTTTGATTCCAGTTTCCCTCCTTTATCCATATTCTTCAAGACGTCCATCCCCTTCATCTTAATACAAAAATATTAAAGGCACTTTAAATCTTCTATAATAAAATTTACGGATATATTTTTTTACAAAAATAACTATTAAAAATACAGTTGTTATGTTTAATTACTTGCATTATATTTTGTTAAAAATTTAGTTCCTGTAATTTGTGTTCAGAGAAAATTCTAGGTTAAACATTTTTTAATAGGAAAAGAACTAGTAGAACAGTTAACCTTGTCTTGAGATAGGAATGGGTTGTTAAGGCCTCCAAACAATGCATATAGAGTTTGATACAGGCCTCCAAACAATATAATATCAAATTAATTTAACATTGTAATTGCCTAGTGAATATAAATATTAAAAAAAAGTATGAAAGAAAAGTAGAATTTTTTGTTATGAATCATAATAACATGATTAATTTTGACACCGTAGTTCTTCTAAGCGTTGCTGTCTGTGTTGCTCAGATTCTCTGGCTCGAGTAACATTGAATTATTTGCATTGAAATTCTGTCGCTTTGGAGGTCAAACTTGATGATAACGATTTTTCAGAAATTTTCAGTTATCCCATTGGATTGATGAGGTTAAAAACCCCCATATAGGCCTACCAATTTAGGTGGAAATCCTAAGAGTAGTTTTCGAGAAAATATTTACATTTATGATATATATATATATATATATATATATATATATATATATATATATATATATATATATATATATATACGTATATACAATATATATATAATTTTTCGAAAACTTGGTAGCGATTTTTCAGTAAATTTCACAATTTTGGTGAAAATAATCAGAGTAGTTTTCGAGAAAAATTTTCCAAATATATATAGGCCTGGTCGTTTAAGAATATTAGATGTAATATACAAATACATGTATTGTCTTTCAAGATTTGATTTAAAATAAGAATAAGAATTCTACTAAAATATTTCTTTAAATGTTAATAATATTATTGGTAAATAACACCTATAATAAATTTTAGAAGTTGCCAAATTTGAAAGTAAGTAGGATACATAAATATACAGTAACATTTTTTTTACACAAATATAATTTTGTATGAGACTCAGAATTAACTTATGTATACAAACCAATTTTTAAACAATTAAATAGGCTATTAAAAAAATTATAGCATTAAATAAGTTTTTACAAATTTACAAAATTTAAAGTTCGGACAGTCATAAACTAATTTCAAAGTGATTTATTAAAAAAATGTTGTTATAATTATTTATGAAATAATGTTTTTTCAACATTCCATGGTAAAAATTATATGCAGTTGAAAGACCAAAACTATCAAGTTTTTGATATAATAAACCTATACATACTTAATTTCTTATAGAAATTAGTATTTCTTAATAAAATTCGTTTCAGAAAACATAAAATGTTAAAATTTTTTGTTGAAAAACGTAAGAAACCTAATTAGAACTCTCGATTAACAGTTGTAGAAAATTTAAAATATCACATAGGCTAATTCAACCCCTAAAGAATTATTATCATCGTCTTCCAGCTGTTTTCAGGCACATTTATACGGTGAACATCGAAAGTCTGCAGGATATTTTTCAGAATAATAAAAAAACTTCAACAAAAATTTAATGCTTAAAAATAAAATCCCAAATTTTTAATGTTTTAATGGTATGTGAATAGTTACATTTAATCGTATCGTATTTCTTAGTTAAATATAACAAAGTCGGTATCTGGCTACTGTGAAAAAGGTTTTTCTAGCGAACAAAATATCAGCTGACCAGATATAAGGTTGATTACATTCAGGAGTGTTTCTACTCATTAACAATGTACCTAATCCATTTATTTAAATTGATAATGGTTTGTCATAGTTTTAGTATTTAATTTAAAAATTTTAAATAAATTTACTTTTTAATAAAAAAATAAGCGTACCTTTACTTACCTGAAGATAATCTTTTCATAGAACTTTATATTCTCCTCTCACGTCTCTGGAATTATTTGACCAAGTGACTGAGCTGAAAATACGGTTGAATATTTAAGACATTCCTCGCAAGGAATCTTAAAGTAGTTGTTAGCCTTTCGTGCGAAAGAAATGGCAAGTCTCATAACGGTATTGTTATTTTGGATTAAAGGAGACACCATTTAAAGTAATGTTTGGCATCTTTCATGCTTCAAACATGCCCTTAAGGATCTATCGGGTTCATCCTTAAGTAGTTACGGCATTCTCCTTCTTCTAATCTAAGCTCTTGTAATAAATTTACGCGAGTATGCTGATTTTCATTTAACAACCACTTTTCACCATTTTCTACGAGAATTTGTCTTTTTTTTAATTGTTCGCTACGCTTTACCAACCACAGCTGTCATAATATCCAAGCTCGTGGTGCTGTAATATTTAGCAACGTGAGAGAGGGTACAATAGAACGTGTATGAACAGACGTTCAAGTACCGGAGAGGTTTATTTACGCAGGTATCGAGAAACCACCAAGTGAATGGTGAGACAAAAATTGCCAATGCCCATTACGCCGTTTGGCATTGGCCGCATATTGAGAAATAAAACTTATGAAGAGCGCCTAAACTACGTTAGGTTTGTAGTAATTAGGAGTAACTGTATTTGACGACTTACAAACACAAATACTGTAAAATGTTCTTATTTATATCCATGACGCATTCTCTGTAACGGAAGGTAGAGTTTTAAAAGAGATCTCGTGAACTCAATACTACTTTGCAAAGATGTAGTTTCTCAAAACGAAAATTGTTATTTTTCGCATCCTGATTGAATAAATAAATACTGTACCACCCTGTTACGTACTTAAATATAATACTCATTGAGTACGCTTTCAATTTTGAATGCATTTAAATAAAAAACAAATTTAATTCACTATTCATGTTTATTCGAGCACTCGAGATAATTATTGAATAAATGATAAGCCGGTTGAATATCGAGTCCCGGTTGAAACGGCTATCATTGATTCAAAAATTTACATCCCTATTTTATCAACTTGTTTTTTATTGGAGTAAAATTGGATATAATTTTGCCTTTTGGATATGAATTAGCCGGAATATCAAACCTTCCATGAAGTTATTTCTAAATGCGTTAGAAATTCAGGTAAGCCCTCCAGGTAAGCTACAACTTATGCTCGAATTTGTTTTCAGTTATAACTTCTGCATTTATAGAAATATTCATTATCAAATTTCAATTTCTTCCTAATAGTCTGACTAAATGTTTCATATTTCAAAAACTATATGAGCCTTTAATAGCCAATTTACCCAGTTTTACACACTAGAATCCCTTGGTAAACTAAGATTTTCGATATGAATAAATCGGTAGTCAGAACTTTATAAACTTTTTACATTTAGAATTTGCAAATTCATTTCCATAAACAAACCAATCTAGCCCTTTTACCAATTCTTTTAGTAATAGACTATTTTTATTCACTTCTACGTTCAATAGTAGGCCTACACAGTCTCTAGTTACAGATGGCCTCATTTCATTTTAATATAACACCGTATGTAGAACTTAACCTGCAAAACAATTATGCAACGTTTTATCATGACATTAGGCCTACACACAAAGTTCATTACTTCTTTGAACTTATAGTACAGTACTTATAAACATTTGTTTCTGATACACTACAATTACTTTTTAACTCGGGTGTTTGTTTTGTGACAATTCAACTGAGAGTTTAATTTTAGTGTTTTCCATTTATTAACCTGGCAAATTTTACTTACAAAGACTAGAATAAAATTTGTTTTCCTGTTTTATGAAGACGACAAAAAATTATGATTACAAAAAAATTCTAGATTTTAAATATTGTATATGCCTACAACATTAAATGCTTTAAAGTACCGTTGTATAGGCGATTTAGGCCTATTGCAAACAAAAGAAATTATAAATGGCATTTAGGGAAACTCCAGTTAAAACCGTTTTATTTTAGGAAAGGGAATTTCTGCATCTACACCAACTACCTTCTAGAAATATGTATGTGTTTTAAATATCTCGAGTGAATCAATGAAGGACCTTTGATATGAATTAAGTAAACGTAATGTTTCATTGCAACTTTATTTAGAACATGGTTATGAATATCATTCACCTTCTTCGTGATTCTTTTAAAACACAATTTTGTCTTTTTTAAAATTACATTTAACTTACAGAATGTGTTGTTCTACGCAATAAAAGAGCACAAAAAACTTACAAAGTACACAAGAGATAAGGGGCATTTACAAACTGCTGATATGACAAACCTTGGATTTGAAATTTTGAATATTAGTTTAAGGTTTAAATTATATTTGAGTATTGAATACTTAGAGGAGAAATTGATAAATATATATAGATCTTAAAATTTACCCAAACGTTTTACAAACCGACATTTTTATCTGTCAGTAAATAAACTGGTTTCGACCAAACTTTTGTTTCTTAACATTCTGAAAGAGCTTTATACTGTACACATTTTTGTTGGCAGCAACGTAGGAAGAGCTTCGACTTATTTCAATAAATATATTCCTCTACCGATAATTTTGAATAATGATTCTAAATTTGTAAAAGTTTGTGATTAACTATTAAAACATTTATTTTAGAAGCGACATCGTTTAAGACATCACCTTATAAACTTGACATACTAGTAGAGTAGGTAAACTAACAGCAGAGCTTTACAAACACTCGGATTAGATTTATTTTAATAATACTCAATAAAACAACGAGGAAAAGATCGATGTAGCATCAGTTGCACCCAGTGACAGTTGCGCCACCTTAACGCTGGTCGCATCAGTTGCACCCAGTGACATTTGCGCCACCTTAACGCTGTTGAGGGATGGAACAACAAGCCGAACAACCTAGGCCTAATCCTAGAATTGAAGAATTGATTACTACCACAACGTAGCGCTACAGCCCGGGGTGGGGCTTGGCTTCCTTAACAATGTCCCACCATGTACTTCTATCCTTAGCCTTCTGTTTCCATGCTGTAATGCCGAGTACCCTTAAATCTTCCTCAAGGTCCTGTAGCCATCGTCTACTTGGTCGGCCAACTCTTCTTTTGCCAATCATAGTGTCATGTAAAAGTTTGTTCGGCATTCTATTGGTGGGCATCCTTATGATGTGTCCCAACCATTCTAGACGTCGCGTTTTAATAAAATGGACCACATTTGCAACTTTGTATAAGGAATACAACTCGACATTATATCGAAGCTTCCACACATTTGTTTGTACATCGTGGACAGGACCATAAATTTTTCTCAAAAGCTTACGCTCAAACAATATCAACTGTTTTTTCATCGCTGCGGTTTAAGTCCACGTCTCCGCTC
The DNA here is from genome assembly GCA_036971475.1 of Prosapia bicincta. NCBI lineage: Eukaryota > Metazoa > Arthropoda > Insecta > Hemiptera > Cercopidae > Prosapia > Prosapia bicincta. Next base: position 186,501,429 of record JBAIZL010000004.1, on the reverse strand, counting down.
CATACGTTAGGACTGGCCGAATCAATGTTTTATAGAGTCTTACCTTAGTGGTTTGAGACAATAGCCTACTTTTAAAAAGCTTTATATTTGCGGAATATGCTCTATTAGCTGTCATTATTCTTTTTTGGACTTCATTTATTGTTTTATTTTCATCATTCACTTCCGAGCCCAAATATGTGAAACTTTTTACTTTTTCAAAGGAATATCCATCGATATATATATAGTCGTACTGCTACGCCCTCTGCTTGTACTCATATATTTAGTTTCCCCCTCATTTATGCAGATACCTATCTTTTTGATTTCATTATTGATGATATTAAAAGTTTCTTTGAGCGATGGAATATTCCTGGCAACCAAGCATATATCATCAGCATATGCACATATTTGACTGCATGCATGCATGATATTCCTGAAACGTTAATCCTCCTCAAAACGCCATGTAATGCCAGATTGAAGAGGGTAGCAGACAGGGCATCGCCTTGTCTCGCGCCAGTCGCAATAGGGAATTCGGGACTCATACCGCCGCATATGACAACTTTGCGCAAATATCACACAATGTCAGTCTGATCAACTTGTTTGGTACGTTCAACTCCTTTAGAAATTCCAGCAATTTTGCTCTGTTGACACTGTCAAAAGCCTGCCGATAGTCAATTTTATATTCCCAACACCTCTCGAGTAACTGTCTTAAAAACGATTGGTGATCTGTATAACGCGGGAGCTCAGACGATAGACAGGGTCAACAATACCTTGAGCCGAATAGAATTGACAAATGAGGATGACATTGAGCCACCGGACATGGATGACTTCATGGAGTTGATTGAAAAGCTGAAAAGCAATAGAGCACCTGGTGAAAACTCACTTGAAAATGTGCAAGCAATATATTTATAATGACCCGTGCGAGAACATTATTTCTAAAGCAAAGTTCTGTATAAGGCTTCCTCTAACCTAAGCTATATTTATCCATCCATATCCAATACATTCCCTACAACAACCAACTACTAGCTAGAAAAGAAGTTCGCTTTTACTGAAATTTGAAGAAATTAGATAGAAGTGATTAACATAAAATTTTAATAACCGTAAAATAAACGTGCTGTAGAGTGGGATAAACTTTAATGATATCTCTATTTGCAAATTGTACGGGAAGTAGTAAATAAAATAATTCTTCAAATTTGAAACACAATTTTAGTTTAGGTTATTTAAGTATAAAATAATTTTTTTATAGCGTCATAGAGAGACATACGAGTAGTCTATATGAAATACAAATTTATATGTCCATGCAGATTGTGTTAATATTGTAATATGTTGGGAATTTTAATAGATATGAAATTACTTGCAAAATTCAAAATGAGACGAGTGGGATGGGTAGTTGATGGATAATTACCATTTTGTTACACTTCAAATAATAAGAACTCTTGTTTGAATTTTCTCAACTATTACTACTACCTACAATTCTTAAAATTATCTAAGATAAAAATTTTTAAGAGAATTTTACAAGATGTTTGATATCTAATAAAACTGAATAATAAAATGTAACTCAACATTTTACAATCACATAAAAGAAACAGGTCACAAATACACAGACATTCACCATAACCTAAAAATCCTACACATCAACAAAAAAGGACCACATCTCAACACACTAGAACAATATCAAATTTACAGACACGCAAAAACACAAAGTACAAACATATTAAACGAACAAACTCAATACAAATCACACATACTCTTTGATACTATCGAAAACCTACCTTTAAAACCGTCACCGCTTGACCCGACATCTCCTAGCAGAAGACGAAGATCGCCACATAGCGATCGAAAACGTTCTCTCAGTAAGATTTAAAAAATTTAGAAAATTTAAAGTTCGGATAGTCATGAACTATTGTTTAAGCAATTAATAAAATTCACCGAACGTAATGGACTACAAAATTCAAGAATAAAATGTAATAATATTCGCCTGGAATAATATTAGCCATATTAATTAATCTATAAATCTGTAAAAAATATTTTGTGCTTTTTACTTCTCTCTATAAACTTTTTAAACAATTGTTTTAGTTAAATAATTATTTTGTTCTGTTTAGTAAGGTTACTTTCAAATAGAAAATCATAAAACTTGTTATAATTCTGCTTTTTATTAATTAAATAGCACAATATTATTGCATTTTTATCCAGCCCTAAGCTACGTTCAAAGTTTCAAGCCTCTATGACATTGGAAAGTTAGCTTAAATTCCTTAGAAAAATTAACAGGTTACTGTAAACAACGAAAGCTAATAAAACTTGTTAAAAAATATATTAAAACTAGAGGTAATAAGTAACAAATAAAAGAATTTTCGAAAAAAGGTAGAGAAAAACAACTATGCTAGAACTAGTAAATAATTGAATAGTTTGATTTTTTTTTTGTCCCTGACGTTGAACTTTTTAATATCAAATTTACAGAATGCTTTAAAAAAAAATGATAAAATTCTGGAGTTTAAAGAAAATAAAGATAAGTGATTACTCATATATTACACAAAGCCCAAATATAGGTGGTCACACGTAAGCTAACGGGTGACCTCGATGAGCGAGCGTAGGCGGGGGGAAAGGTAGGGGCAGCAAAATACCGTTCCACAAACATGCATCTTCGCTGACTCACGGGGTTTTTCGTAACCACTTGACCCCGGGCCAGCTGACTCACTCTGTCAACTATGCACATTTTTAAACATTTGACAATTAGATTGGGCGAAGAAAGGTCGCCATTTCCCTATTGTAAAGTGCGTTAGTGTATAGGATATACAACTATAGTATAGATGTTACTATTATAGTAAGTTCATATTGTTATTTTTAGTTGTTTTTCTGATAGTGTATGTAATAGACAGCCAATTAATATTTCACATATATAAGTTTTGACTTAGTAAAGAAATATGTTGCTTCGCACAACACTACATTTAAAATATCTGATGTGCAACAAGCATGTGAAGAAAAATTTTCTTCAATAACCCTAGAAGACTGGAAGGCAAATTTAAGCACATTAGAAAGACAGAAGATGGGCATATCGCAAAGGAACCAGCTATTGATAAAATCACAGAAAGTTTCATCGTTCGTCTGAAGGGCAACAGTGAGGCCAGCGAAGAATCGGGCGAGGATTCAAGCGGCATGTCTGGGGTTGAGGATTTATAAAATCAATTACAGTCCCAGTGATACGATTAAGGGAAAAAACTCGTATTGCACTTTGTGGATCGAGTAGCAAAGTGTAATATAATGAGGTTTAATATAAAACAATGAGTAGTATAATATGAGGTACAGTATTTATATTACACAAATGTGTATTTGAAAAGGCCGAAAACACGCTATAAAAATTATTTGATTTGATTTGTCATATTAATCAGATCATTCACGTAAACGTTTGAAACAATTTTCTTATAGCAGGCTTTTAAACGACCGCAACGTCTGAAATTTCTTAACGGTGGCCTTTAATGTAACACGCACTGCAAAAACTAATGTTTTTGAATAGGGCTAGTATACGTCCTTTATCGATCGATCGCGGTGCCAACCGATCGAGTGACCAGCTATAGAGTGATCCCCTATACAGTTATTTACGGGGGTTACGTTCCCCGAACATACCGCGAGTATTGAAACCAACCGTATATGGAAAGGGGAGGGTTACGTTCCACATGAAAAATGTAATATCAATTGCAGCTATACTGTACACATATAATACAATATGGTATATTTACGTACTACATAATTACATATATATTTGTATTGTTAATTACGTTTTCCTTCAATACGAAAACATGAAAATTCTATTAAATACCCGCGCTCACACACACAGACGCATTCTTTATTGTTAAACTCTATCCACGAAATTTTTAAACACCTAATTTTTTATAAATAATCTTTAAACACTGTAACTTTGATTTAAAAAAAAAACTTGTTATTTTACATTGTGCGGGATTTTTTTCTAGTTCTTTAGACACTTCTTTATATAGCAATAGTGCTACTTCCAGATCTCGATAAAGTTTTAATCCCCATTCTAAAGAGGGATCAATTTCAGTAACGCCTGCAGCTGTTTCCCTAAACATGCATTCACCGACAGATTTTAATTTAAACTTCGGTGATACATTTTTAACGACTGCTTTGTCTTTGTTATCCGATAAAGGCACAGGTTCGGTAATGAGTTCTTCCAGCTCTTCTTCCGTCAAATCTTGGTTCGCAATTTTCAAAAGGTTGTCGACATATTCACTGTTAATGTCCTGAAATCTTTCCCCGTTAATTTCATGTCCTATTGAGACAATATTAGTCCGCTAGCACTACAACATACCAGAACAGTCAAACGATCTTTTGCGGCCTTAAAACCCGAGCAGATTTCTCCTACTTAATAGGAAAATTCGCAAAAGCATTTTCTTCCAAAACAGTAAAGTCTCATCCGCGTTGAAAACTTGATAAACTGAGTAGCCTTTTCGCGAAATAAGATTTTTTAAATGCTTCGTGGTCCACTGATGATGATTCGCCGGGAATTTTCACGTTGTGAAGAGAAAACAATGTCTTGAACTTGTCAAACAAGCTTTTACTTGTTGGAAATGATTGAATGTCGGTACGTTAACCACAGTTTTCAACAAAATGTTCCTGCAAACGCCTAGCTTTTTCACGATTAAAAACTTAACTCAGAAGCATCCTTTCTTTGATTGATCTTCTATCTACTCACTCAAACTTTTTTCCATTTTTTCGACGTTTATATCGCTACACATAGAGATACTTTCGTCGATTGACATGTCCCTTCTCCTCATATTTTATTCATTTTTCTTCATGTAACGCACTGATAACGCTAAAAAGCTTTGCTACAGATGATATGGTTTCACCAAATTTTAATTTATCTATAAGGTCAATTTTCTCAATCGACGGCTTAACGGTTTTTGGCCTTTTCTTATCCTTATCTTGAGTTTCATGACATCATGGCTTGGATAAACGATTAAAGGGAAAAGATAAAGCTAAACAAAATAGATTCACCAAACCATTCTACAAGTAGACGCGATGTTTCGAAAACTAGCAGGTACGACAAACTAATGCGACACCTGTTTGGTAAAAACAAAATCCGAGTTAGTTACGACCGTCGGATACGATTATTAATGTCTGGATTTCGAAAAACTGCTAAGTTAGCAGTAAACAGAAGTAATGCTAAACTTATGTATGGGATTGGATGCGGTCGTCGGATTGACTCATCGTTGACAATAACGCCTTATGAATAAGGAATAAGGTCTACCTTATGAGTAGTAGACCAAGTAGTGTACAGTATAACGGATGTTTGGAGGATAATAAGATTTCTTTGTGATAAATAACTACAGTGCTGTACAAAATAAATAATCAAAACCCATTATCCTACAACCTGCATAGTAACTATACTGTCTTTCTTGTCCTTTTTTCTAATACGATACATATTAGCGGGATATCCTGTAATTTTGTCAGCCGCGAATACTGAATAGCGAGGGTCTAACTGAAAGGAGCAGTAAAGACAACCGTTCTATACGGTAAGACTATATTCTGAAAAGGGGAGGGGCTACATGTTTAGACGAATCAGAACTTAACAGATCTGGATCAAAAGCGAGATAGAAATGCAAACATTTTCAATGCAGTGATACAGCGTCCACAACGGCAACTTTGACGCCAAACTTGCAGCAGTAAAACACAACCCGTAGGCATAACCAATTTCCATAGTTTTTATTAATTATCCATGTTGTGTAAATATTTGTTTTTAGTGTTATATTTAAATATTATTGTTATTACTTTTTTATTTATTACCAATTGACAACCTCTTGTTATAGATTTATTAGTATTTATTATATTTGTTGATTCCATCTTCAACGTGAGCTACTAGTTTTCACTAAAACACTTGTAAATATTTACAAACTTGCCTATAGAAGCACATGTATTTGTTAAGGACGGCCGTTTCGGGAGATGTGTCCCGTTGTCAACTCAGACAGTAACTGATCTCAAGGTTTTCGTAGGTTAGGGTGTTAGGGTGTGGGTGTACTTTGTGAGTGTTAGGAGTTATGATGTCAAAGAGTGTATGTGAGTTATAATGTAATTGTGTATTGAGTAGCCTATGTGTGTACGGTGTAGTTTGAAGTGTCTGCATATTTCGTATTGTTCGGTTGTGTAGCGTTGGTTATTTCTGTGTTGTTTATGAAGAATTTGTAGGTTAGATGTTATGTTTATGTAGTCATGTTTTGTGGAGTTGAGATAATCACCGAAATATGATTGGTAATTATTGTTTGTTAGTGCGTTTATATGTTCTTGGTAATGTGTGTAGAAGAACCTCCCTGTCTGGCCTATGTAAAAACTGGGGCACGAAAGTGAAAAGTATATAATATAAATATATATATTTATATGTAGACCTATATGTTATGCTATATGTATATGTTAAACATTTCAAGTTATATATTTTTTTTCCGGGCGAAAAACCAATCGTGGTTATCATCGCCAAACAAAATCTAACACGGAACGCAATATTTTAAATAAAATAAAAATAAATTTAAATACAACAAAAATTACAAAACAAAAACAACAACAATAAATAACAAAAAACAACAATAAATCTATAACAATGAATAAATTCTTAAAAAACTATAAATAACAAAATAACAACAAAGAACAATATAACAGTAATAAATAATAACAATATGTAAAACAATAATAGGTAACAATTTACCAATAAATAAATCTTAATAACAATAACAAGAACACAAAATAAATTAAATTAAAATAAATAAAAGAAACAGAGAATTACGCGTATAAATAAAAAAAAAATATATTTATGTATTAAATTTTAAAAAATATTTTCAAGTGGTGCAAGAAAGCGATGACCCGGTCAATGGCCGAGGCATCGTCCCTTAGCACCACCTTCAAACTCCCTTTTAAATTAAAAAGGGCACGAATATTGCTAACATTAACACAATCTACTAAAATATGTTTTATTGTGAAGATATCACCGCAGTATTGGCATATTGGTGGATCTTCACGACGCATCAAATATCCATGAGTTGCAAAAGAGTGGCCAACGCGAAGGCGTGTAACCACCACTTCCTCCCTACGTTTTGAACGAATTGAAGACCTCCATGGACGGACGGTATCTTTAATTTCCCTCAGCTTATTCTGAATCACGGTATGCCACTCGTCATTCCAAGCAGCGAGCAATAAATGTTTCGCGAAACACACATAATCAGATGCCATAACCAGTTAAGTAATAGGCACCAAACTTGTAGCTTTCTTCGCCGCTTCATCTGCTTTTGCGTTTCCAAGTATTCCGCAATGTCCAGGAACCCAACAGAAAGCTACCCCTACACCCGTCAATCGAAGCCCGTGTGCAGCACACAAAATGTCCCCAACTAAAGGGTCGCTAGAGAAAACATCCTGAAGAGCCCGAAGAGCACTTTTGGAATCCGAACACAAAAGATAATGCGAGGATCGAGATTGAATGACAGTCAAAGCTTTAAAAATAGCAAATAGTTCTGCCGTGAAAACACTGCAAGCTGAGGGCAATCCGTACGTGTAGGTACATCCAGACGAACAAAACGCACACCCAACGCCACTGTCCAGTTTAGATCCATCAGTGAAAATAATTTCACTGTGTTGGTGAGATTTATAAATGGATAAAAATTCCTTGTGGTAGACCACAACAGGAGTATCGTGTTTTATATAACTGGACAATGAGAAATCGAAATGCGGCGTTTCTATCATCCATGGAAGTAGATAGCACATTTGTCCTTCAAACATAGTTGGAAGTTGCAACTCAAGGTCATCCAATATTCTTAACGTTCGTATGCCAAATGGAGCGGTCGAACGTTGACGCGTATTGTACACTTGATTTAGCGTATTATTAAAGACTATTTCAAATGCCGGGTGGTTGGGTTTGCTTCGAAGAACAGAAACGTAAGATATTTGTAGCATCTGACGTCGTCTAGAAAGGGCAGGTTCCCCAGCTTCGACAAGAAGACTAGGGATTGGGCTAGTTCTAAATGCACCAGTAGCCAGTCTAAGTCCAGAGTGGTGGATGGTATCAAGAGTTTTAAGAACTGTAGGTCGTGCAGATGAGTAGACTTGACAACCATAATCTATGCGCGATCTAACGACTGCGCGATAAAACCGAAGCATACTAGTTCTGTCTGCTCCCCAATTCGTACCACTAAGGACTCTTAACATATCCAATTTCTTGTTGCATCTCACCTTCAAATCACGAACATGCGGACTCCATGAGAGTCCTTTATCAAATAAAAGACCCAAAAATCGAACACTATCCGTGGTTTGAAGCTGAACCCCGTCAGGATAAAGGATCGGCTCCTGGTGTTGCCTACGACGACTAAATGCTACACATTGGGTCTTCGAAGCAGAGAATTTGAAACCTGTAGTTTTTGACCATCCCTCCAATCTGTATATTGCTAACTGCAAAGATCCTTCCGCAGTTGCCATACTACGAGCAGGCACACATACACAAAAGTCACCCACAAAAAGGGAACAGTGTACCGGAGATCGTATATTACTGGTGATACTATTTATTGCAACGGCAAACAGCGTGACGCTCAGCACGCTGCCCTGCGGTACACCATTCTCCTGTGTATAGCTGTTTGAATACGCGCCTCCAAGTCGAACGCGGAAAGATCTGTTTGAAAGAAAGTTAGCGATGAATGCTAGGATATTCCCTTGTATACTCCATGATTTCAGAGTGTTCAGAATTCCTCTTTTCCATGCCATATCATATGCCTTTTCAAGGTCAAAGAAAACCGCAACGAGCGTTTGACGCAAGAGAAAGGCATCTTGAATAGCGGATTCTAACAAAACCAATTGGTCAACTGATGAGCGTCCTAGTCTGAAACCACATTGTTCGTTGCTAAGAAGGTTGTTGGTTTCTAGGTACCAGACAAGACGGCGGTTGACCATCTTCTCTAGTAGTTTGCATAAGACGCTTGTAAGTGATATAGGCCTGTAACTACTGGGGTTGGTTTTGTCCTTACCTGGCTTCAAAAGAGGAATTACAGTCGATTCTAACCATGCATCGGGGAAAGAGCGCTCCTCAAATAAACGATTGTATACTCGAAGGAGGACAATTTTCGCCGATGATGGTTTCAAGTTATATATATATATATATATATATATATATATATATATATATATATATATATAACAATATTTATTTATTGTTATATTGTTATTTATTGCTATGGTGTTATTTTTGTTATATTGTTATTTACGCTATTTTAAAAATTTTAATAAATTGTTATATATTTATTGTTATGTTTTAGTTTTTGATAATTTATTGTTTGTTTATTTGTTCAAATATATCTATTTTATTTATTTTAGTAGTATTATATCATTTAGTTCAGTTTAACTTTAGTTTTTTACACACAATTTTTTGATTGGCAATGATGAAAATTGGGTTTTCGCCAGGAAAACAAAACATCCTTCATTAATTCAATGGCTTTAAAAGCTTTATTAAAACATTGTCTACAAAATCATCAGAGGAAGTGAAGATGGATGCATCTTAACTCAAATGCAGAGACAAGAACCCATTTCAAAAACTCTTCCAAGATCGATTGCCATGGAAGAATTCCTGTTATGAATTGGCTAGAAAAACAGTTCCATTTGTAGCGTCTTGCTGAGCGAACGTCATACGTATTTATACCCACTTTGTTTAGCTGGAAAAAATATACCTATAGTGCTTGACTTGACCAGCCTCTACCGGGAAGCTCGTGAGTGTTTAAGTGAGTCTACACACACACACACACACACACACACACACACACACACACACACACACACACACACACACACACACACACACACACACACACACACACACACACACACACACACACACACACACACACACACACACACACACACACACACACACACACACACACACACACACACACACACACACACACACACACACACACACACACACACACACACACACACACACACACACACACACACACACACACACACACACACACACACACACACACACACACACACACACACACACACACACACACACACACACACACACACATATATATATATACAAAATGTTAAAAATAGGAAAAGTATCAAAATGTTTTATGTTTATGATTTGAAATAATGAAAAGTTACAAAAATCGGTTTTTATAAAATGTATCTAAATATAAACTTCAGCTTGTAATATAACCTCTCTGAGGTATAGATTGAAGTTCTCTTACTTCAGTCTTGTTATCGTAATTAATTTAGGTTTTGTAAACTAATACGAGTCTAAACAAATTTAAAAATGCAAAAGAGGAGAAGATCTAGAAAATTGTTTAGGAATGACAGACCAGCTACAGAAAGGTAGAGCCAATAGAGGTAAATGGAACGACAGGTGTGAATGGAAAACCTGTGAAGATCGTGAGATATCATAAATTAATACAGATTAAAATAATAATAATACTAACTATCCTTTAACAGTGAATTATTCGAAAAGGTGACAAAAATTTTACTGTATGACTTTTAAGTAGTTATATAAGTTTATTATATCTTAAGAATGAGCTGATAGGCGTCGGTGATGATCAGTTACTAATATTTACCCCCTACTGAACCACAAGAGCCTTTATCTACAAGAATCACGTGGATGGTTTCTATGTGCTTTATACGAGATAAACAAGATCAATTAACGGATTCATTGGAGATAATGTTTTAAGCTACAACGTCAGAAAAACTTTGTCCTCTAACAGTTCATTAGGCACCTCTTAAAACGAATCAATTTTGTTTAAAATCAATTTACATAACTGTTGCTGAAACTCATTTACGACCGCTACTGAGCTTGTCTGTTTAATTATGTTTGCCTTCCATTATCAGTTAAACACACTGTAAGATGTAGAAGGTGACTGATATGGAAGGGCTGTATCAAGGTACTAACCTGAGGCGTTATTTGATCTTTTCTCTCAGTAGTCTACAAATAAGTAAAATCATCTATATTTCGATAATAAAAATTAATTTTAATGTAAATGTGTTCGATATATTTCTTTTCATTGTGAAAACAGAGTTGGTATACCCAAAAGAGTGTTGACGTTCTTCGTTAAGTTTTAAAAGTAAATTTTAAAGTGCAAAAAACGATATACATTAAGTTTAACAGACAGCAAAGAAATAATATATATAAACAAGAGATATAAAAACTTTTAAGTAAATTCCTGTTGAGGTTAACAAAGAAAAATTGTATTTCTGTTACCCTAGAGCATTATTTATAATATTGTGTGGTAACCATGTCAACAGTTTAATAAGGTTGTACAATGGAGGTTTCGACGACAACCAGATGGGGGAAAATTCATATACATCTTTGAGAAATATATATTTTTATTTATTGGAAGTATAAATATTGGAAATATATATATTTTTATTTATCGGAAAGGTATTGGAAAGTTGGCGCAGTGCCAAATCGCGCTAGACTTTGAACATGAAGATTCTCAGTTCGAATACGGTTGGACTACACAAATTTTATAATTTAATTATTGAACAAATATTTTAAAAAACTGTATTAACATCAATTGTTATCCACTATAGGTTTAAAAAAATTTATTTGAACTTAATTGGATGAATAACACGTATTTTATTACCAAATGAAAATTTGGCACATGTAGTAAATAAAATCCAATATTTCAGAACTGTTAAATTACCTGCAACGACAATTTTTATTTAAAGTTACAAAACTAAGACAATTTTAGCTAAGTTGATCCAGCTTGTGAATGAGCAAGTAAAGGTACAGTCAGGCTCGTAGCTCAGCTCTTAAACGTACTACCTCAAATAGAGCAGACTACGCCGGCCACCGTTAGGCGTTCTCGGGCGCGTTTTGACGTTTCAAAAGTGCCTAAACGATAATTTCTAACAATTGTTGTAATAAATTATATTTTTATGTTCTTATATATGATTTTTTTAATGCATTTTAAACGATAAGAAAGTGATTTTTAATGACTCAAACCGTAAGTATCTGCTAGTAATAAAAATTAGGAAAAATGCGAACATAACCTCAATGCGCAAACATGAAAAGGTATTTTTTTTATAAATCAGCACTATTTTATACTAGGGTCGACACTAAATTCTTATACTGTAGGCCTATTTTATAACCCAGCAACAAAGTATTCTGTTGAGAGACGTTTTACTTAACATAATTATCCAGAATAGGATTTCTTGATAAAAAAAAGTATGATTCTATAGCCTGTAGTTTTAATTGACCTGAGCGTATTGCTAACTACAGCTCGATATTCTTCACCCGATTGACAGAATTTAGCAAGACGATACGTTGAAAGTGAAGCTGAACTATTGAACACAAACAGAAAATGAAATGGAAAAGCTCTTTGATCCCTGTACTTACAAAGCTAACATAATTTAAGGAGATAGGTTTATGTTTTCAGTATAGTCTATTTGTTATATATTATATAAATGTTTAAACTTACTTCAAACAAGTAATAAACATTTTTTAAAAAAAGTCAATTCCTACTTGGATCAACAAAGAAAAATGTCGTTTAAGTTTTTTTTTAAATTTTATAAATACAATGAATATAAATATATATATATAAGCAAATGCTTAACAATATTAAGTGGCAAAACTGAAAGCAAATTTTCTTGCAATTTTCCATTTTCCTTTCTATGAATAATGTTGGATTATTATTTTTGTTTGTTACTATATATACTCTTTCTCTTCGTTTTCTTTCGCATTGTCCGTTTGTAAAACAATGTTCGATACAGTTAATCCAGTTTGTTTGTTAATTTTTTTCTTTTCATTTTCTTTTCAAGTTTTAATCCTAGAGCATTATTTATGATATTGTGTGGTAACCATGGCAAAAATTTAAGGTTGTGGAATGGAGATTTCGACAACAATTAAATGGAGTAAACAAATCATATAGCCTACATCTTTGAAAAATAGGCTACATTTCTATTTCGACTTCAAATCCGACCTAGGCCCCCTAAAATCAATTTTAATTATTGAATAAATATTTGAAAAAACTGTATTAACATCATTTGTCATCCACTACAGGTTAACAAAAATTTATTTGAACTTAATTGGATGAATAAAAACGTATTTTATTAACGATTGAAAATTTGTACAATATATAGGCCTTATAACAGGTGAGCGTGAGATAATACAAGGAATTGAAAAAGAAGTTAAATTGATTCAAACACAGAAATCTTTTATTTGCCTTATGTTACTCAGAGACAATAACAACAACAAAATAATTAATTATGAGGACAATTTATATGAACAAAAAACATAGGCTACCGGTAGATAGTTTATAAAAATAATTATGTTTTCCTTGTCTCTGACAATGGTTGCTTTGTAACCGAAATGTGCACAGCTATAATAAAACATTATTGTGATTAGAATGGTTTTGTATGTTATTTGTTACAGGCTATTAATCTTACATTTTTTACAAGCAAATGTTATTTGTTACTTTATTATCAGTTCTCAAATATTTTTTTACGTTTGTTAATTTATTATTCCGAAACTTCTCATCTAATTTTGATGCATCTGTTTTACAAATAAAAGACAATTATCCCCTGTCTGTAACCCCATTCCAGTTTCATCAGGCGGTCAGAAATTCAGTTTCCCTGCACATTTACAACAGGGTGTGCGAGGCTGTATGCAGAATAACGTATTCTCAATCGGTTTCAGGATGCACCAATCGAAATCTCACTAAAAATAATTAATTTATAAAAAAACAGCGACTTTAAAATAAACTACATACAACTGTTTGAAACTAAAAAGTACACAATAAGTTTTATAAACAAACATTATTATGCAAAGGCGATACAACATTTTGTATTAAACCGACGCCAGTTTTTATTTATAATGAATAGGCTTGTAAACAATGAATCCCGAAGTTACCCGTAATACCCAAACTTTTCGCATTCATTTTAGCGAATGCACTATCAATATCTAATTATATTAATTCATTAATATAAGCCCTTATAAGTTCATTAATATTATATTAAGTGCTTCAAATCAAAAGGAACAGACTTTGCACATAGCATTATAAGAATAGCTAATGCGATAGTTGAATATCGCATAGTTGAATACCCTCAATTGAGTAGCAAGAGTGAAAATTGATTTCAGTAGGTCTACTTGCCGCCGGATGGATAATATCAACATATGTTTCTATCCACACAAGACGTTGCACCCTATAAGGAACTACATAACATTAATACATTTACATTGCTTTACCAGCAAAATAATTCAAAAGAACCATTACATATAGGCTACATAAGCCGTGTTCCGAGTATAACTTCTCAATTTGGCGCTAAACCTTCATATTGCTTTGATTCCTTTTGAATTTAACAATTTGGTGCCTAGTTCAAACTTTTTGTTGGTCGGTTTTGGACAAATTACTTTTGTTAAGTATGCAAATTATTTAAATAGTACTAGAAATTATTTTTTCTGAACATCAAAATCTAAAGTCATACAATATTTTCAACTTTGCTGATGCCGTGAAATATATCAAAAATCTTTTGTTATTACTAAGAAACAATTTCAAAAGTAGAAAACTACAGCAAGTAGAAAACTACCATAGTCTACAGAAAGCATGGGAGGAATCAGTTTCGGTAAATGATTACCCATGGCAGAATGATTTTTTTCAACTGAAAAAGAAACTCTTGATAGTGTAAGCGAAGGAGCAGAATTATAGGAAATCGAGAAAGAAGCGGCAAGAGACACTACTAACTAGAAACTAAATTAAGTAAACGAAAATCCATTAAAATTTTGTTGTTCAATATACTGAACATATTGAATAATCGGCAAATGAAAATGTATTTTCGTATTATGAATATTTAATACGTTGTTAACTGAAGAAATGACCACCAATCAATATCAGCAGAAAATAAAATATTTCTTCAAACCAATAAATACAAAAGATTAATATGAAGAAATACTATCGGCTGCCCGCAGAACTGGAACTCTTCCAACTTTTATCCATTAAGGGGTCGGGCCCCTAGTATTTCTATAACTAAATGGCATAACTTGAAATATATAAACGTATTTTACAAGTAAATGTGGGGGTGTCAACCTTTAGGCGTCTACCTCAGATGACTTTACGAACACCTTTTACAAGCTTCTTACAGCCCGTAAGGCGCGAAACTAGACGTAATAATTCATACGTGTATTATTTAACTTATTATTTTTCAACTATTTATGAAAAGCACTAGATTTTTATTATTAAAAATTGTCAAAATACAGTAGAGCTCGATAATTCGAGGTAGATGGGACTGAAAGTCCCTTGGGTTAACGAAAACTCGGATTATACGGAAATGCTTTCCTGTACATTACAAAAAAATAGGGATTCTAATGAACTCTAATACTATAATTAGAAATCCACAAAATACATTTTAAGGAACTATAATAATTACAGTACTTATATAAATTAATGTTGTTTTGGAATACACTGTGCATCACGGTTGCTACGTTTTTTTGAAAAAGTTATAAAGTGTCTTCTGCGTCTGCTTATCAGATCGTTTTCGTGCTGCGGTCCTTCGTGTAGACGTCTTAGCTTGGTGTGCACATCTGTTGGAGTGGTGTCTGTTAATCAATATCGCTCGTTGCAGTTTCCAAGGCGGCTGTTCCTTCACCACGACATTTTTTACCTTCTTGTAGGCTACTGTCTTCGGTCGGACCTTTATCTTTATCTCGCAATACTACCTTCACTAGTTTCGTGTACCATTAAATAGTTGTCCTTACTCGTCCATTGAAGAACGTCCGTATCATGACATTTTCACAGCCTGGAAATTTCTTGATAAGAAATGTCAAATCTGTTTCTTCTTGCGCATCAATGACAGTCAACAGTTTTACTATGACTCAGGACTTTATTCCATTCCTGACTTAATATTTCTTCTTTTATTCCGTTCCGTGATTAGGCTACACCTACAGTACATAACTTTATTAACCGTATTTTTTTTTAAAGCCTACAATGCTTTCTTCTCTTTCAGTCGCTTCCAAGTGAGATTGTGAGAGGTAACGTCTGTATTTTTTCATACATTTCCCAACACCCTGATCCATTAGCTAGATTAGGCTTGTAACATTTGCGGGTAGAAAAAAAAACAAAATATCATCAGACCACAGTCGATCTTCATCGGGATGCGATCGTGAATTCTCTAAGAGTAAATAATTTGAGTTTCCTTTCAAAAAAATGAAATCGTCAGAAATAGAAATAGGCTCGAATTCAACGGAATCTCGAAAAATCGGGACTCGGATTTTCCAGACCCTACTGTAACTCTGTAAACACTTCAAAATATCATATAAAATAAACTAAACACAGTTTAAAACATAATTAAATTTCAAAATGCTACTATATTGGTTTAAGTTGCTTGATTTTAAATAAGTAATACGTTTTTGAAATAATGCAATTATTGGCTTAACGGACGAAAGCTAATAAATGAAAGAGATTACACGTTAATAACGTTAATATAAAGTAACACATTTTACCTATTAACTTACCCTGACAAGCCAATCATTATTATCAAAATAAAAAATATAAAATAATTGAGCAAAGATATTTTTTTTATGTTTAAAAGATTTACTCCCGTCAAGAGTGACATAGAATGAATCTTAAAGTAAACAATTAAATATTTTAACATTTTAAATTTTTAATTTTAATATTTTATAAATTTTTGTCATAAAACATAGTGGGTTTAAAGTTAAGCATTGAAAAAGGTTTTGAACCTCCACAATGTTTGTCAAAAGCCTGCGCCTGTGGCCAGGACTTATATAAAGTTTTACATAAGCTAATTAACAAAACTACACAAAACTACACAAAACACGTTTTGTTCAATTAATAGTTATGTTTACTATATTTAAAATTAAAACTATTTTTCACTATTATTTTACTACACTTTCAACTTAAGCTACCCGATTACATTTTAGTTTTCGGTATATTTTACGCTGTTTTTTTAAGTCGTTATTTTAAAAAAAGTAATTAATAATATTTTGACAGTTTAAAGTCTGATTTATTTTGTTTGGTTAGTGTAATTTTCTTTGTAAAACAGTAATTCATTTAAGGGTGTTGAGTCATTAGTTGGAACTGTATTAATATACTTGCATAAACACAAATATTAGCACACATGGCAAATGAAACGAATATCTAAACATAACAGAGTATGTTTAAACGTATTTATACCTTAGTTAACACATCATCAAAGATTTGACTTGAAGGCCCTGGTGCTAAACATTCATTAGAAGTATTATTTAAATAAATGTATATATAATTGAATAAATGAAATATTAGAAATAATGAACTATTTTTAACATTTATTTGCTAATTAGAAAATGCCTTTATTGGTACAAAATACATTAATGAATCCAGATATATATATATATATATTTAACATTGCAACACTGTTTTCTTGTATTCACTTATTACTTACACTATAATGTACTTAAACAAGAATCTTACTTCGTATATATGCGAGTCGACTTTGGAGAACTAATTACGTGTCCTCATTTCGAGACTCAGTTGATCCTTGAAAATTAAGACACGTAATTAGTCCTCGAAAGTCGATTCGCATATATACAAAGTAAAATTCTTCTTTAAGTACATTATAGTGTAAGTGATATATATATACAGTAGATTCTCGATAATTCAAGGTAGATGGAACTGAGACCCACTCGAATTACCGAAAACTTGGAATACACTCAGATTTTCGAGACTCTACTGTATAATAGATTATATATATAATCATTTGTGTTATTGTCTAACAAGAAAGTTTGTTCAATAATTTTATCAATATCTATATAAGCTACCTTCTAAAATATTTTTTTTACCATTGATTACTTGGTGGGTCTAATATAAGCAATTTTACATTCTAATATGTGATAACACAACAGAGTCACAAATTCAATGGATTGTATTGTCCACGGCGATTGTTAAAAGCGATTTTCTTTAAAATTTAACAAATGAAGTTTAAAAACTAGACACTGAAGGACAAGGACTGTCCAGAGTGATAAAAAAATGTTTTGCCTTAATAAGTTTTTCAGAACTTACTCCAAGTCGTTCATTTCAAACTACAGTACATTCATCTTATTAATTTTAGTTATATAGGTTTATATAAGGTGTACTAATATAAGTTACATAAACTTGATAATTTTCTTTTTTAATTGTAAAGTGTACAAACTAACCAGTTGTAAGTTAGAGTTTGTAGTACCACTCATCAACACTCATTGATGATGATGATGATTTTGTCAATAAAACGCATAGGCTTATATGATTAATTTGTGGGTTTTCTGTACGTCTTTTATTTGTTTTAACATAACCTCACAAGCTAAGCTCAAAGAATAGTTGTATGTAAAGTGTACATTTAATACTAGTATATTCTCTTATACTATTATATAAGAGTGTTTACTGCATACGTAGGAAGCAGCTTATGGTAAGCATATGAACTACATAAGGTAAAAGACTTTAGAATAGCAAGAGGTTCGCCTCTTAAGACGCCAAAAAATTGAGAACAATTCATACATAGTAAATTCAAATTTTTGTTAAAAATGTATAACGCTAATAACTGTTTAAACATTTTTTAAAGATAAATTTAGTAGTTGTGGGTCTGTTACTTCTGAAAAATGAGGCCAATTTTAAGTTTTATGGAAGAACATGTTTTCTTGCATCTTCAAGTAAAGTATTTAGATAACTTTACTGTAGTCCATATGGTTTGATTTCATGTTAAAAATGTTGCAAATATTTACCTAGTTTTAAAAAACAAAAATATTGCAGCAAGTTATATTATATGACATGGCCAAATTTGTTAAATAAATTTCTTAATTATTTAACCATATATGTACAATATATTTAAGTTAAATACTATATTATTTTGGGAATATCCAAATGTATTAAAATAAAGCTTTAAAATTCCGATAAAAAAACGATCGATAATAATTAAGTAGACCTCCTACTTTAAAGAATAGATATTTTAAACTGCCTAAAAATGTTTAAGAAGCAGAGTAACATTTAAAACAAACAAATAACTTTCAAGCACCGGGAAGTTTAGTTTTGCATAGATACTATATAGTTTAGTACCATATACTTCAGTACTATAGAGTTTAGTCGTACAAAGTCTTTTACAGACTTTATGAAATTATATACGTGTTTAAACAAACCGTAACTTTCAACATAGATTCAAAGACCGCATCTGCTCTATTAAATATGACAACAAATCGTCTTTGCTGACCACTCTACATAATGGAAACCCGCCACTTTTACACAAATATCAACTATAAACTAAAAATTATCTACGTCCACAAAAAAGGATCACATCTCAAAACACCAAAGTATTATAAAATTTATAAACATAGCAGAAAACAAAATAATTTTATGAATGAATAAACTCAACACAATTTCGCATCCTAACGACCAACCTAGACAGTAATGAAAATCGTTTGGTAAACTCGAAAAACGATTTACCTCAGTTTTTGTAAAATTAAATGAATTATAATTTCGGAAAGTCTGAAGTGTAGGCTACTTACTTCAAACATAGATATTTGTTTTCATGTATACATTATTTCCATTTCGAAGGGTAGAGTTTACAAAACATTAATAGAAAAGTATTTCTTTTAAAAGACATTCATTGCCATTGAAATATTTTTATAGGTTAATATTGATATAACTACTTAGCTTTATTTTAATAACATTTAAAAACGTATAAAATAAATTTTATCGACAAAAATTCTTATGTTAACGTATATTTGTGTTTTGACCGTACAAATAAAAATAAAAACCTGTAGGTCTTCTACAGAACTTCTAGGCAGTTGAAGGGGAAGTTTTCTTGAGCAATTGTAAATATATTCTACTAAGCCTTAAGCTCTCCTTCTTCATAAAAAAACAATTGTTATTTTGTTCAAATTATTCTTCACGAAAAAACTCATCTTTGTAACTGTTACCCTTCTGTGTTTTAACAAGGGAACCTATTAATTTTAATACTAAACAAGGTAAATTAGGCGTATTTAGACCTACATTTGAAAATTGGTCTATTATAAATTGGTCGTATTCAAGCGGTAAATTTATATCATTCAAAATATGTGATTTAAATTTCGTAAACAATAAAATTCCTAATGATTTCAGTTTAGCCTACTTTCTTCAAAATGTGTATTATATTCTTTGGATAACTTCAGGAGGCTCTTGTTTGTTCATTATTAACAGGAGGCTCTATCTAAGAGATATCTTTATTTGCTCGATAAGGTTTGTTCCAAGGTTACACTTAGGGCCTATTAAGGAAGTAATTAACTAACGACTGGAATAAATTTCTCAGCCGAAACCAAAAAGGATCCTTACTGATGTGTCGCTTACATACTTACAAAGTCTTTAATTCTTTAAGGGATAAGTCCTTAGAAGGTTATCAGTTTTTTGTAATAGCTACTACTATGTGTGTAAGTTGTGGATATACCACTTCTCGAGAGTGTTAAGGCGAAATAAATTATTATTAAGTATTATAATAAGGTAACATCAGAGAAAAAATTATAATTTGACGATATAAAAACCTGTTAAGGCTACTTTAATCTTGTAACTATGTATATATATATATATATATATATATATATATATATATATATATATATATATATATATATATATTGTAACATTTATAGAATGGGCTATATAATATTATTTAAGAATTGGAAAATAGATGAGAAATAACTCACTCAAAATTTAGAAAGAAATTCATTAAGATATTGGTTAGGTTAAATGAAAACTAAATTTAGGTAAAAGCATAGAATTGTAAACAAGGTTTTTGAACTGGAAATGTATTAGGAAATTTGTTATATCAAATAACCTAACACATAAATTAAAATAAGATAATCTAATAATAGTTATGTGTAAACAAATTTGTAAACTGTAGTAACATAGGGCCTAAGTAATTACTTGAAGGAGAAAGTGAACACGTTTGTAAACAAAAGAAAATTGAAAGGTTATGTTTATGAAAGACCAAGCAAAACACACACAATTCAGAACTATTTCAAAAGTAAAACACAAAGACACTTCACACACTAATAATATTAATAAAATAAACACTGGAAGGTTTGTTGAGGATAGGAAATTAAAACAGTAAGTTTCAACCAGGTTTAACCAAGTTAAAACGCCATTCTAAACAAACTTGTGGTATGTCAGCTGTAAAACAGATGTAGGTCAGTGTGACAATCGATTCTAGTGAAGAAAAAGAAAACAAACTAGATTACAGGCAACAGGTGTTTTTTTAGAAGAAGAAGCCGCCATATTCTTTTCTTTAACAACTTTAAAAGTAAAACGAAAGCGTTAGTTGAGTTGGGGATGGCGTGGTGACGCTTTAAGATGGAACCAGCCAGGACCAGTCAAAATTCTTTTTATTTGGAAAGAGTTCGTCTAAATTATACCGTTTTGTTAAGAAGATTGGACAACTTAAATTAAGGAGAAGTGAATTACAAAATGTAATACTGTGTTAATATAAAGTAAAGTAAATAAAACAAATTTAAGTGTGTGAAATGTTTAAATTGGAGAGAACGGGAATTTACGTAAGCGACCAGCAAAATTTTGATATTTATTAATTTGAGTAATAGCGCTATAAAATAACTTTAGTGGACTTTTAAGATAATAGAGAAGTTAAATTTGTATATTAGAATATCTTGTAGTTAATTAATAGTAAGAAATAAGAAATAATCCAGTTCAAATAGTTTAGCCTTTTTGCATTTTCAAAATTTAATATTGTTTGTTCAAAATTTATTTAATTAACCTAAGAATTTCTAAAAATATAGCCCATGCGATAAACCCCGAGATATCAAGAGATCTTAAACTAGCCAAGGGTATAAAAACCTTGTAACTCAAATTTAAAGTATCGAATTTTAGTATATTTTGTTAAAAATTGTTAAGTTGTAAAATTTTGTTTTGTGTATTGTTTAATGTTGAGATGAAATTGTTCTAATAAAGTTTTGAATTGTTCTTGAGTAGTTTTTTTTGTTTTTAAATAGAGAAATATCATTCAATAAAATAATAAATAGTAAAACCCCGTTGTATAGCGTCTTTAAAAATTATGTTATAATTGGCGCAACAACGTGGGAGCTCGATAAAATTTATTTAGAGAGATTTTGAATCAAAATTAATTTAGAACTTTTTATATGAAAAACATTTGAACTGGAAATAGATTTAGAAAAATTTTGTAAAATCAAACACTGAGTTGAATAGTCAAGGCTAGGTTTATAGTATATATAAAAATTGTTTAATTTTGTATAATAAGTTACTTACAGTTAAAAAAAAAAAAGAAAAAATATGTCTGATGAGAGGGAATTATACAATTTGCGGAGAGAAAAAGCTAAAAAAACAGAAAAAGGGGAACAATTAGAAAAGAGTAGGCGGAAAAGGGCGATAGAAACAGAAGGGGCTGCTCAGGGGAGATTTGTTAGTTTTCAGGAGGGGATCGGAAACAGGGAGGAAAATATTATAGGCGAGCTGGTAGTTGTAGGGGACTAGGAAAAAGGGACAATTTTGGAAATGAAAGAAATAAAAATGGAAGGCACAGATATGCCAATAGTTAACATTGAGGTAGAAGAAGCTAGGGGACTACCTATGCAAACCCAACAAAAAAAACGGGGAAATAATGAGAATGAAGATTTAAGGGAGATGATGAGAACCCTCATGGAAATGAGTGTAAACATGAAAAAATTAGATAAGATAGAAAAAAAATTAGAGGAAAATAGAGAAGAATTAAGAGAGATGAAAGAGGATCTAAAAGTAATAAAAGATGAAATACGGGAGGAAAATAGGAAAATGATAGAGGATATGAGGCGACAGTGGAGGACAGAGAATAATGCTGTAGTAGAGGATGTGAGAAGAGACTTAGAGGAGAAAGATAGAGAATTAGAGGAGGAGATTAAGGAAAATTTTGAGGAAACAAAAGAAATAATAGCTGATGAGATAGAAATTAATAAAAAAGAGATAGAGAAAGTCGAATATATAACAAAGAAAAACACAGAAGAGTTAGGAGAGTTAAAATTAAGAAATGAAGTAGGAAAGATGGAGGTACTGCAAATAAAAAACTTAACAATTCAAACCGCAACTAATAAGAAAATTGAAAAGCTTAATAAAATGAAGATGGTAATAGGAGAAAAAGGAGGAGTTAAATATCCGTCTCAAGGCTTAGTGGTACAAGGCTTATTGAGAAAATTTATCAGAGGTACGGATATGTTAATGAATGTGGAGGCACAACTCGAGTTTGGAAAATGGGAGATGGAATTTAAATATGAGAATAGAAGAGAAAATAGAAACTATGAAGCAGATGAAAGATACAATGGAGATGTAAACGGTGTTAAGGCAAGGACAGGCGTGGGGACAAGAAAAGAGCATGGTGCCCACAGTCAATTGGAAAACTAAGACAATAGGAAACCCAGAGATAGAAATTAAATAGAGGAAACAAGTTTACAGGCATTAATCAACACAGGCAGTAAAATGACATGTATCAAGGAGAAGTCGAGAGAAAGGAAAATAACAAAGGATAATAAGATGGAAACAACAGGAATGACTCAGGATATAAAAGTATTAGGAGAAGGAAGCGAATGTAGGAGGGATAGATAACAAATAAACCGGAAATGACAATGGACCAGAAATGACTTAATAATTAAACAAACACTTGAAAGAAAAATAAAGAAAGAAAAAATATATAAATTTAAATAAAATAGGAAGGGAGATATTAAATATAGGTAAAGGAAGCAATATGAGTAAACTCTAGGTGACTATGTGTATAAGAAAACGTTAGCAGGAGATAAGTTTTAAGGGATGGTAACTATATCTACGATAATTTATTGGAAACTTCGTCGAATAATGAATAGAGATAAAATTATGAATATTTAAACTTCGTCGTATTGTAAGGGAGAATCTGCGTTGATAAATAATGGAACTTCGTCGTATATATCATATATTATAAAAGAAATATGAATCTATGATAATAAATATTAAAGCATCGTTGTAATAAAAATATGGTAATTGTGTATTTAAACTTCGTCGTATTGTAAGGGAGAATCTGCGTTGATATATATAAGTATTAAAACAAAATTTATATTCGTTGATATAGGGATAGTGTAATCGAAGGAACTATAGATATGATCAAATAGAGTATATGAAATTGCAACTTTTAAAAATATTAGATGTTAAACTTCATATAAAAAAAAAAAAAAACTGAGATGATATAAGAAAAGAATTGAACTGGATGTGAGATTGGAAGAAGAGATAAAATACTAACTTCGAACTGAGAGTTAGATGAAGCTAAAAGCAAAATAAATATGAGATAAATGATAAACAGAGTAGTGACAAGGGGAAATAAGTTAAAATATATTAAATAACCTAATTAAACAGAGATAGCAGGGATAAAAACGGAAGGAGTACAAGTAGGGTGCAATGTAAAGATAAAGATAGGTATATTCTGGATGAGCATAACAATATAAAAAGGGGAAATATAATTTGGAAAAAAGGGAATTTGAAAATAAAATGAAATATATAAATAACGTCGATAATACGTGGAATAAAATAAATGTCTACGTGAATAAGGGTGTTAATGATGTTGATGTCGTCGAAAATATGTTAAAATAAAATAAATGTCTACGTTAATAAGTGGAGGTAAGGTGAATTACCGTCATATATATATATGTAACAAAGTATATAGTATAATAAAGAGTTTAAAAAAAAAAAAATAATAATAATAATAAAATAATAGTAATATGAAATTGGGGTTAAATTTAATATAGTTGTGTTCAGATAGAGTTGATAGATTTATAACTGGAGTGAGGTTGAGGCAAGGTTAAGACAAATTAATTTTAATTAAAAAAAAAATTTATGATGAATAGTTGGGAGGATGCGAAAAAAGAGATAGTAAATAGAATAATAAATAACAACATATAAAATTAATGAAATAGTATTATGCGAGTTTTAAACTAGTATAAACCATGTAAGACAAGTAGCTTGAAGTTTTCAGCTCAGTATTTGATTGGTAAAGAGTTAAGATAAAATTGTATTATAGAATTAAGTATAAATGGACGAAAGTGGACAGATGAAGGTATAAATGACTTTTAAGTGGACAATTATAAAAGTGGTAAAGACAATGGACAATAAGTTAGCCAAAGTGTTGAGGTATAACGTACTCAATAAAAATGTGTTCAGGTCGTTATTAAATAAAATGTACAAGTAGGAAATAAATGTAAATTTAAATTTAATTTAAAAAAAAAATATGTATATTTAAGCAAGCTTGTAAAATGTAAAAAAAATGTGTAATGTAGATATTAGGATTATTTTTTTTGTTTAAATTAAATTAGGGGACATTGTAACATTTATAGAATGGGCTATATAATATTATTTAAGAATTGGAAAATAGATGAGAAATAACTCACTCAAAATTTAGAAAGAAATTCATTAAGATATTGGTTAGGTTAAATGAAAACTAAATTTAGGTAAAAGCATAGAATTGTAAACAAGGTTTTTGAACTGGAAATGTATTAGGAAATTTGTTATATCAAATAACCTAACACATAAATTAAAATAAGATAATCTAATAATAGTTATGTGTAAACAAATTTGTAAACTGTAGTAACATAGGGCCTAAGTAATTACTTGAAGGAGAAAGTGAACACGTTTGTAAACAAAAGAAAATTGAAAGGTTATGTTTATGAAAGACCAAGCAAAACACACACAATTCAGAACTATTTCAAAAGTAAAACACAAAGACACTTCACACACTAATAATATTAATAAAATAAACACTGGAAGGTTTGTTGAGGATAGGAAATTAAAACAGTAAGTTTCAACCAGGTTTAACCAAGTTAAAACGCCATTCTAAACAAACTTGTGGTATGTCAGCTGTAAAACAGATGTAGGTCAGTGTGACAATCGATTCTAGTGAAGAAAAAGAAAACAAACTAGATTACAGGCAACAGGTGTTTTTTTTAGAAGAAGAAGCCGCCATATTCTTTTCTTTAACAACTTTAAAAGTAAAACGAAAGCGTTAGTTGAGTTGGGGATGGCGTGGTGACGCTTTAAGATGGAACCAGCCAGGACCAGTCAAAATTCTTTTTATTTGGAAAGAGTTCGTCTAAATTATACCGTTTTGTTAAGAAGATTGGACAACTTAAATTAAGGAGAAGTGAATTACAAAATGTAATACTGTGTTAATATAAAGTAAAGTAAATAAAACAAATTTAAGTGTGTGAAATGTTTAAATTGGAGAGAACGGGAATTTACGTAAGCGACCAGCAAAATTTTGATATTTATTAATTTGAGTAATAGCGCTATAAAATAACTTTAGTGGACTTTTAAGATAATAGAGAAGTTAAATTTGTATATTAGAATATCTTGTAGTTAATTAATAGTAAGAAATAAGAAATAATCCAGTTCAAATAGTTTAGCCTTTTTGCATTTTCAAAATTTAATATTGTTTGTTCAAAATTTATTTAATTAACCTAAGAATTTCTAAAAATATAGCCCATGCGATAAACCCCGAGATATCAAGAGATCTTAAACTAGCCAAGGGTATAAAAACCTTGTAACTCAAATTTAAAGTATCGAATTTTAGTATATTTTGTTAAAAATTGTTAAGTTGTAAAATTTTGTTTTGTGTATTGTTTAATGTTGAGATGAAATTGTAATAATAAATGTTAATGAATTGTTCCTGAGTAGTTTTATTTGTCTTAAATAAAAAATTCAATTTATTAAATAGTAAAACATAATTATATTGTATTGTGTTTCTTTAAAAATTATGTTATAATATATATATATATATATATATATATATATATATATATATATATATATATATATATAAGTACATACTCGTATAGCGAAAGTGATAAGTGAATACTAGAAAATAGTGTTGCAAAGTTAAAAAAAAAAAAAAAAATATATATATATATATATATATATATATATATATATATATATATATGTATATGTATATATATATATATGTATGTATATATATATAAATATATATATATATCCTATATAGTAAACTCCCGATTATCCGTGGAATAGGGTGGCCCGGCAACGCCGGATAACGAATTCCCCGGATAATCCGCTATGAATAAAGAATATGCAAAACGATCGATAATCGATTATTATACCATAAGTTACACAAATAATGACCCCGGTTAATGCAATTCACAAATAAGCTTCAGAAGACAAAATAAATACAGAAAATAATTTAAAAAGTAGCTGTATTTGACGGATTATAACATGTACATTTATATGTCTAACTATTTACAATGCGTACATAAGTATATGTCAATAGTAAGTATGTATGTACATATGCAATTTCCTTTACACATAATACTTTCACTTTTAACAAAAAAATCTGTCACTTTCGTCTGTTTTTTTGTGAGCATTGATTTAGCTTTAATTTGCAATCTAAGTTTCTTGATAAGCATTTTGCCGCACAGTGAAGAGTCGTCTCGCTCTAATATTGTGTCCGTTGTTTTCATTTCAGAAATTTTATTTCTACCATATACAGGTTTATTTGGGACATTAAAACAGTGTATTAGACATTAAAATGTTGTTTTTTTATCGGTTTACAACAAAAAAATGAAATTTACATAAAATATCAACTAATAAAAATGATAAAATACTGCATGACAAAAAATAAAATTAAATAAAAAAGACAGAGAAATATAAATAACAAATAAAAATTCAAACTACCTACTACTTATTTTAGTATAATAACCACTCAACGTTCAACTCGGAATGTTTGTTTCTACTTGTGTCACAAACCCATAAAGATCGATAATGTATATGACAGACGTGGATAATGCGTATGTCACGTCCTAGACTATTTATAGCCGAGATTAGCTGACATTTGTTTACAGTCTTATGATACACATTAGGTTTTCGGGCGTCCAAGCATTTTGTCATTGTCTCTTATATACAGTAGTCTGTTCCCAACTCGAGTTTGTTCATTCAGTCTAACAGGACAGTAATCGTTTATCCTTGCGTTATTTGAGATATCTTAGTTTACTTTTATGATCGTTGTTTTTACCGGATATTGTGCTGCGTTGAGTGGTTGAAAAAAAAACAATAATAAATCTGATTGAAATAAAAATTGGATATTTGTAAAACAATGGCAGACCCCGGATAATCCGCAAACCGGTTAATCCGCCCACGGATAATCGGGAGTTTACTGTATATATATATATATATATATATATATATATATATATATATATATATATGTATGTATATATATATACACACATATATATATATATATATATATATATATATATATATATAATATATATATATATATATATATATACACACACACATATATACATACATACATATATATATATATATATATATATATATATATATATATATATATATATATATATATATATATATATTTATATTTAACACTAGAGTCTTGAAAATCCGAGACCCGTTATTTCGAGCTTCAGTTAAATTCGAGCCTATTACTATTTTTGAGCCATTTCATCTATTTTGAAGAAAATGACGATTCGGGCTTCCAAGAAATGTTTATAGCCATACGTTATGCAATGGAAATGAGTCGGGCATCTAAGACATGTTTATTTCAATACGGGATTTGCAGCAGAATAAGTGAGTCAAGCTTCCAAGAAATGTTCATATAAAGCTCTATAAACTTATTTAGTTAATTTTAATTATAGTATTAGAGTTCATTAAAACTCCAATTGTTTCTAATAGACAGGAACGTATTTCCGTGTAATCCAATTTTTTAGTAATTCTCGATTGGAACTAGGTAAAATAAGTAGTCCGGTCGGTTAGTCTCCTAAGCCTTATACGAGTAGGCCTACACGGTTTCTCTATCAACGCGGAAGAGAAAATAAATTTCAGGTATTAATATTCTGTGCTGTTATACTCATATTTTATGCCATAACACTATCAACAAATTTTTGCAAGTACTTCCCCTCTCTTTCCTTTTCCGCTCCATATCCTACCAACTCTCTTCCCTTCCCATCCTCTCCTCCTCCCTCGCCCTCTATATTTCTGTTTCTAAATATATTACTAAATATAATTTCAAGATATTTTCTTCGTATACCTAAAGATTTGTTATTTGTATTAACAATTATCTGTTATAACCGGATATTAAAAGGAACACCTCTGATCCCCAATTAGTCGGTTATAATACGTTACTACTCTATGTTGAATTGATAAACGAGATGTTTGACAATTTCGGACCTCTTGCATGTAGGATACGCATTCTAAGGTGCATTTTTTACACAGCCACTTCAACAGTTATCCTGAAAATGTAAGCGATGCCAGCTAGAAACAAGATGAAAGAATTTACCAGGGTATTAAAAACTATGGAGTGTCGTTAGCAAGTAAGGTAGGTTACGCCCTAATCCAAACCAGATTACTGCTACAGTTTAATAGATGGTTCCAAAATATTTCATGAATGTCCATGGAAAAGAAGCTTCCTAAGTGTTAAAGACTAATTGATTTCATCGACAATTTCCCCCTCTGCCTTTACAAATAATATTTTTATAATATAAACATAAAAATTCCGTGTTCTGATTATTTATTTAATCTAGACTAAGGATTTAACTTAAAATAATACTACGTAATGTAACGTAACTTCACTAAAATAGCATATGATGAAAATTTGAGCACAAAACTGCATAAAAACTGCCAATTAATTCATGAAACTTTCTCCAAATAACCTGTTAACAAAATAACCGTTGGTCTGTTATCTTCCATTTTAGTTATTTATTACTTGCTAGCACTCGCCCTTTTTTATCTATAGACGTTTTTAAATATTTATCGCCAGAATTATAAATACATATCTAGAAATTTGTTGTATTACATCTATTTATCTAGACATCAGTAACAGTACATGACAAGAAACGTAACTAACAGGAAATGTTAAGCTTCACAGTCTAAAATCCGTTAATCTCTCAAACTACTTAATCAGACTCTCAGACTACAGTATGCCTATGGGGTTATTGGTGGGGTAAATCTGTAAAAAAAACTATTCTTTAATTTTCCGAAACTTACAACACCGACTTGCTTTAATTACTTAATTAATTTGTTGAGTAGATAGGCTTAAGGTCAAACTGCATGCTCAAACATTTAAGATCTATTGTACGTAGCTTAATTAATTTGATTTCATTCCATCTTGAACTTAAACTATAATTTAAACTTGAACATAACTCTGAGTTGAACAAAAAAAGTAAGTGCCTCTATAGTTAAGTGTTTAAAATATATGGTCATATATGGTAAAGTGTATTATAGAAATTTTACTTACATAAACCTTTAGCATGGAATTATGTTTTTTCGTGTTCACCTTTCATACACAGACCACATACAAACTATTAAAATATCTCTATTTTAGTCAAATTATTATTTATTAATTGTGTAAATAATTTTAATTCATATTTATATTTTTCCATAGTTTATGTTAGTTTTTTAAAATTAAAAACATTAAAATTAATTAACTTATTATTTCCTTACTTGATTTAATTAAAATCGGTTGTTCTTGAAGGGCTGATTCAATTTCAGAGTATATCTCCGACTGCACAGTTAGTTCTTCGCTTGTCATTTTGTTGTCTAGATAATAATATATTATTGTATAATAATCACTTAAAATACTGCACTGGTCGAGAGCTTATATTTTTCGTGTAACACATTTATTTGACTATTAAATTGTATACGATATTACTAAATCAAATTTGTAAGCCCACAAACAGTAATAAGTAGCTTAATAATAATAACCACTATATCCTAACCTAACACACGGATGTCCCAGTTCGGATCTCATTTTTGAAACAAGGCCCAGCTAAAATTAACAAATGCCTTGTGTAATACACTTCTTAAAAAATCCTAGGGCTAAGGCCAAGTGCCAAAACATGGACAGAAATAGCAGAATCCAAGACTTAAAGAAGATAATATAAATATATTATTGTAATATGTTTTGTCCATTATAAAATTATTTCTGAAATAGAGAACTGATTTTGTTTGGCATATTCATAAAAAAATATTAATTTTTTTAACAGTACGGTAATTTAAATCTTATACTTATTGCTTTATTTGTATTCAATGTTTTTTCATGGTCAACAACGGTCACGTGGGAGGTTGTACGCTGTTTGTTTACAATTAATTATTAGAATGATAGCTACTACTAAATTGACTTTTTGTGTTTATTGAGTATTAACATTACTTGAAAGGATAGTCTAGGAGAGTATAATCTTTATTTCGGAATCAATTTTATTCCAAATTGACATAAATTTATTATTTTGTAAAATTTCTTTTAAAACTAAAATTAAAGTAAATATTCAAGATTAAACAATTAATTGTTGTTTTTACATTGGGTGGAAATAGTATTTTACAAGTCTTAATACTTATGTTCAAACGATGTACATCATTAAAACTTTTGACATTTAAAATAAAAATCTGTCCATAGGCAAATAGGAATTACCTTTTAATATTCTATTTTAAAAGTTATAATTGTATAGATGAAAAACTTTAGAAATTCTTTAAATTAAGAAAAGAAAAACAGTCAAATTTAGCAAGCAAAAACTAATTTTTATGTTGTTTTGCCTTATAAGCATAAATTCTTCCTTGTTTCAGCTGACTCTGAATTTTATTTGATTTCTGTGTCAGTTATGTAACGGAAGTCGGGAAATTGTTAAGAGATACCTATTGCTACAACTTTTATCGAAATTTGGTAAAATATTGACTAAATATGTGATTTTGATTTTTAAAAGATTTAAACGAGTACAATATATAATTGTGAATTTACTTTCAAATAGGCGAAAATGAAATTACTTTCCACACTGAGTTTGGAGCAACATAACTTTGAAACCAGCTGTTATTTTTACTACGTCAACCAATGACCCAACTTAATAGCTCTCTATTATTTGATTCTACAATACTTTTAAAGATAGTATCCAATGAAACGTAAGGGATATAGTCAAATAATTTAATGTAAAAACACAGCGTACTCATTAAAGCCACGTATTAAAAATTTTAACAATTAAATTTAAGTTTCAACTTGACGTCAGCTTCAAACCATACAATCCAATCAGCTTTTACCACGAGTTGATGCTGCCACGTTCTGTCAGTATCATCACTTCCCAATCCCACAGTAAAATTTTGCTCTTTCTCCTCGAATTCAATACAACTCACTTTAGGTGACTATCTCGTAGCAGGAGGTTCAGGGCAGCAGGAAAATGGCTAAATTTTTATTAACATCGTTTTTGTTATCAGTAATTGTAAGTTGTGTTCTTTGTGAAGTTGAAATAAAAGAAGATGAAGGTGTTTTAGTATTTACAAACGACAATTTTAAAACCGGTATCACCGAAAATGAATTTGTTCTTGTCGAATTTTGTAAGTAATATTATTACATACGTGTCATACTTTATAATTTTCGCTGATGATTTCTTTAATTAATGATTTAATATGCCATCAAGAATGTTTTGTCATGAGTTAAATGTATGTTAACTTATTTGTAAAATGACTTGTGGGGTATTGAACTTTGTAGCCTTAACCTTGTATACAAAGAGTAAAACTGCTGAATTAACATTAACACTTTAATGAAGTTATGAACACGTTATTAGCAGGATCATATTTAACACCAAATTGACTGGAGTAGGTTTTCTCTTTTGGAAAGAACTGGATAGAAGTAAACTTTTTTTTACAATATGATTGCTAATTTAATCAAGCTAATCCATATTATGAAAAATTTGCTTATACTGAAAACAAAATTAATGCCTACTTTAGTTTTATTAATTTCATATTAAAATTTGTAAACTTAATGTCTTTAAATGGGGGGCCGTGCTTGTAAATAACTACCAAAATTTGATGCGTTTACTTTCAGAATTCACCACTATATGAAAAATAGTTACGAACTTCAGTACAAAAATCACTGTATTTATTAGGAGAAAAATAGTAAAGGAATTGATATAATTTTACTAACACATTGTCAATAAAACATTTACAGAATTGGGTATTATAATGAAAATTTGGTCAATATGCAGATTGCACGATTTCCTGTAATGTGTATAAAATTACTGATATACATGTCCTGAAGGTATATTCATAATTATTATTGCCATGGAAGGTTAATTTTATGTATCTATATTATCATATACCTATGAAGTAACCAGTTATGATAGATTTGGTTGTAATTTTAAACATTTAACCTAATGTACACATGTAAGGCAAGAATTGAGATCATATGACATCACCTGTCAAAAGGTATTACTCTGCAAAAGCAGACTCTAATTAGGTAATGTATAAAATTACAATCAAATCTATCTAAACTGGAGACTTTATAGTTACATTTAAATATATACGTATATGGAATAATTTTGTTTCAGAATATAATAATACATTTTTTTAACATATGATTCCTTCATCATAATTACTGAAAATTCTATTTTAAGTTATGGTACTGACTTTTGCACCAATACAGAATTAAAACACTAAAAAATATTAACATTTGTTGATTCCATCTTTGCGTGAGTTACTAGTAATCACTAAACACTTTTTAAATGTTTTAAACTTGCCTATAGTAGCACTTACTTTTTTTGTTGAGGACGGCCGTTTCGGGAGATGTGTCCCTTTGTCAACTCAGACCGTAACTGATCTCAAGGTTTACGTAGGTTAGGGTGGGGGTGGGATATTTTGGTGGTGTGGGTGTATTTTGTGTGTATTAGGAGTTATGATGTCAAAAAGTGCGTGTGAGTTGTAATGTAATTGTGTATTGAGTATGTGTGTAGGGTGTAGTTTGAAGTGCCTATATATTTCGTATTGTTCGGTTGTGTAGCGTTGGTTATTTCTGTGTTGTTTATGAAGAATTTGTAAGTTAGATGTTATGCCTGTGTAGTCGTGTTTTGTGGAGTTGAGATGGTACACGACTACATAGACATAACATCTAACTTACAAATTCTTCATAAACAACACAGAAATAACCAACGCTACACAACCGAACAATACGAAATATATAGGCACTTCAAACTACACCCTACACACATACTCAATACACAATTACATTACAACTCACACGCACTTTTTGACATCATAACTCCTAATACACACAAAATACATCCACACCACCAAAATATCCCACCCCCACCCTAACCTACGTAAACCTTGAGATCAGTTACGGTCTGAGTTGACAAAGGGACACATCTCCCGAAACGGCCGTCCTCAACAAAAAAAGTAAGTGCTACTATAGGCAAGTTAAAACATTTTTTTAAAAAAGTTGTAAGTGATTACTAGTAGCTCACGCGAAGATGGAATCAACAAATGATAAATGTATACATTTTATCCATGGCATTATGTAGATAATTTCATTGTTACTAAAAGTGATAATTTGCTTTATAAAGTTATACCATATTCTTCATTAAAAAAAATAGTTTGTGTTTAGTTTCATAGGAACTGCTCTTTGGTTCAGTTGTATAGATAGCAGATAATAATTGTAAGCGATAAAATAAAATAATTTTGTGTTATAAACAGACATTAAGTTACTTTCAAAAAAATTGTATTGCAATACAAGATAGTACTAAATGTTCTGGCTGGGTTTATTAATTGTAGGTAGGGTGGGTAATTACTGGCATAACTACATACACATTACATGAACTAAAAATTTACTTTTTGAATTGTTGACAGCTCGATTTTGAAAGTGTAATCTGTCTTTCCTCCTTTGGAAAGTATTTTGTTATAATGGAAAGAATCTTATGCCTTGTATTTATTATTATATAAGTGCAGGACTAGTGAACTCCACAAGACCATATTAACTATTATTTACTGAATTTATTCCTTTTATCATTGATGTTTCATTTATTCGTATTATCCTATGACCATTTGCAAGACATAAATTGAAACAAATTCATATATAACATAAAAAATGTAATAGTAAGTTTTAAAGCTTATCAAACAGGTACATTTGTTATAAACTCACAATGACAATTGTCAAGGAGTTTTTATTTAATCGTTAATAGAGTACTGTGCAGTTCCTGAATTTATATCACTATTCTGTTAGAAATTTTGCATAGCTTACAGAGATCACAGAATTTATATTCCAATATTATATATTTTTGTGTGTTCATACAGACCATTTAAAAAAATACTTCAAGAGTTTTTGCTACTTACTATAGCAAAAAATTAAGACGAATCCTTAAGTTTATAAATGTTTTGGCTTGCCTTTAAAATCTGGGTAAAGGTGGTTTTTTCAAAATATCTAATTTTTGGAAGTCACCATCAGGTTTAATTTTTTGAAACATTTTGAGAATAACTATTGGAAGATATAAAAGACAAACGTTGAATTTATAAGGTTTTCTCTATTACCCTGAAAATGTTTAATTTGTAATTTTTAGGATCTCACCACCAATTGTTTCATTGTTTTTGATAATTTTCTGCATCACCAGGCTTTTTTCCAATATTACTTGCAATTACTGTAATGTAAGAAATAAATTATAACATGCATTTGTATTGTCTTTTATTAAAAATCAATAGAAATAAAGCATTTGGTGATCTTCAGTTATCCAGATGTCATAGATATCCTCAAGGTTTCTTTACATAACAATGTATCTGGAATTCCTAGATCTCTTCATCTACTCTAAATTCCAAATTGACTTGAAAATTGTTGTATTGGTACCATCTTACATTTGATATTGCTTGAATATTCTTGCTCACTAAATCATTCTATGGTTAGACTTGTTTTTATACTGCCCCATAACTGAGCTTTGTGCAAACATTTTTGTTTAATTATTTCCAAAGATATTGTTAATACCAAATATTCTTTGAGCTTAGCTTGCGAGGCTATGTTAATAACAAACAAAAGACTAACACAATCTCACAAATTAATAATTTATTCATTCAAATAAATTATTATTTTGTGAGTTTGTGTATGTATTTTATTTGTTATATTGTTAGTAATTTATAAATAAATAACTCATATTTAACTCCTATTCCACTTTGTTTTTTTATGTTTTTACATATTTCACTCATACATCGTAAACAAAAATTAAGTGATTCTAAATATCAGAAACTTAATAGTGGTTGAAAAGTCAGCCAATAACCATTATACAAATATAACCTTATATTTGAAACAATCATTTATCAATTATTCGTCAGGAATTACTGAATTATGTTATACCACATTATGCTTGTAAAAAAGTTGAATTTTCTAGTATATACACTAGGAGATAGGTATAGTCAAGGAGTTGGTCTCCATTTGTGCATATAAGTTCTATATTTTGGCTTAGCAAAGTTGTTACATTTTTTATAACCAACTCTATCCTAACCAAATGTTTTGTTGCAAGATTGTAAAAGAGCTATGTAATAATTAAATGTAGTATTATATAGTGTCAGGTTTTATAAGAAACGTTCATTTTATATGATTTTTAATTTGTTTGTGGATTTAGGTTGTATCAAATGCTGAAGTATTTACGAAGTTTATTTTGTTATAAAAATAATGAACCCTTTGGTTTTCCTAAGCACTAACCTGGGTATTACTGTAAATATTATTGCCACATCTATAAATGTTTTAAGGTTTATAGGCATATCACCCATATACAATAAAAAAAGTCTTGAAACATTTCCTCTTGAAACTCGTACCATAATATAACACCGCTTTATTCTATGGTGAATGAAACATCTTGTCATTGTATTTTACTTTGTAATTTTCTGTTACATAATTTCAAATATGTATTCAGCAGTTGTACTATGGCACAGTAATTATGTTTATATTTGCACTTAATTAGAGTAGTAAAATATTTATCAAGGCTTTTGTGAATGAAGTTGTATTTTCTTCAGTCATTTTTGGTTCTGAAACATTTGTTTTAAAACATCTGTTGACAAATTTGTTTATTTTTTAAAATTCACTTAAAGGTTTTTTAAAAAATAAACTAAAACAGTTAGAAAATTTCAAATTAAAATTTAACGAGGTTTAAGTATATTTATGCCATAAATGGGTTTAATTAAAACCAAAGAAATTAATAATAATAATAAATTAAAACAACAAATTATTACAATAAATTTTAATATTTTGGTAATTGAATTGAAATTTGTAAATAGATGAAACCGGAATAAGAAATGACGGAAAAAATATTTGAACAAAATCATGGTTTTGAGAAAGGAAAGTAATTAAATATACTAAAATAATTTAAAATAGCAGCAAATCAAACTAAAAGAGTTCATCCAAACATTTATGAATGAACTCTAATTCTCCATTTAGATTTATTGACCTCAATATAAATAATAAATCTCTGGTAATCTACTAATTAGTTATAAAAACTAACAACAATTTTTTTATTGTTTATTTTGATTTAATTTAAAGTGTATTAGATCATTCAATTTAGTTTATTATTTATTCAGCCATTATCTCTCATATGTGTAGAGTAATAATAATTTTAAAAAAAAACAGTAATAACCTACAGTGCATCTCAATTAATCACTGCACCAAAATTTTCAAAGGGAGAATTCTAATCTGAACAAAATTAGCAGTAACTTACTAATAAAACATTTCTCCCTTTGAAATTTTATTTGCTATCTCCAGCCTCCAAATAAATATTGATCTAAACTATTACCAGTGTTAAAAGGCATGGCAAAATATTCTTTTTTTTCCTGAATGAAAATTCTGATTTGTTATTGAAGATATTCTGAAGCTGTGGTTCAAATTCTCATTAATTGTGAATAAAATCTTTAGACTAAGGTTCTAAAGTTGTTGAAAAAATTTTTGGAATATGATAATATCATTAGTATTGATAATATTGATACTGGATTATTCAGCTAAACAAATTTATAGTTTAAGAAGAAAGATTAGGTATGTTTTCACTTTTACAGTGTTTAATCATGAAGAAATGAATGAGCAAACAATATACAGTGTATAACTAATTACAGTAATACATCTAATAAAATATACTTAAATTATTATATATATATATATATATATATATATATATATATATATTTTTGGACTAGGAGACTGACAGACTTACCTTGGTAAGAGACCACACTGTAGTCTTGAAATAGAAACACATAAAAGCACTTAAACAATGATATATTTCAACCACACAGTGGTCTTTGTCAATCGAAGAGAAAACACAAAAAGGAAAAAAAAAATATATTATAACATTTATAGAATGGGCTATATAATATTATTTAAGAATTGGAAAATAAATTAGAAATAACTCATACAAAATTTAAACAGAAATTCATTAAAAGATTGGTTAGGTTAAAATTGAAACTAAATTCTGGTAAAAGCCTAGGAATTGTAAACAAGGTTTTTGAACTGGAAATGTATTAGGAAATTTGTTATATCAAATAACCTAACACATAAATTAAAATAAGATAATCTAATAATAGTTATGTGTAAACAAATTTGTAAACTGTAGGAACATAGGGCTAAGTAATTACTTGAAGGAGAAAGTGAACACGTTTGTAAACAAAAGAAAATTGTAAGGTTATGTTTATGAAAGACCAAGCAAAACACACACAATTCAGAACTATTTCAAAAGTAAAACACAAAGACACTTCACACACTAATAATATTAATAAAATAAACACTGGAAGGTTTGTTGACGATAGGAAATTGAAACAGTAAGTTTCAATCAGGTTTCAACCAAAGTTTAACGAAAGAAAAATTGGTGAAAACAAACTTGTTGGTATGTCAGCTGTAAAACAGATGTAGGTCAGTGTGACAATCGATTCTAGTGAAGAAAAAGAAAACAAACTAGATTACATTAACATGTGTGAAAGTCTAGTGGAAAGAAATCGAACTAAATTATAACCCATATGTGTTTTTTTTTAAGAAGAAAGCCGCCATATTTGTAAGATTTTTAAAAGAAAATAGAAGGACGCGTAGTTAGTAGTTTAGTTGGAGCTAGCGTGGGTGACGCTACAAGACCGGACCTGCCAGGACCAGTCAAAATTCTATTTATTTGGAAAGAGTTCGTCTAAATTATACAGTTTTGTGAGTAAACTTGGCCAGATTAAACAGGAATAAGAAGATTGAAAGAGTTAATACAGTGAAAATATAATTTGAAAGAACTAAAACGGATTTAAGTGTGTGAATTGTTTAATTGGAGAGAACGGGAATTTACGTAAGCGACCAGCAAAATTTTGATATTTATTAAGTTGAGTAATAGCGCTATAAAATAACTTTAGTGGACTTTTAAGATAGTAGAGAAGTTAAATTTGTATTTTAGAATATCTTGTAGTTAACTAATAGTAAGAAATAATCCAGTTCAAAGAGTTTAGCCTTTTTGCATTTTCAAAATTTAATATTGTTTGTTCAAAATTTATTTAATTAACCTAAGAATTTCTAAAAATATAGCCCATACTATAACCCCGAGATATCAAGAGATCTTAAACTAGCCAAGGGTATAAAAACCTTGTAACTCAAATTTAAAGAATCGAATTTTAGTATATTGTGTTAAAACTTGTTAAGTTGTAAAATTTTGTTTTGTGTATTGTTTAATGTTGAGATGAAATTGTAATAATAAATGTTAATGAATTGTTCTTGAGTAGTTTTTTGGTTTTGGTTATTAAATAGAAATAATATATCTTCATAAAATAGTAAAACCCTGTTGCGTCTGTTTTATAATTATGTTATAATATATATGTATATATATATATATATATATATATATAATAAATTATAAATATTTCAAAAAAAAGAATACTTTTAATGAATATATTTATTCAAAGCTTTTCGCCGATATAATAGTACCAGCATCTTCAGGAAAATAATTATCTAATAATTTATTTGAATAAATATATTCATTAAAAGTATTCTTGTTTTTGAAATATTTTTAATTTATTAACTATATTACAAGAAAACTTATCACCATATTTAATATATATATATATATATATATATATATATATATATATATATATATATATATATATATATATAATAGTAATATAGTTATAAATATAATAATAATAATTGTGTTATATATTTAACTTATTAAACTCATTTATTAATAACAATTGAATTATTTCAGATGCTCCATGGTGCGGGCATTGTAAAATGTTGGCTCCTGAGTATGTTAAAGCAGCAACAATTTTGAAAGAGAAACAATCTTCCATTAAGTTGGCTAAGGTTGATGCCACTGAACAGACTCAATTGGCAGAAGAACATGGTGTCCGGGGTTATCCAACACTCAAATTTTTCAAGCAAGGCAATGCCATACCGTATTCAGGTATGTTATCATACAGCTTTTGGCATTTGAAGTTATGTAAATTTGGGATAGCGGGATTTTTTTAATAACTCGTGGCTATAAAACTAAAAAATGCTAAAGATGTATAACTCGAAAAATGCAGTTAATACAAAAAAGGCAAGTTTTAAAAATTACTACTAAATTCAAAATATTTTGGTAAAGTTTTTGTAAGTCAAACTATTTTCTCTTGTTAAATTTAACACATTATATAATATATTTCAATATTCAATTTTGTCAATTATTCAACACGTCATATTTCAATATTTAAGTTTCTCGTTCCAGGAAAAATAATTTTAGGAAATGATGTTCCTTATAATGTTGTTTTAAACAGACAACTTTTTTAAAATTTTGTGTTACATAATAACCAAGTACAATAGAGTCTTGATAATCAGAGTCCCGATATTTCGAGTGTCTGTTAAATTCGTGGCTATTTCTGTTTGAGTCTATTTTATCGTTTTGAAAGAAAATGATAAATTGGGCTTCCAGAAATGTGTATAGTCATACGGTATGCAAAGGAAATGAGTCGGGCTTCAAAGAAATGTTTATATCAATACGGTTTGCAAAGGAAATGAATCAGGCTTCCAATATATCTTTATATCAAATACATTATGTAAAGGAAATGAATCAGACTTCCAAGAAATGTTTATATCAATATGGTATGTTTAAAAAATGAGTCGGGCTTCCAAGAAATGTTCATATAAAGTTCTATAAACTTGTTGAACGTATTTCCATGTAATCCGAGTCTTAGGAAATTCGAGGTGGTCTCTGTCCTATTTACTTCGAATTATCGAGACTACGGTATTAGCTAATGACTTATTTTCCTTGGAATTCATACTTTTTTTTATGGAATAAGTTTAAAACATGCAATAGTCATTTTGCTGTGATTAAACACTGTTTTAAAAGTAGACTCTATCTTTATATATATATTCTGTCTGTGTGTATGTGACTGAACTTCTAAATGGCTAGATGGATTTTTATGACATTTTGTGTATGTGATTGAATTGATTTGAGAGTGGTTTAAATTCACAATTTAAACACTTTTGTAGTCTAATTAATGATGCCTATGTCGATATTTCCCAAAAAAGCATTAAAATGCTACTATTCTTCGAGCATTCAGTCACTGAAGTTCAAATCTATGAATTATTACTAATTTATCCCAGTTAATAATAACACTATGACATACAGCTGATGAAGTTGCTAAGTATATTCTTGCCAAGGTTTCTGGCTTAGTACATTTATCTTTCGATAGTTTGTGGGTCTGTATATAAATAAATTCAATTAAATTGAATACTGAATTTATTTAGAAAATACTACTATTTTTCTAACTGAGCATTCAGTCACTGAAATTGAAATCTAAGAATTAATAATAATCAATAGATGGGGGTTATCAGGCTACAGCATACAGCTGATACCTTAAGTGAAAACATTGTATTAGATTATAAGAATACCCTAATAGAATGCTATTCATGTGGTATACCAGTTCATTACACACTGCTGTAGGGGGGCTAGATAACCAAGTTATTCCTAAAAACCGAATTTAGAATGTCCCCCTCTCAAATGGAATTTTGACAAATAGCCCTCCTCAGGCTGTAGATGATGTGCATGCTTACAATATGTATTATAGATTTACCTTTGTGATGTGGTCTTTAGTAAAAAAGGTTACCTCCTTGTTAGCCGGATTCTTTGGAGATTTGTCAGATCGATCGTGTCATCCCCCAGTCACCAGTTAAAACAAGCTTTCTTTGGCTGCTACCTTACAACATTCTTTTGTCAACACCTCTTATGCGACTCTCTAATAACAGAGTCTTCATTAAATTGATATTTAATTTTAAAAAAGGACAAGAACAATCAAGTTTGTAGGAAACAGTTGAATATAAACTGGGGCTGGAACATAGTGCCCTTGTGCGGTGACTATTGAAATTACAACTACTTTGTCTCAATTACCAAACTGTTTGGTGGTAATACAAATAAACGTTACAATTTTGAATTACAATAGCACCATTACTTATATAATTTTTGTATGTTACAAAACAATATATACAGTAGTTAATGTTTATTTGTGGAAAAATTAATAATTGTTGTTTTTAT
Source organism: Prosapia bicincta (assembly GCA_036971475.1). Classification (NCBI taxonomy): domain Eukaryota; kingdom Metazoa; phylum Arthropoda; class Insecta; order Hemiptera; family Cercopidae; genus Prosapia; species Prosapia bicincta. Next base: position 186,459,176 of record JBAIZL010000004.1, on the reverse strand, counting down.
TTGTATTTAAACTATGAATAATGTCTTATCCATCACTAAATGAAGAAAAAATATCATTCAATTTCCAGTAAATCATTCTATGCTCGCTATCATAAAAGCTGCCTTCAGGCTGTATGAAATTTGTTCCATGTTTAACTGTCTTCTTCATTTTCTTTAACAGAAGATTCTTGGTTTCTCTGATGTAGACAATCAACAAATAAGCTTGTAACTACCTTCAAAATTTAAAGTTTTCCAACCTTTCTGGAGAGTGGTATCTGTCCAGTCTGAAAATTCTATGCCGAAAACCTAAGTTTGAATATATTTGTATTGTTACACGAAAATGTATTTTTTTAAAATCTGTTTATATTTATTGAGGTTGTTATTAGTTTATAATAACAACATTATATAATTTTAACTCTACCAAAATTGTTAGATTGTAAAGCATCATTGCAATAGTTGTATATGTGTATTGTGACAATTGAAAGGCTGGTAATTAAATTTGGAGAAATAATGATTTACAAGTTTATTTTTTATATAATTTTTAAACATGATATTCATTTATCCTGTAAATCAAAATGTATACTGCTTCTATGAATTATATTCATACAAAAAAATCATCTTATGCTAGCTCCAGTTTCCCACGTAAGATACCGTAATCTATAATTTATCTACTTGTTTCATGTACATCTTATTTGAGTTTTGTTTCTTCCATATCTTATTTCATAATCTCTCTCTGTCTTATATTGAAAATATATAATTTTATTGTTTTACTATTATTTTTGCTCTTAACATTTTATTGAACTTTTTTAGGAAAATTATGTAATATATTTTCAAAAAGGTTTCTTTTTATAACTTTTATACCTTTTAATATTTCCAATAATTCCTTTTAAAATAAGGGATTAAAAAGTACTTAGTTATTTTATTGAAGTCCTATATGAATTCTGATTAGTGTATAGTTGAAATAATAACTGAATAACAAGTGAATAGTTGAAATAATAACTGAAGATGATGTCAAGATTAAAATCTGTTAGCAAGATTGAAAGAAAACGAACAAGATTAGCATTTGAAAGGAACAATTAGAATTGCAATAAGATTTAGACAGTTCAAAAAATCTCAGTAATACTATTTCTGTGTAGGAGCTCAGTTGGGCGATAGCATTATCTAAGGAAGTAACAATATTTGATAAACAAAGTACTTCGGTGATTGGAGTTAAGTCAGATAATTGACCTTAGTCTTTAGAGCAGATAATGATTTTTTTATGTTCGTGTGTGTGTGTGTGTAAAGGTTTTTTTGTTTCTGAGAAATATGTATTATAGGTTTTCTGTTTATTTTCCAATAAAATATTTTTCTAAAAAGGTTTATTATCAGTTTAGTCGGTCAACTTATTCACAAGAAATTGGGATTAATTTTTCTATTTCTAAAGAAAATAATAGAGAATATATCTATAGGTGAAAGTAACATTATTGTATTGAATTTTGACTAGCTTTAATTACTAAGGTAATGCTATTTTAAACAGTAAATGTTAATTTTATATACCAATAAATGATTCATGATTTTAAGTTAGAATTCTGATAAAAATGGCATAGATGTTTCATATAAGTATGAAGATTTTCCAAGTGTTAAAAGAAAAAACTGTTTAATGTTATTTAAGAATCTTTTTGGCTTTTCCCCCAAGAGTTCAGATATCCTTTTGAAACTTTAAAATGTATGTGACTTGTCTTCTTTGGAATTCCCCTCTCCTAACCAAGACTGTTAGGTAGTGTTTAGAATTTTTTAAATCAGACATGGAGCAGTTTTCTTTTTTAAATTGTCTATCAAAGTAGCGCTTGTCTTATAAATTTTATAAATAGTTATTATGATATGAATTGTCTTCTTCATTAATGATTATAGGTTTATTTTATTTTGTATCTCAATTTAATAAATAACATGACTTTTGTTTTTGCCAACATTTTTGAGTTGATCAACTTGTAACACATGTTTTAAATTTATTACCATGGAACTATTTCTATATCACCGAATAGTAATCACTGTCCTATTTGTTATAATAGTTTTAAGTTTCCTAATTCTCTATAAATTCTTAATTCTAATTCATTATTTTTTGTAGTAAGTTACTAAATTGTGGAAGAACATAAATTATGGCGAATATACTTTTACATGTTAGAAGATTTATAATTTCTGTGTTTGTTTTCATCATCTTTATTTATAATAATCAAATATTTACAGGTGGCAGACAGGCTGATGACATTGTTAACTGGCTTTTGAAAAAGACTGGGGCAGCTGCTACTACTTTGAATTCTGTCGATGAAGCCAAGAAATTGATTGAAGAAAACAATATTGTTGTTGTTGGTTTCTTTGAGGTAAATAATTTTATTAACAAGAAAATAATTACTTTTATTTACATACTTTAAAAAATATTTCAATTTGAGTGTTAAATCAAGTACAATAATTCTTATAAACAAATTTCTTATATTGACTACTGACTTGAAAGTTAACAAGTTTATAAGAACATAGCTAAAATTTGTAATTGATATATTATATACTAAAAACAGCATATAGAATTGGATTTTTTTACTACAGTTGTAAACCTTGGCACTACTCTATTTTTGGTAAAGACATTCAATTGTATTAACTCAAGTGACTTGGTGCTTTTGAATCTAACTTGCGAGAGTGTTGACTTGAGTCAACATCGCAAAAAAGCGAACATAGCTCATCCATGTATCGGAGGATTGTTATAGTAAGTAGTTTGATAGTATCAATCTTTAAGTTGTGTCTACACTTGCGCAACTTTCCTGTCAACGTAGGCATGCGTCATAGCGATGTGTTGGAGAGCCATGCGCTATTGCAAGTTGAATAGACTTACTTTCTATGATGCTGCATATCCAACAGTTTAATTCTTTCAAGATTTTGTTTTTTGATAATGATCTAATCCAGAACAAACAATTTATTTTATATTTAAATACTTCATTATTTCTAATAATTGTAAAATATTAAAAATTAATTAAATTATTTGTTTGATATTCAAGTACAAATTCAAAGTTTTTATACATTTTATTTATTTCACCAAAAATATGGATTGCATTTGTGCCACAATTATTTATATATATAAATATTCTCAACACAATTTTGTATTGATAAAATTGAACAAAAAACTGTACAAATACTATTTCCTTAAAACCATATTAATATTTTTGGTGATGCAATTTAGGAAGGATATTGAAGCGCATTTTATAAATACTTTTATACCATGCTAGACAACTGTTTGCATTGTTTTTTAACAGTAGCCAGGCCTACAGTTTAACATCAAACACAATAATCACTCCTAAAATTACAAGTTACCTGGATGTTTATTTTAGAGAAATGCTTGAATTTTGTATTTTATTTACAGAGCGATTCATCTCCAGAGGCCAAAACCTTTCTTGCTGTTGCTGATACCACAGATGATTTTCCATTTGCTATTACCACCAATTCTGAAATATTAAAAGAATATAATGTTGCGAAGAATGATATTGTTCTCTTTAAGAAGGTAAATGGAATTAGCTTAAACATTATTTATTTACATTGTATTATGATAAAATTATAAACATTTTAAGATTTTCATAATAGTGTATATGCATCTATATCAAACGTTAAATATCCGATGTTAAACTTATATCAGTCCTTATAAATTAACAAATTTCTTTCAAATAACCAACCGTTTCAAAGTTCAATTCTAATTTAAATTATTATTACAATATTTTATGTAAGTTTGTGTGTTTTATATTTAAAGAAGGCTAAAAACTATAAATTCTGGGTAGATTGTCTATCTAAAATTTCATTAAAGAGTTCAAGATGAAACTGATTTATTTTGAAAATTGATGAATTTTAGGTTAGTAAAGAATGATGAATTCTTTATACACATAAGGAAATTCAAAATTTATATGGTTTAAATTGAAAACAAAATGTCTGATTTTGTAATTTCTATAATCATTGTTTGAAAAGTTCCCAGAATATACTAGAAATAAACCACTTACTTAAATAAAATTTTTTTCATTTTTTAATATGGTCTCCTAGTACTTAAATACACTTAGTTCTGCAATATGGCTTGAATATGCTGTGTTCTGTAAGTCAATGTGAGTTTCCTTTCTTTAAAAAATAAAGTATCACTGCTAGGATCTGTTTTCCCCCACCTCCACAGGTCAATATGTGAGAACAACAATAAATACATGCTCTCACCACAATTCTCTAATTAGAGCATGGACACGCCATTTGTTTATTTGTAATGGATGGTCAAAAGTTTTCCCAAGTTTTTGTACATATTAAAAGCGTACATATGATTCTGCAAACATAAAATATGTTTGTAAGGCATATTCCTCTATTATAGTTATGTGATTTGTATTTTCATCAAGAACGCATTTTCTGCGTTTGCTGTGCACACTGCGATGATTTTGTCCTCGTTGAGCACTTGATGACCAATGTCATTATCACTGATATTCCACTCGGAAATATCAGTGTCTTTCAACTCGGAACAACCCTCCAACTGTTGAAAAATCTGAACAAATTCAGCATCGTCATTAGTAGGTTGACTGTCGGCTGTTTCACTTTCCTGTGGCATTTCAGGCCACAATTTTTTCCAGCTCTTTTGGAAGGTATACGGTTGAATTTCCTCCCACGATTCTGCAGCCATATAAATGACATCCTGTACAGTCACTTTTTTAAGAATTTCAATAAATTGTGTAGCTGGATCTGCTTCTTGTTGTTCCAAAAGCGATAAAATTAACTTTTTTCTATATCGCCGTTTTATTGCCTCTTATCACGTCCTGGTCCATCGGCTGAATGAGAGCCATGACGTTAGGAGGAAGAAATTTAACAAAAATTTCACCATGATGCAATTCTTCTTCATTTGGGTGGCATGGGGCATTATCAATTAGTAAAACCGCTTTTTGAGGGAGTTTTTTCTCTTTTAATAACTTTTCTTTTGTTGGAACAAAGTTTTCAAAAAACCAGTCCTTAAAAATTTGACTGTTCATTCACGCTGATTTTTGGAACTTGTACTAAGCCTGTAGAACACTTAAATTTACATTTTTAAAAACCCTAGGCTTTGCGGATTTCCCTATCACCAAAAGTGGAAATTTTAGATCGCCAGAAGCATTACTTTAGGGAAGCAAAGTCATACGTTCTTTCTTAACTTTATTGCCTTTTGCTACTGAATCTAATATGGAAGCTAAAGTTTTTTTTGGGATCATTTTATAATTTAATCCGGTTTCGTTAGCGTTGAACACCTGACAAGATTGTAAGTTTTCATCTCTGAGAAACTTGCCAAATTTGTCTTTGAATTTTTCACTGGCATCACTGTCACCTGACAAAATTATTCACCACTTATTCCGAGTTGACGGATGCCTTGTTGTTCCTTCCACCATGACAGCCAACCCACACTGGCAGTAAAATTAGGGTCTCCCTTTAACTTTTCATTCAGTTTCAGCGCGATCGTTTGCAAATTTACACCTGATAATGGAACACCCTGTTCCTGTTGTTGGGAAAACCAAACATACAAAGCATCATCTAGAGTTTCATTTTTTGGTTTTTTTAAAGTGCTTCTGCAGCCTAAACTGTCTTTACTAACCATTTTTGCACAAAATCTTCAATTTCCTGTCGCTTTTTTTCCAATCGGAAACAGTTTGTTTTCCCACGCCTAACTCTTTTGCAATTTTAGTAAGCGATTCCCCTCCATCAATACGAAACAAAGCTTGGAGTTTTTATTCCATTGTCACTGTCACTGACTTACTTTTAGTCGCCATTTTCACTGAACACTGAACAAGACGTAAATAAAAAACACAGATCAATATCGCACTAGAATTAAATGACAACTGAGCAGATATCTTGCGAGAAGCAGTAAAGGTGGCATCCGTCCGACAACACAACTGACCTGACGCCAGACGGATAGACTGTCTATCCGTTTAGTCAGCGGTCCTTTATCTTTCGTTTATCGCAAGATGTCTCTGATGTCACGTGCATTGTAGTGTTGGGAGATCTAATGTGAATATATTTTTTCAAAGAAGTTTTTTTTACTTTAATAGGCAAAAGAAACAAATAATATGGTAAATTCATATTTTAATGAATAAATTATATTATTTGTCTATTAGAGTAGGAAAATCCCTTTGAAAAATAACAAATATAGACGTATAAAAATAAATATTTTTGTGGACGGCAGACTGATTGTGCACTGGAAAATACTATAACTAAATAAAAATTTTGGGCCGTCTGGATTAGCCGGACGTCCGGATCATCGGAGACTGGATTAGCGAGACTGTACTGTATAATTTTCTTTTGCTAGTTTGAAATGATGCATTATATAGCCTTAAAGTTATAAGGAATTAGGTTTTGTCTCTTTGAAAGGCATAAAATTAGGAGTTTTTCAATAAGTAAATCGGTTTTATGAAAATCATCTAAATACAGAATACATTTTTATTGCAAAAAGGTTGTAGTTGGTGTCTTGCAATTCTACAAAAAACTGTGTCACTTTTTTTACATCTCTACTTTTACATCATCTGGTGGTATAGTTTTTTTTTACATCACATTATAAATTTGCAAAGCTTACATTAACTACATAGGTTTTCTAAACTTCACACTACAATAATCTCTGAATCAACAAAGTTTTGTAGAAGTGCATAATTAAAATAGATCATGTCTATTACAGACATTAAACAAACAACACTCTTGACTTGTGATAATTGGCTTTAGAAAAAATATTACAAGTCCACTGACATAGACACAGTATATAACACTTATATAATTTATAAGTGTTGAATGTAAATACAGCACTAACTGAAACTATGTATACCATAGTTATTGGTTTAAAAAAAAAGTTATTTCGAAGCTGTAATTACTCAAGTTAGTGATAAAGAAATTTGTTTTCTACCTATCTAAATTATTATGTCCAGATGAGGGCTAAAGTCTGATTATGAAAGCTGTCACTTAATGCAGATATTTAACACAGTCAGTATAACAGGTTTCATTATTCAGAATATATTGGTTTATTACAAAAGGATTTCCATACATAGTAAAACTGAATGTTCATAGACCTTTTAATAACCTGGGAAAAGTCAGACATTTCAAAAAATATATTTAGTTGTTACAGGTAGAACTTGATTGTGTAGTTCGGGTTATTAAAATAGTTGTATATTTTTGTCATTTTAAAATACTTTCAGTCAATACATATTTATATTTGTCTTGAATAAGTAATCATTAATTTTCTTTAAAATATTGAGAATAGTTTTGTGGCTTATATAGTTTACAGAACATTCTTTTTTGAATTGGCTACAAATTCTTTGTTTTTTATAAAAATGTTAAATCTATAAAAATGATATAAAAAATAATAAATGAGAGGTTTAGTTTTTCATTAATTGAAAGAAATTTTAGGAGTGAGGATGGAAAGATAAATGAAAACATTATGCTATTTTATTGTTAACTGGCTTACTTCTACAAAAATCTTTGTATAAGTATTGCAATGCATATGTAGTAGTAATGTTAGTGTTCAGAAAAATAAAGTATATACAATTTAAAAATCCAAATTCACAAAAAGACAAATTTAATTTATATTTGACATGAATAAATAAATGTTTTAGAAATAATACAAAATAAAATTTAAAAGTATTGGGTTTAAAAGCTAAAACAACGAATATCTTTTATAAAGCTCACTTTGTCCAAAGGTTTTTTTTTCTATTCCTCTTATCACTGAGCTCAACATTTTTTCCTGGCTCTTTTTTTAGTTATAATTATTTTTTAATTTTTTAAGTGCTTTGAATTTTAATAGTTTCAAAATATAAATATTTAACTAAACAATGTTTGTTTGTTTTAGTTTGATGATAATCAGGTTAAATTTGATGGAGAACTTACTGAAGAAGCACTCAAAAAGTTTGTTTCTACAGAATCACTTCCTTTAGTAGTAGAGTTTAACCATGAAACTGCACAGAAAATATTTGGTGGAGAAATCAAGAGCCATTTGCTTATGTTTTTTTCTCAAACTGCTGGACACTTTGATTCATATCTAGAAGGTGCTAGATCAGTTGCCAAGGACTTCAGGGAAAAGGTATATTATCTATTAGTATACAGGGCTAACATTTCTTTACATTTGAAAAGTAATTTTTTTTAAAGTGTATTGAATTCATATATATATAATAAATTTAAAATATTTCATAAACAAGAATACTTTTAATGAATATATTTATTCAAAGCTTTTTGCCGATAAAATAGTAAGTATCAGCATCTTCAGGAAAATAATTATCTAATAAAAAAATCTTTTATAAAATTTTTTTATTAGATAATTATTTTCCTGAAGATGCTGATACTATTTTATCGGCGAAAAGCTTTGAATAAATATATTCATTAAAAGTATTCTTGTTTATGAAATATTTTTAATTTATTAACTATATTACAAGAAAACATATCACCATATTTAATATATATATATATATATATATATATATATATATATATATATATATATGAAGTTGATATATTACTATTGTAAATACTTTTATCCACCACTAAGTGCAATAATTTTACCTTGTGTGATGAGGCACCTTTCGGTCACTTGACTATTGTCGAATCACTGATTATTTTTCAGATAAAAGTATTTACAATAGTAATATATCAACTTCATAAAGTCAGTGCAACAGAAAAAATAATGGACAACATAAAATGTCAATATATATAATACACGAAAAAACACAACAAATTATAATAAAACATAAAACAAAGACAATAAATAGACAAAACAGAAAAAAAGAAAATTTATCAAAACAACAACATAACCTAAAAAATAGCCTAGAACCAATCCACACGTCAAAACAACATAACCTAAAAAATAGCCGATATTAGCCTAATATTAAAATCCGATAAAACAAATACACCAGTAATAAAAGAAAATAAATACGAACAAATCCCAGACCCAACTAGCAAATACCTTATTACAATAAAAAACTTAATAGTCACTCACCGAAATACCCTAAACTATAACAATAAATTAAAATACCACACAAGACTATACCCATTCAAACCATGTGCACCAATATTATCAGGCATACCTAAAATTCACAAACCCGACACGCCATTTAGACCACTAATAAATTTCACAACAGCACCATCTTACATAATCGCAAAAATACTAGACAAAATAATAAGATCTAAAATACATATCAACAACACATACAATATAAAAAATGGATACGAATTAATTGATAAAATAAAAACCATAAAAACAAACAGCAACACAAAAATAATAAGTTATGACATAACTAACATGTACCCTAGCATCCCAATAGAAGAAATCATAGAAATAATAAAAAACAAACTAATACACAATAATGAAAAAAGAAACACAATAGATAGTATCATTACGCTAACCAAACACATATGTAACCAAAATTACTTCCAATTTAACAATAAATACTATAAACAAACAACTGGACTCCCCACGGGATCACCCATATCATCTGTCATGTCAGAAATATATTTACAACACTTTGAACAAATAATAATTAAACCTATACTAAACACACACAATATTTCACTATGGACAAGGTTTGTAGACGATATACTAGTAATATACCAACCTACCATTCACAACGAACACAAATATTAAACAAACTAAATACATACAACGAAAACATACAATTCAACATTGAAACAGAAACAAATAGAACAATCAACTATCTCGATATCTCATTAAATATAAATGATAATAAAATAGAAACTACAGTATATAGGAAACCTACTTCCAACAACACCACAATACACTACAAATCTAACCACCGCTGGACACATAAAATTAACACTTAAGTAACATGATAAATAAAGTAATAAAATACACACAGGATAACAAACAAAAATTAAATGAAGAATTAGATAACATTACAAAAATAGCAACAGAAAATGGATACAACAAACACCTTATAAAAAATATATACAATAAATTCATAAAAACCTAACCTCAACACAACACTACAACCGGAACACAAAAATAATAAAAATAAAAAAAATCTACCTAAAATATAAATACACCAATAACAAAATAGAAAAAATAACAAATATATACAACAGAGAATACTACACTCCAAAATACAAACCAAACAACAAAATAATAAAATATCTTAATAACACAAACCACAAAACAAATTCAGAAAAACATAACCTATCAGGAATTTACAAAATTACATGTAACAACTGTAACGCATTTTACATAGGGAATAACAACCAGATCATTTAAAATAAGATTTGAAGAACATCATAGAGCATTCAAAAACAAAAATTCAAAAGTATCAAATGTTGCAGCACACCTAATATCACATAAACGTGAAATAACAAATTACGAAAATAACCTAACCATACTTGAAATAAGTAATAACCCAATAAAACTAAACTCACTAGAAAAATACTACATTTATAAAAACATACACAACAATTTAATGAACCTACAGACCACATATACAGAAGACATACTATTCAAAAACATAATACACAAGACTCAAGAGGAAACGTATATGACGTCAACAATTACCAACACGACGGACCGAACATCCGCACCAGAAAAATTAAGAAAAAGTAATCAGTGATTCGACAATGGTCAAGTGACCGAAAGGCGCCTCATCACTCAAGGTAAAATCATTGCACTTAATGTTGGATAAAATTACTTACAATAGTAATATATTAACTTCATAAAGTCAGTGCAACGGAAAAACAATAGATAATGTAAAATATCAAGAATATATATATATATATATATATATATATATATATATATATATATATATATATATATATTTATAGGTTAGTTTTGGTTGGTAAAGATTATTTAGATTTTTTGGACTAGGAGACTGGCAGACTTACCTTGGTAAGAGTCCACTCTGTAGTCTTGAAATATAAACACATAGAAGCACTTAAACAATGATATATTTCAACCACACAGTAGTCTTTGTCAATCAAAGAGAAAACACAAGAAGAAATATGAGAGAATGAAATATATAATTGTTTAAGTGCTTTTATGTGTTTCTATTTCAAGACTACAGAGTGGACTCTTACCAAGGTAAGTCTGTCAGTCTCCTAGCCCAAAAAATCTATATATATATATTTTTAGGTTAGTTTTGGTTGGTAAAGATTATTTAGATTTTTTGGACTAGGAGACTGACAGACTTACCTTGGTAAGAGTCCACTCTGTAGTCTTGAAATAGAAACACATAAAAGCACTTAAACAGTGATATATTTCAACCACACAGTGGTCTTTGTCAATCGAAGAGAAAATACAAAAAGAAATATGAGAGAATGAAATAAAATAATTGAAATCACAGATTGTGTAGAGTAGAAATCAGATGTCAGAGATTAAAGATATATATATATATATATATATATATATATATATATATATATATATATATATATGAAGTTAATAAATTACTAATTTTGAGTAATTTTATCCACCATTAAGTGCAATAATTTTACCTTGAGTGATGAGGCACCTTTCGGTCTTTGACCATTGTCGAATCACTGATTGTTCTCTGCTGTGGATGCTACGTCCGTGAAGCCGGTGTTTGTAGAAGTTACGCGCACTATTTCTTGATCTGTGTGTATGAGGTTTCTGTATAGTATGTCTTCTGTATATGTTGTTTGTAAATTCATTAAGTTGTTGTGTATGTTTTTATAAATGTGGTATTTTTCTAGTGAGTTTAGTTCTATTGGGTTGTTATTTATTTCCAGTATGGTTAGGTTATTTTCGTAATTTGTAATTTCGTGTTTATGGGAAATTAGGTGTGCTGCAACATTTGATACTTTAGAATTTTTATTTTTGAATGCTCTATAATGTTCTTCAAATCTTATTTTAAACGTTCTGGATGTTTTTCCTATGTAAAAAGCGTTACAGTTGTTGCAAGTGATTTTGTAGATTCCTGATAGGTTATGATTTTCTGAATTTGTTATGTGGTTTTTGTTACTAAGATATTTTATTATTTTGTTGTTTGGTTTGTAAGTTGGAGTGTAGTATTCTTTGTTGTATATATTTGTTATTTTTTCTATTTTGTTATTGGTATATTTATATTTTAGGTAGATTTTTTTATTTTTATTGTTTTCGTGTTCCGGTTGTAGTGTTGTGTTGAGGTTAGGTTTTTTTGTGAATTTATTGTATATATTTTTTATAATGTGTTTGTTGTATCCATTTTCTATTGCTATTTTTGTAATGTTATCTAATTCTTCATTTAATTTTTGTTTGTTATCCTGTGTGTATTTTATTGCTTTATTTATCATGTTACTGTAAGTGTTAATTTTGTGTGTCCAGGGGTGGTTAGATTTGTAGTGTATTGTGGTGTTGTTGGAAGTAGGTTTCCTGTATACTGTAGTTTCTATTTTATTATCATTTATATTTAAAGTAATGTCGAGGAAGTTGATTGTTCTATTTATTTCTGTTTCAACGGTGAATTGTATGTTTTCGTTGTATGTATTTAGTTTGTTTAATATTATGAGGTGTTCGTTGTGAATGGTAGGTTGGTATATTACAAGTATATCGTCTACATATCTTGTCCATAGTAAGATATTGTGTGTGTTTATTATAGGTTTATATTATTTGTTCAAAGTGTTGTAAATATATTTCTGACATGACAGATGAAATGGGTGAACCCATGGGGAGACCTGTTGTTTGTTTATAATATTTATTGTTAAATTGGAAGTAATTTTGGTTACATATGTGTTTGGTTAGTGTAATGATACTATCTATTATGTTTCTTTTTTCGTTATTGTGTATCAGTTTGTTTTTTATTATTTCTATGGTTTCTTCTATTGGGATACTAGGGTACATGTTAGTTATGTCATAACTTATTATTTTTGTGTTGCTGTTTGTTTTTATCGTTTTTATTTTATTAATTAATTCGTATCCATTTTTTATATTGTATGTGTTGTTGATGTGTATTTTAGACCTTAGGATTTTGTCTAGGATTTTAGCGATTATGTAAGATGGTGCTGTTGTGAAATTTATTAGTGGTCTAAATGGTGTGTTTGGTTTATGGATTTTAGGTATCCCTGATAATACGGGTGCGCATGGTTTAAATGGGTATAATCTTGTGTGGTATTTTAATTTATTGTTATAGTTTAGGGTGTTACGGTGAGTGACTATTAAGTTTTTTATTGTAATAAGGTATTTGTTAGTTGGGTCTGGGATTTGTTCGTATTTATTTTCTTTTATGTAGTTAGTCATTGAATCGATATATTTGGTATTTTCTATTATTACTGGAGTATTTGTTTTATCTGATTTTAATATTAAGTAATCGTTGTTTTCTAGTTTTTCTCTGAGTTTTATAATTTCTTTTTTATTAATATATTGTTCTGTTTTTTTGTTTTTTTCCGTTTTTATTAGGTTAATTTTATTATTATAGATAGTATCATTACACTAACCAAACACATATGTAACCAAAATTACTTCCAATTTAACAATAAATATTATAAACAAACAACAGGTCTCCCCATGGGTTCACCCATTTCATCTGTCATGTCAGAAATATATTTACAACACTTTGAACAAATAATAATTAAACCTATAATAAACACACACAATATCTTACTATGGACAAGATATGTAGACGATATACTTGTAATATACCAACCTACCATTCACAACGAACACCTCATAATATTAAACAAACTAAATACATACAACGAAAACATACAATTCACCATTGAAACAGAAATAAATAGAACAATCAACTTCCTCGACATTACTTTAAATATAAATGATAATAAAATAGAAACTACAGTATACAGGAAACCTACTTCCAACAACACCACAATACACTACAAATCTAACCACCCCTGGACACACAAAATTAACACTTACAGTAACATGATAAATAAAGCAATAAAATACACACAGGATAACAAACAAAAATTAAATGAAGAATTAGATAACATTACAAAAATAGCAATAGAAAATGGATACAACAAACACATTATAAAAAATATATACAATAAATTCACAAAAAAACCTAACCTCAACACAACACTACAACCGGAACACGAAAACAATAAAAATAAAAAAATCTACCTAAAATATAAATATACCAATAACAAAATAGAAAAAATAACAAATATATACAACAAAGAATACTACACTCCAACTTACAAACCAAACAACAAAATAATAAAATATCTTAGTAACAAAAACCACATAACAAATTCAGAAAATCATAACCTATCAGGAATCTACAAAATCACTTGCAACAACTGTAACGCTTTTTACATAGGAAAAACATCCAGAACGTTTAAAATAAGATTTGAAGAACATTATAGAGCATTCAAAAATAAAAATTCTAAAGTATCAAATGTTGCAGCACACCTAATTTCCCATAAACACGAAATTACAAATTACGAAAATAACCTAACCATACTGGAAATAAATAACAACCCAATAGAACTAAACTCACTAGAAAAATACCACATTTATAAAAACATACACAACAACTTAATGAATTTACAAACAACATATACAGAAGACATACTATACAGAAACCTCATACACACAGATCAAGAAATAGTGCGCGTAACTTCTACAAACACCGGCTTCACGGACGTAGCATCCACAGCAGAGAACAATCAGTGATTCGACAATGGTCAAAGACCGAAAGGTGCCTCATCACTCAAGGTAAAATTATTGCACTTAATGGTGGATAAAATTACTCAAAATTAGTAATTTATTAACTTCATAAAGTCAGTGCAACGGAAAAACAATGGATAATATTAAATATCAACAATATATATATATATATATATATATATATATATATATATATATATATATATATATATATATTTAGGTTAGTTCTAGTAGAGCTTAAAGCTTATTTAGGAATTTTTTGGACTTGATAGGAGACTGACAGACTTACCTAAAGGCAATAGTCCAAAACTGCAATCTCTTGGAAATAAGCACATATAAAACACTTAATACACTTTTATTTGAAATATTTCGATCAACATGATCTTCTTCAGTCAAGAAAGAGAAAACAAAACCTTTCTCTTTTGTTTTCTCTTTCTTGACTGAAGAAGATCATGTTGATCGAAATATTTCAAATAAAAGTGTATTAAGTGTTTTATATGTGTTTTATATGTGCTTATTTCCAAGAGATTGCAGTTTTGGACTATTGCCTTTAGGTAAGTCTGTCAGTCTCCTATCAAGTCCAAAAAATTTCCTATATATATATATATATATATATATATATATATATATATATATATATTGTTTCCATGAACATATGAGTGATTATAGTTTATATAAGTCTGTCAGGGGAAAAGAGATAAGGTTATTTGGGGGGGGAAAAAAAAATTGAATGGATTTATCTGATGTTGAGGTTAGGGGATTCTCTGGACTTGGTATACCACTGGTATGATAGTTCCCACCTTCTCAGTTCTGAGGGATTGCAATCAGGGGGGAGTGATTTAATTATTTTTGTGGTAAAGCAGTCATCAAAAGTTGTGATGTTGTGACTCGCAGCATGTTGAGCTGTTGGTCTATCCATATTCATAATTTTAACATCATGTCTGTGGCCATTCATTCTGATATTCAGACCATCCGTGGTCAGGCCTATGTACTGTGCTGAGCAAAGTTTACATTGTAGCTGGTATATGACATTTTTTTGATGTACAATTATGATGACCCTGTATTTTGAAGACCATTTTTGTTGTTTGCCTGTTGAAACTATTTGCTGAGGGGTGTATTGGACACGTCTTGCATCTAGGTCTATTACATGGGAAGGAGCCGTGAGGAAGTTTGTGTGGTTTCTCTGCATCAGGGTCTGGTAGTTTAAGATGTACTAGGATGTTTTTCAAGTTGGGAGGTTGCTTGTACCAAATTTGCGGTGGATCGGTGAAAAGATTTTTGGTGTGGACGGAAGCTAGAAGAATTTTGAAGCCATCTCTCAATATCTTGTTGAGTTTATGTAGACCAGGATGGTAGTCTGTTATTAAAGACAGTTTATTTTGTTCTGTTTGTGGTTTATGGTGAACCGAGGATTGTGCTGAATGAATTTGGTTTTCAATGAGTTTTTTTGGGTATCCTCTTCTCTGGAAGGCTGTTGATATCTTTCTATTAAAAGAATATCTATTTTAATAGAAAGATATCAACAGCCTTCCAGAGAAGAGGATACCCAAAAAAACTCATTGAAAACCAAATTCATTCAGCCCAATCCTCGGTTCACCATAAACCACAAACAGAACAAAATAAACTGTCTTTAATAACAGACTACCATCCTGGTCTACATAAACTCAACAAGATATTGAGAGATGGCTTCAAAATTCTTCAAGCTTCCGTCCACACCAAAAATCTTTTCACCGATCCACCGCAAATTTGGTGCAAGTAACCTCCCAACTTGAAAAACATCCTAGTACATCTTAAACTACCAGACCCTGATGCAGAGAAACCACACAAACTTCCTCATGGCTCCTTCCCATGTAATAGACCTAGATGCAAGACGTGTCCAATACACCCCTCAGCAAATAGTTTCAACAGCCAAACAACAAAAACAGTCTTCAAAATACAGGGTCATCATAATTGTACATCGAAAAATGTTAAATACCAGCTACAATGTAAATTTTGCTCTGCACAGTACATAGGAATGACCACGGATGGTCTGAATATCAGAATGAATGGCCACAGACATGATGTTAAAATTATGAATATGGATAGACCAACAGCTCAACATGCTGCGAGTCACAACATCATAACTTTTGATGACTGCTATACCACAAAAATAATTAAATCACTCCCCCCTGATTGCAATCCCTCAGAACTGAGAAGGTGGGAACTATCATACCAGTGGTATACCAAGTCCAGAGAATCCCCTAACCTCAACATCAGATAAATCCATTCATTTTTTTTTCCAAATAGCCTTATCCATTTTCCCCTGACACACTTATATAAACTATAATCACTCATATGTTCATGGAAACAATATATATATCTTTAATCTGTGCATCTGTGACATCTGATTTCTACTCTACACAATCTGTGATTTCAATTATTTTATTTCATTCTCTCATATTTCTTTTTGTATTTTCTCTTCGATCGACAAAGACCACTGTGTGGTTGAAATATATCATTGTTTAAGTGCTTTTATGTGTTTCTATTTCAAGACTACAGAGTGGACTCTTACCAAGGTAAGTCTGTCAGTCTCCTAGTCCAAAAAATCTATATATATATATATATATATATATATATATATATATATATATATATATATATATATATATATATATACATACTCTAAAAGTTATATTAAAATTTATATCAGTGAGGGGGATTTATAATATATAACTGAGCAAATAAATAAATGCAAATTATTATTTAAAAAAATAAATGATATATCCCATTTATTCATTTATTAATAGTTTTGTCTTCAATATCAAGCATTTTAGTTTTAACCCAAACTAATTTTTTAGAATCTGCTTTGTCTTATTATATATTTATCTACTATCTGATATCTTTTGACCCTTGAACCATTATTCCATATTCTTTTCCTCCTAGCAAATTAGTCATGCACCTGAAAATTGCTTGATTACAGTATGTTGTAACAAACCTCTATTTCTTTTCAGGTTCAGTTTTATTATCTTGCATTCAGGATCCTCTCTTTATAACATAGCTTCATTTCTCATTTTAGCTATCTGTTTAACAACACTTACTATTTATTTTCAAAATACTGTTCTTTCTTTTAACATTAAAAACAATGTTTAATTTCAGCTTGGGGTAACCCTTTATACAAATTTATCACCATTATCAAAATCTTTAACTAAACATCAGACAATTTTGGTATAGATCTCTTTTAAAACACTTGAAGAATAATAAAAACCCATTTTTACAAGAAGCTTCCAAAATCTTTAATATGACAATTAAAGTAAATGAGATGCTGTGGTGTCAATTTAAGTTTTTACTACAAAATTAAATATTTTAGGTTCAATCTCTAGTAGCATCAAAGAATTTATGTGTGCTTTTCTGCCAGTTAAAATAAATATCAAGAGTAAGGGTTGGCGGTGGAGCGTTGTGCTGCCCTGCATTAGCTTCTTTGAATAACATAAGCCCCAAGCAAAGCACCTCTAAAGCTCCTAAAGCATGTCAAAGGTATAAGAAGAATTCATTATTATTCAAGTAAATAAGAGTTTAAATATATTGGAAAACAAAAGAACCATATTACTTCCAATAATTATTCCTTTTACCAGTTTAAAGCTGATGCTGTTGAAGAGAGTGAAGAAAGTTTCTTTCCAAAGGCCTAAGTTTAATTCCTTTCTCATTTTAAAGCAAAAAACTGAAAGGGTGAAATTGAATTTAAGGTTTCTTTTATTTATGCATGGTACACAAGGTTTTTCCATCAATGCATTTTTTATACTCTTTGTGTTTTATAATGTACAAAAGAATTTATTGCAATATAGCTATTTAAACATCGCCAAAAGAGACGTCACAAAAGAACCTTCCTTTGAGTATATTAAAGATATAAAAAAGGAGGTTGTGTTATTTAAACTTAATTTGAAAATCCGTATCTGTTGCAAATAAAAATAACTGTCAACATGTGCTGGGTTGTGGAAATGGTTATCAATAAATAGAATATATAACTCAAATACACAAACACTGAACATTGTAATATCTTACATTACGTAAAAATATATTATGAAAATAAACACAGTGCCTTGTAGACACACAATCTTACTCAATATTACCAAATGGTAAATACCAAGTAATATGAAAAAGCATATTTTGTCACTGTGCTTACATCACAGTGTAGCTATATAAATACCAACTTTATTTAAGCAATATACTATCTTTAAACAAAACAATCTGAAAAAATATCTCTTACTAATTTTCATAATATTTCACACCCACACACACGCGCCACTTACACATAAATAGTATAGTTTTTTGTTCCAACCATCAGTCATAATAATATCACTGTAATTTCTGAAAACTAGTTTGCAAAAAGAAAATGAAAGAATTTTGTTAATGTACATTCAATAGCACTGCATTAGAACTGAATTTATATTTCTTGTTTTTTAGGTTTTGTTTGTCACAATTAATACAGACGAAGAAGATCATCAACGCATCTTGGAATTCTTTGGCATGAAGAAGGAAGAAGTTCCTACCATGAGAGTGATCAAACTGGAAGAAGATATGGCTAAGTACAAACCTGACAGTGCTGAACTTTCTGCTGAAGCAATCAAAACTTTTGTCCAAAGCTTTATTGATGGAAAAGTTAAAGTGAGTGTTTTATGCTCTAATTAATTAAAATCTTTATAAGTAAATTTAATTTGGTTTTTAGTAAAAATGTTTAATAATCAATGTTTGTTTAGTGTTTAAAACTATTTAATTATATTTGGAATATGGTACTAATAGTATTCAAATTTGTAACTATTTTCCTTTCCCATTATAAATGGTGAAAAAGAAATGTTCTGCTGATGGTGCGGCTTTCTCTGGTTAGTTCCCCAACTGCTTAGATAGCTAGGTAACCTTTATCAAGCGTCCATCATTTATCAGGTAACGTCTTGCCAAATCTACATTGTCAACAAATGAGTAACTGTCATTTGATAATAATAAATACAGTGACTTTATTTTAATTTCGCAGGTATAAAATATAATAAATAAAAAAGAATTATATCAGACATCTTGTCAATAAAAATTTTTGTGAGCTCTGACAACAAATTTTCCTAATTTTGAGTTCTGTTTTGAAGAAGTGATTATTGATTCTGAGGGAGAAAATTGAACTCAAGAATTTCATGAAAATAAAATCTACATTGAAAACAAAATATAAAAAAGAAACTAAGCTAAAAAAAAAAAAATTCAAATCGTAAAAGAAAGTTTGAAATGGACACCAAAATGTAGATAACCTATTTACGATATAAAACAGTTTTTTGCTTCTTCTAAATTAGGCATGGTTCAATAATCAATACAGAGATTTTAATAAAGAACTTTTAAGTAGTTTTCTGTTTTGAAGTAATTTAGATTAATTTTAATTGAAAAGTGTTCTCAATTTTGATGACATCCCATGTTAAGCTATTGTAGTATATTCCAAAGATTATTTAATAGTACTAGCTATCAAATAACCATTAAATTCTGGGGTTAATTTATTTTTTAACCTCATTTTAGTTTATTATTTATGAAGGAAGTTTTATTCATAACGAATGTTAATTTTTTATTTATAACTTTAATAAAAGGTAATATTTTAGGTGGAAGTATAAACGTGTCATTTAAACCATTAAATATAAAAAATAAAACCATAATAGTATTTGACATAAGATTTATTTTCCTATTGGATATAGTAACCTTTATTAATGCTTTAAAAACTATTATACAACTTTGTAATCTAGTTGTTCATTATACGCAAATGTTTTTTAAAAATTTGATCCATTGCTTAAATTATTATTTTTGAGTACGGTATGAATATAATTGGTTCTTTATATAGAATATGTAATGAATAATTTAGAGTCTGTCTAAATTAATGACAGATAAACATGAACGTTTTAACAAAGATCTTTAAGAATGTTTAGGATAAACAAATTTTTTTAGTCAACATTTTTATAATCTTGCACTATGGGAGTATACATTTAACTACAACAGAGCCCATATCTAGACAAACATTACTCTCTTTTGTTGTTTGCTGTTCAATGTTTGAAAAATTAAACATTACACAAAAATAATATTTTCATCTTCTTAAAATTTTGTTTTCAGAATATTTATATGTTTTATTATGTTTTGTAAAGTAAAATAAATAGCGTTTTGTCAAGTGAAGAGCACACGTAAGCTATGATTACCTTTTAAATTATTGTTATGGAACTTAGTTGAATGATAACAAAACTTAGTGGTTACAAAATTTATTGATAGTGTTATGCACAGGTTTTATTTTATAATAGTTCATTTAGTCTTTTTGTTCTTTTAAATAATGATTTGAAATTTTTGCAGCAACACCTCTTATCTCAAGATTTGCCTGAAGACTGGGACAAGAACCCCGTTAAAATTTTAGTCTCATCTAACTTTGATGCTGTTGCTCTTGATTCCTCAAAAGATGTCCTTGTTGAATTCTATGCTCCATGGTGTGGGCATTGCCAACAACTTGCTCCTATTTATGATAAGGTAAAATAGAATATTAATATTATACTGTATCCAATTTACATTTTAAGTTAATCATTATTACTAGTTTCTTTTAATTTTTAGGTCATAGTTTTATAAAGTTAGTCATTAGTTTTGGTACTTCTAATAAAATGTTTTGCACTTACTATCTATGTAAGCCTTCTCTGCCACTAAGGAAAGGGATTGGTCCTAGGTTTAATGTGGTTTCAAGCCTATGGTAATTTCTGAATATCAGAATTGAAGTATTACATCTAAACTATCTTAATTTTGCAGTTTCCTACCATTTCCATTGTTAACAGTTGTAATTACAACTCATATTTCAACAAAGGTGTTCATGAGGGAAAGACAAGTGTTTCTTAAAACTGTGTTTTATTTAACTTTTAATAACAACTTTTTTATTTTGTGAATGTGTTTTTAAAAATATTGCCCCATGTTGTTTCCATGAAATGATATTTACAAATCCTTATATATTACACACACCCTTAAACATGTGTTGTGTTGGCATACACAAAAAATTACAGCATTAAAAATAACAGCCTGTCTAGCAACTGGAATAATCATTTTTTTGACTTGTTAACGGGTTGGTATTTGATTCTCAAGAGGAAAAAATGTTTATGATGCTCCATTATACTTTGGTTACTTAACAAAAATATTTTGTTACACAATGTAGTTCTGCTTTTGTAAGACTGCCCACATCTTTTGAGCTCTAATGGGTTGAACTGTCTTTGTTTAACTGTAGACATTGACAATATATTGTTCAATATGACTAGACATTGAAGTGAACTGATGGTATATTTTTCCAGGCTATTGTTATTGTAGGCTGTACTTAACCTTTTGTGTTTACAGTGTACACTCACTGTGTTAAATTTATCTCTTGTATATATGTTTAAACTGGTGACCTATTTAAAAACTATGCTGTGTCATATTCCTTTCAGTCTGTTTTTGAAGGGGTTTGTTTTTATGTATACATATAAATCTTGTGTTTATACAATATATACATATTGTGTTTTTGAAATACTGTTTAAAGTTAATATTTTGCCTATGTTACAGCTTGCAGAAGCTTTCCAGGATAATGAAAATGTTGTGATTGCTAAAATGGATTCAACAGCAAATGAATTAGAACACACAAAAGTAACAAGCTATCCAACCCTTAAATTATATACCAAAGGGGAGAACAAGGTAAG
The DNA here is from genome assembly GCA_036971475.1 of Prosapia bicincta. Lineage (NCBI taxonomy): Eukaryota > Metazoa > Arthropoda > Insecta > Hemiptera > Cercopidae > Prosapia > Prosapia bicincta. Next base: position 186,436,901 of record JBAIZL010000004.1, on the reverse strand, counting down.
ATATTTTCATAATTTTTATACTAACAAAAAAAATATTACCCAAAAAGAGAAAAAATGTAGGCATAAAACCAAGCCCTAGGCAGTGCAAGGTTCAATCACATTGCAACTGTGTGTGTAGTAGGATCTACTTTATCTTCTATATTATATGTTTCTTGTATTAAACATACTCAGTTTTTATAGTAGGCTACATACTGCATATATCCAGTAAATTTGGGTAACTACAACATTAAAAAAAATAATGGAAAAAATACTGGTCCGAATGTAATGTCATTAATTTTTTTATGTTTGACTTTTTCGACCAAATAGATTTTTATTGATATGACTTGTGGATTATTATAAAGATCTCATTTAGGAATAATGGCCATTGGAAATCCGAAAAATATCTAACCATAATGTACCATATTTCTTGCCACCCATAAATTTCTCACCCTATTCGTTCTATCAAACATGTAAATTTAGCATAGTCTGGTAGTGGTTGAACGTACATTTTATTTTTAATGAAACTGTATAGAGAGAAATTCTGTACAAGTGAGGTGGGGATGTGAAGTAGGCATGAAATGACCCTCCACGTCAGTCTGCCGACCTGAGAAGGGGCCATTTAGAAAATCCCAAACTTCTGCGAGGAAGTGAGGTAGTCCCCTGCCTAATTCTGGTAGTAAAAAGCCAATTCTTGTTGTTCATCTTCATCTAATTGAGGAATAAAAAAGTTCTCCAAAATATCAAGACCCATGATACCATTGACATTTGTGTCCATGAAAAAAAAGGCACATATACTTTAAATTTATTGATTGCAAAAAACATTCATTTTCAAGCTGTTATGAACATGTTCAAGGGTTCATATTGGAGTTTTGCTTCCCTAAATTCTTTACTTGTGGGTATTAACCTTATCAATCAAGTAAAATGTAGATTTATCACTGAAAGTTATCGAGCTCAAGAATCTTTTCCATCTTCCTCTATAAGTTTTAACATTTCAGCACAGAATTAATGACAAAGTACTTTATACACCATTAATCTGCTGTGAATCTGTATGGTTTTAAATATAAATATTTATGTAGCATTCGCCAAACTGTCTTTTGTGGAATTCCTGTCTTTGGTAAAGCATGATATATTGATTCTTTTGGACTACAGGCAAAGATAACTCTAGCCTATTACAACCGCAAAACTAATTTGCAAGCAATCTCGTGTTTTCACATGACGAACAGAGCCCCTGCCTCAACAAAATTTGTATGTCAACTGTAATTGTATGCCTGTTAGGTGGTCTACAATTCCATATTCCATGTGAAGTTTATGGTGAACACTTGGTCAAATTTGTTTTTAGTAACAACTCTCAGTAGGCACCAGTAAAAGTAGTAACTTTAGCAATGACAGTGCTGATGATAGCAGTGATGAAATTTGGCTCACTGTCACTGTGTGAGTCAAAATAAATTATGTGTTTTGTTACAAAATAAGACTTATATCAATCAATTTAATAAATTGAGTTATCTTCTGTAACTCAATTTAATAAATTTTCAAAGTTATAATATTAATCAAACTTTAATATCCATGTACAGTAGAACTTGAATAATTTTAAGTTGAAGGGACCAATAAAAACATTTGAATTATGAAAGTTGGTAAATATCCTTCAGTCAAAACAGTCCAGATTTTTGTGTGTCTACGACAACCATTTCAGTCGCCACGTATCGTGTTACTGGTCTATGTAACACTATAATTTGGATTAGTAATTAACCCATTGCAGATCTATTTATGTGCATATCGTGGACACTAGCTGGTGCGAATTAAATTTCTAACGTCAATTTAGTTGTATTTCAATACAAAAATATTCTCGCTTATAAAGCACTAAATATTATGTTTTCTATACTGATGCAATTTTTTATTCTTAATATCGTACTCTAGTTTGTTTTTATTTGTTAATTGATTATTATGTGTAATCACAACTATTGAAAAGAAATTAAAAGTTACTTACGGCTTGAAGTTTGCTTTAGATTTTAGGCTTTTACTATTATTGTTCATTTCGTATATACACTAATTATAAAAATATTGCACTACTTACCAACACTGAGTAAAATCTATACTGAGCTTTTCACTCCAGCTGGCATAAAAAACTGATAAATCAATCTAATATGTTTAAAAATCTGACAGAAGGCCAAGTGACCATAAATATCTTTCTTTATTTATGGTATAGGTTTCAAGAGTTGATAAGTATCCCTTATAAACAAATCAGAAAATATACTCTCTTACCAATAAAAAACTTGATGACTGAGCAGAGCGTCGATCGATAACTGATTCTCATATTACCGCCTACACAACAAAGCCTATGATCTTCGATCTGAACGCTGAGAATTCTTGGAAGGCAGTCATTAGTGCCACTGGAATTTGAGACAATTTTCAAACTAATAACTTCGATTTGAAGAACTTGAATTTCAAATTATCTATAACTTTTTTCTATTGATAGTATACGAGGTGTGACAATTAAGTAATGAAACTGATTCTATAAAACCACGTTTTTAAAAATTATTTTACAACTCTGCCATCTCCAAGTAGTTACCTTGGGCAGCTACATGATTCCAGGGCGTTTTCCACGCTTCGTAACATTTCTTGAACGCTTTGACTGGGATGTCTGTGAGTACCCTTGTCACTGCCACTTGGATGTCAGCAATCGACTCAAAATTGGTTCCTTTGACCACCGATTTTGCTCTAGGAAACAAAAAAAAGTCACTGGGTGACATCGGGCGAATAAGGCAACTGTTGCAACATGGCAATCCCTTTAGAGACCAAATATTGGGACACGCTGAGGGTGGTGTTGCACGGCACGTTGTTGTGATGAAGGATCCAGTTGTTTGCAATGTCTGTTAACTCGTTTTCGCAATCTTTCGAGTACTTGGCAATAGTAGACTTGATTTACGGTTTGTCCTGGTGGAACATATTCTTAGTGGACGATTCCACAGCTATTAAAAAAAGGTAATGACCATCACTTTCACCTTTGATTTGCTCATGCAAGCTTTTTTTGGGCAGGGCGAGTGTGAAGACAACCATTTTGAGCTTTGGCTTCTGGGTGGTATTGGAAAAATCAGCTTTCATCGTCTGTAATAACTCGATTAAGCGGCGTGGAATTGTTTTCCACTTGCTGCAAACCGTCTTCTGTACATTCATTTGATGAAGCTTTTGCTCCTCAGAAAGGTTTTTTGAACCATCTTCACTCACAACTTTTTAAATCCAAAATCATAGGTTAAAATTTGTCTGACTGTTTCACGGTTCATATCCAGTTCCGAAGCCAACATTCAAACTGTTGAACGCCAATCTTCACAGATTATGGAGCGCACTTGCTGCGCATTCGTGTCAGTTCGCACTTCAACTGGTCTCCCGCTCCGCACCTCGTCTTCCACACCTTCAGGTCCTTCCTTAAACTCTTTATGCCATTGAAACACCTGGGCACGACTGAGAACACTATCACCATGCACTTTTATGATTTTAGCATACGTTTCCGAAGCTGTTTCGCCCAATCTGGCACAAAATTTTATAATGGCATGTTGCTCTAGATTTTGTTTCTAGGAAAGAGAAAGAAATTTCGAGGTTGCAGGTTTACCACAAGCGCGGAAATAAAATCAGTCCAATTACTTAATTGTCACACCTCATATAAAGTTTAAGAGATTGACCCAAAACTTCGAATTATCGGGAATATAAAATTAAACATGTTTGAATTATTCAAGTTCTATTGTATTATATTTACCAATTTGTTTTTGATTAAATAACTACAATTATCAAGCTAATTTTTTATAATTTTAACTTTCAGGTCATTTCATACAATGGAGAGAGAACGTTAGAAGGCATGACAAAATTCATTGAAACTGGTGGAGAATATGGACAAGGAACTGATGAAGAGGTTTGTTCTTTGATAATTTTTTAATGTTCTAAATTTAAAAAATCCAACAAAAACTTCCTAAATATACTGGAAAGTAGTTGTCAAACAAAACCTTTTTCTATACGGGATGTTTTTTAAGAAAATTGAACATTAACATGATGTAAAGTACTTTTTAGTAATCCCATTTGTGCTCTACTTTCAATCTTACATCCAGTATTTATGATATTGTTTATTACTTTCATGTTCCATAGTGAACATTTGCATTAATGGTGGCTCAAGGAATAAAAGCAATGAGTATATCTGGCCATTTCAGTTTCTATAGGCAGTTGTATTACTTTCATGTTCCATAGTGAACATTTGCATTAATGGTGGCTCAAGGAATAAAAGCAATGAGTATATCTGGCCATTTCAGTTTCTATAGGCAGTTGTATTTATTGATTGTTGTTTTTGAACGAGAAACCAGAGAACTAACTGATCTCGCGTTTTTTTCAAAGAAATGCTAAACAAACATCAACAACCATTATGCTTCTCCCTGATGTGTTTATCAGTAAAACCTACAATATTTACTGTATTCTCAACAATTTTATGAAAAAATTAGATTTTTTAAAAATCCTTGAACACTATAATAATGTAGTGTTCAATTAATAATATAGTATAATTAAAGACATAATATCTGTAAGGGACAAAGTGTCTTGATTGACCACCAGAATGGTTAAAATTTGTGTATAACATATGATTTATGAATAGCTACAAGATTAACTTATTAAACCTCAAGAATGTTGCAATTTTTTGTCTTTAAAAATCAAAAAACTTAAATATAACTTTACATCTGGTGTTGTCTTTAACTTCTATAAAAATACTTTAGACAAAATAGTCACTAGACCCTACAGAAGGAGCAAATAACTGAGACTAGTTGACCTAGAATGGCAACTCCTTAAACCACCAGGTTTGTGCGAGGTAATAATACAGTCTACTTTTAAAAGTGAGTTGCTTAATTAGAAAACTATGAGAAAATATAATCTTGGAAACCAACTTTATCAACTAATATTAGGATAAAGTGGCAATATTAGGAATGAATTATAGACGATGATATTGTATGCAATATATATTGAATTCTAAGATAAATATACGTGTTGAGTTATTAAAAAATATGTTTTCTAGGTGAATATAGTTAGTTGGGTATTGCAGATTTTTTGCTATCAGTTTAATTTTGAGTATTAAAAAATTCTTTTAAAATTATTTTACAGGGCGGAGAAGAAGAGGATGAAGATGATGACTTACCACGCAAAGATGAGCTGTAATTACAGTGAGGGTGATTTTAAGTGTTCTAAAATTTGAAAAACAACCAATATGGATATGTATGTTTGTTCCACTAAATTATTTATAACTTGTAAAGATTTTATCTTTTTTGTAGTTTGTAAATACTTAACATTAAAAATTGTATTGGTTGTGCTTTGAAATAACTTTTTTGGTGTCTGTAATTAAGAGTCTTGTTTTTAAAAAAAGAATTAAATTAAAACAAATCAATGAGGGGTGGAAGAAATAAAACTGTGTGTTCAACTTGGCACAACGAAGGATTATTAGTGTGGTAATATTTACCATTTTGACTGCTATATTTAAAGGAAGGGTAATATTTTTTACAGAAGCTTAGAATTTGTTGTTAAGGAGAATGAATCATTCCAAATGTGTTATTCCTGAAGTACTAAATTTATATTTTTTGTAAAATCTATATGCTAAGTAAAGTAAACAATACTTATTTTTTACATGCAAATGTATGTTAAAAATTAATCTATTTTATGTAATAATTTAAAATTAATAGTGTAGCACAAATAACAATTTTATATTTGTATTATTTTGTATTGTTTGTTATTTGTTAATATTATTTTCCTTAATTTTGCCATTTTTATAACAGTAATTATATAAAAATGTGTTCGAAGAAATAAAATCAATTTCTAATGATTAATATTACATTTTTTAACTTTGAATTTCTGTAATTTTCTTTGAAAATAAAGATACTATTGGGTGTTAGATGATATTATCTTTCAGATCTGTGATGTAAAATCTAAAAACTGAAATAAATAGTTACTCATCCTTTTTACTTATTTTTTTAAAATTTTGAACAGTTCTATACTGTTTATTCCAATATGTACAAAACCATTATAGCGTCTAATGCCTTTATTGTGATTAAATTTTGTGTACAAAATTTATTAATTTTTTGACACTGTGGTGGTGAGTTTATTCCGAGTGTTTACAAGGAACAGCTTGTTTTTGTATTGGGTAGTACACGGTAAGTAGTGAGGAGATGGTGGTTGGGAAGATCCTATCATGTAGAGGGGAGTTGGAAGTTACAGTTACACTCAAGAGGTGAAACGGTTTTATGCTAGCTGTATAGAATTGATATTTAACATTATCCTTTATTATTCCGTTGCACTGACTTTATAGAGTTTTTATATGTTATTGTAAACAATTATTCCACCATTAAGTGCAATTAATTTTTACCTTATGACAAGGTACCTTCTTCGGTCACTTGATCATTGTCGATTCACTCCACACTATTATTTTATATATATGTTAAAAAATTGATACAGAGTTAAAAAGTCAAATATTTGGCCTGATTGTATATACAAAATTAAACAAACACCAGTCTCAAAATAAATTATTGTTTACGGTTTCATTGTTAGATTTTACTGGTGGGACGTCAAGATTTTATTAGTCTTTTTCGGAATATTGCACATATAATTAATGCCAGGTTTATTTAAAATCCGTTGGAAAAACATTTTACTTATACAATGTATACTACCTACATGCAGAGAATAACTTGTAAGTAGGATGATATGTGAAAAAGTATCTTCCCTCCAGATTGGAACAAAGACAGGTTCTCCATTTACAACCTTCACTTTCACATGGTTGGGTTTAGTTTATTATCAGAATTGGTAATGAAGGAGAAAGACTAGATAAGATTTATATAAGTGAAATGAAATTTCTAAAAATTTAAATGACGATAGTATTAGGAAATAACCAGTGAAGGAAAAACAGAATGATATAAGGCAGTATTTCAATAAGGATAGTCAGAGATGGAATAGATGACAAGAGACCAAAAGAATGAAGTTAGAAAGGTACTATGTAGAATTAAGTTTTGCAAAGATAATGGAATATTTGGGAAAAGTTTTTGGTCTAGTTTCAGATTGGGATTGAAAAAGAGAGTAGTATAAACATTCATGCCATAAAAATTAATACAAAATATATAAGTTTCTCCAACAATTTGTATTTACAGAAAATTTTCAAAAACAACCAAATTAAAAAATACAGATATAGATATTAAATATACAAAGTTTCATGCTTATAAATAAAATCTCTGTATAACACAAATTTGAAAAAAAAAATCTTGTAGTTTTTAATTATATAAGCTATTTTAATAAAGTCAACAACAAATATCAAATATGAAGAATAACCCATTTGAATTCAATTATTTTATTCATTTGTTTATGCACTTGGTACTGAAATCTGTATTTTTTCTTACAATTTTCTTAAGAGAATTTTAAGATGGGATTTTAAATTTGATACATTTACTATTAAATATAATTATATGTTTAGGTGAATAGATTCTTACTTACTTAGACATTTTTTTCATAGTTGTAAAAGATTATACAGTAGTCTGTCGATATTTGCGGGTTCGGTATTCACGACTGGCAAAATATCCCGCTAATATGTATCGTATTTAAAAAAAAAAGATAGTATAGTTACTGAACACGTTGTAGGATGTGTTCTCGTCTTATTAATTTTATACACTACTGTAGTTATTTATCACAAACAAATTTGATTATTCTTCAAACATCTTTTATACTGTACATTACCTATCACTCGTAAAATAGACATTCCTTATTTATAAAAAGTGGTGCTATTGTCACTGACAAACAACTCCATTTATAAGTTTAGCATCATTTCTGTTTTCTTACTGTTAATTTAATAGTTTTCAATATCAAAATATTGATAATCGTATTTGGTGGCCGTAACTAACTCGGATTTTGTTTTGTCAGTTATTAAACAGGTGTCACATTCGATTGTCATGTCTGCTATTTTGTCTAGTTCTAGAAGTATTTAGTTCGGATTGAAGGATAACATAAATAAACAATAAAAATATGTATGTAATTATCCAGTATGCAGTGTACAAGTATAGCTGTAATTAATGTTAACATTTTTGATGTGGAATGTTACCCTCTCCATACAATTGGTTTCAGTATTCGTGGTAAGTTCAGGGAACGTAAAATAAATTATGAGGGACTACTGTAATTCATGACTGGGCTCAAAATTTATCAGCTGAGTAGTACTTACTTGATATTTTTTATTTCTCCAACTTATAGGAAGAAGACCTTTGCAGACATAAATTCAGGTATTTTTTAGACAGACAATGCTTTTGAAAACAGTGCCAAAGACAATTTTGAAAGTAATTTTTTTAATTTAAGAGATATTTAATCCAGTCAATAGTTTTTTTTCAGTAACAATTTTCAAAGGAAACAACTTTAAAACTTTTAAAAGATTGTCATAACTGCAAATTTTATTCATCTGAAAAAAATTAACAAACAATACATTTTCCAGAAAACCAATACTTTAATTTTGTTATGTAACAGATAAATTTTTTAAAAGTTTATTATAGAATATATCCGAACAAGATGTCTATAATAATGTTTGTTTTCAATTCATATTGTGCATTTGAAAAAATGAAAAAAATGTATTATTTAAAATTTTCAGTGTTTATTGTTTTGAATGATCATGAAATTTTAAAAATAACTTGCACTCATTGCACTGTAGCAGTAAATATAATAACATTCTTAAGGTCCTTAGATGATTTTAAAAATAAGTTAATTTATTTATATTACATGACAAATCTTTACAAATACATTACAAACTTTCAAGAACAAACTTAATAATAAATTTAATCAAAGCCAATAAGAGTTGCTGTCGGTGTATTTTCTTCCGCTGATGGCTGTAGTGAAGAAGCTGGTTGTGTGGTAAGTCCAAGTAAGTTGGATATAGAAGAAGATTGTAAGTCTGACAACAAGTCTTGTGATAAAGTTAGGCTCGAAAGGTCTTCCATGACGCTAGATGTTTTGTCCTCATGGATCTCCAATGGTTCAATACCTTCTATTAAGTCAATATTAGTTGCTGTTTCTTCATGGGCTTCTTCTGCTGGTTGTAGCATTTCATCATCATCATCTTCCTCATCCTAAAACATTATCACAATGCGGATAGTATTAAAACAGAAAAGTTCAACTTTGATTTTTTTGTTTATACTAGTCTTACTAAAAAATCAATTTTAAATAACAAGAAAGTGATTTTAAATGCCACAAATCACAAACAGTAGATAACATTTAAAAAAAGAATGAACATACTCTCAATCCAAAAAAACTCATGAAACACAAATTATAAATACTTGGGATGACACAAGCAAGTTACACCATTTTTTAAAATCCATGTGGTAGGCTAGAAACGACTGGGAGTCGCTTTCTTACACCACCTGAATCTATTTAATAATATTTAAATTATGTATAATTTTAGTTTTAGTTACAATTAGTATTAACCCTTAGCACTCGACTGTCGGGGGAGCCCCGCCAAGCGTATATTGCAGTTTACTCGTATGTCGGGGGTCACCCGACACGATTTTCAAATGCCTATAACTCGTCTGCGGCGAAGCCCACGACATTCAATCTTTTACCGTTTGGTGCTACACTCTATTGAAAATAATGTGAACTAAGTTGAAAATGCCTAGGAATATGTGAGTCATCACAAAATCTAGTTTGCCCCTACGTTGTAAGCTGCAAGTAGGTTACAGTTTTACCGGGAATTTGTTTACTCGTAGTTTGCCGTGGCTTCACGTGCAATTAGTGATTCTGAAATTCCTAATCTTTTACTTGATCCTGATTTATTAGAATGTAGTTCAGTTTCATAAACAAAATAACTAAACCAACAGGTATTTGTAAATATAACCAGTTTATGGGTGGTATAGATTTAGCTGTTCAATATAATGAACCGTGCAGTTTTACAAAACGAACAAATAAATGGTGGAGGACAATGTTTTTCTGGCTATTAGATGTAGCTGTAGTAAATAGTTTTATTATCTATAATAACAAAAAAAAGGAAATGAGAGAAAATCCTGTTAAAAAAAAATAGTTTCGCCAAAACTTGGTGAGGGAACGCATTGGTGATATCAGGAATAACCCGTATAGTAAGAGGGGTCGGCCGTCAACTACTGACAAAGAAGAAAAACTGAATTGGAAATTACATTTAATCTTTTCCAATGATAAAAATACTTCTAAGGATTGTGTAGTTTGCAGTAACAGGAAGATAAAAGGAGGTTAGAAGGGAAACAGTTTTTCATTACAAAACATGCGGCAGAAAACCAGGACTTCATCCGGAAGACTGTTTTCAAAGATATCATACTCTACTAAATTACAAATAAGATAATAAAATCATGTACATACAGTATTAGTGAATAAAAATAGCTTAGTTTACTAAAATCATGTAAGAGAAAACAAAGTTTCCATAAACAATAATGCAACCTGCAGGTGAGGAATTTGTCCCAATTTAATTACAAGTGGGGAAGCAAAGCATGTTACAAAAATCCGAGCGCTAAGGGTTAAACATTTATTTTATTTTATTTTGTTTAGTTTGGTTAGTTTTATTTTGTAACAATTATTTAAAATAAAACTTTAGTTAGGCGATGATAACCTTGATAGGTTTTTCGCCTGAAAAAAGGGGAATTTGCGTCTGGGTATAGTGGCAGCACTGTAAAATTCCTATATGCGTGCATTGGTTGATCGGGCATGCATTTTTAACAGCAAAAAATAAAAATGCAACTGAAATTTATCACGAGTTGTGTAGTGATTATTGTCACGATGTTATGTCAAGGCCAATGGTTTCTTGTTGGAGCCAGTCATTCATTGAAAGAAGGACAACATTTCAAGATGAACAACAAAGTGACCTCCTCTTCCCATGCTCCGACTCTGGTTGAGGATGTCCGAATGGTCATTGACACTGATCGGTGCTGAACGCTTCATGAAATAATTTTTCAACTGTCTCTGAATGTGGAATAAAACTTGCATCCCTTCACAGGTTTATTTCTGACAATGGTGTCTATCAAAACTGGCAAAAACAGTTTTTTTGTTCCACCACAATGCTTGCCCACATGCTGCTTGTCAGACTCTACCTAGTTGAATTTCGACGGGGACACCTTACTCCCCTGGCCTTGCATCTGGACTAAGTGACTTCCACTTGTTTCAGCAGGTAAGGCAACATCTTGGGGGGAAGGCAAAGATAATTTCAAGCAAGCACTGAAGATGTATAACTGGTATATCAGCAGAATTGTATGATGCTAGATTAAAAAAACTTTCATCATGGTATCAAAAATGTATTGAAAAAACAAGGCGATTATGTAGAAAAATAGGTTTTAAACATATGCTTCAAAATAGATGTTGAAATAATTTTTTTTTTTTTAAAGGTAATGGAACTTATTCTTGAGACAACCCATATAGTAGATAAAAATCAATAAGAATAACAAAATGTCAATGTATGAACTGAACTTCCTTTATAAAACAGGTAGTTTTATGCTATTTTATGGCATATTAAATTATTATATATCTACTTTACAATGGATCCTAAGAGAATAGGTATGTTCATGAAATGCTAATTACTAGTTGTAAATAAAATTTTTAATAACATCCGAAGCATAATTAGCAATCATTTAGGTTACATTACAATTTTTTTTCAAAAGGATTGTTATCCTAACCATATAATTCCTGATATATAAAAACAGAATTTCATGGTGCAACAAACAAGTCATGAAAATGCTTCCATGCGATCATAACACACATAATTTGTAGCGCAATACTGCAAAGGAGTATTCCTTCCTTTGCAATACACCCTCGGCAAAGGAGATTAACTGCTTTCTTTACTAATCGTGTAGTTGAAGTTAATACTGTAAAAATATTCTACTTTTATAATCAACCTTATCCTATTCAGATACTTTACCTATATTTTAATACACCTGCAAAGTAATGTATAATCAGATAGTGTAGTAATTCCTGAAGAATAGAATTGAAAAAGAAGTATGTTTCTAAACTGAACTTGTGTTTCTAAGGTGAACATTAATGTAATTTTTAACCACTATTTATAGTTGGATCAGTCCTTATCAACTATTAATGAAATCAGAATTAATACATTGTGTTTAAAGTAAATTTAAAGCTCGTTGCAGAACACTCAAATGATTAATTATAGAAGAATTAAATACTTTATTACTTTGCATACTGAAACATTTGTTTTTTTCAAACTGCATATAAATATTTGTCTACCAGTATTTTTAAAAATCTTTAAATATATTTATTATATTAATGGGTATTTTCACAATACTACGTACTTTAATAAAGCATGTATACATATCCTCCACTGAGCCAAGAGGCATTTCATATGACAAATTAAATAATTCAATTCTATTACATTTATACCACCAACACGTTCGCTACCGCAATCTTAACAAAATAACTATTGGTATAGACCAGCCGACTCACATATGCGCTGTACAGTCTCTCGTCTTGGACCGACGTCTCATGCTCTGGGTAGATGAAATGGACTGATGGCTCATATTTGCGACACTGTTTGCATGTTACCTTCATTCCTCTGAGTAATCAGTGGTTTATTTTAATGTTTTGATATATTCGTATCGGACTAAAGACATGTCTGATGTTAATGTTGAACATTTGGTCTCTCAGTTATTAAGGCCAATAACGTCAAAATACTCCTGACACATTGTTTATTCCTTTGTGTACCATTCTATTCCATTAGAATCACAAAGAATGTAACTCTAAATGGCATTTATCAACACAGGATGTAAACCTGTCACAAGTGATGATTGCTTTTTTGTAAATATTCTGTTGGCCTACTGTATATGGCACACAAATGTAAACATATTTTGTCTCTGATACAATATTGTTTATAATGTCAGCATCTTTTCATAAGATATGTAGCCTATATAAGCAATCTGTCTAGCATGACTAGCCAAGACGAGTTAGTTGGGAGTTTGTTGATATAAGCCTTTGTATGACATTTCTTTTTTACATGTATATAGTGTTATTTCTAATATATTACACATCTAAGGCGTGTTTTATATAAGTAGCAAAATTTAATAGCCTATATTCTTTTTATAATTTATTCAATTTTACATACTTTTAAAAATTTGTTTTCATCAAAATCATATTTGGTTTCGAATTTGAGGGGCTACACTGTAGTGCCTCATACATGGGAAGCCCGTAACATGATAAGATTTTTGTGCTATAGACCGACCGGCTCATATATGTGTCATCCTAAAAAAACACTAAAAACAGCAAAAACAAAAATATACAACAAACACACATACACAAAGGGTTTGTATGAAGTATAATAAGTTATTATAACAACTTTCCACTTTTGGTCTGTAATAAAGGTCAGGCCCACGTTAACGTGGTCTGTGTGGGAAGATCAAATTCTTACCGCCGGTCCCTCGTGAAAAACCAGACATATATGCACCGCTCGGTAGCAAACGTGTTGAAGGTCAATTACTTTTTATCAATTTCACTAACCAATTAACCAGGAGTTATATTTGTGGCACTTCTGTAATGCAAAATTACGCTCTAAATTAACACTTACATTAACTACTGGACTTGTAGATTTATAATTGAAAGCAGATCTGGACAGATCCATCTCGATAGGAAACAAAGCATTGTCTTTAAGGAGTTGAAGTGTATGGGAATGGAAGTTAGCCAATCCTGCAACAAGCTTGTGTAACTGCCAAACAACATCCTGAACATGTTTGTTGCCTAATAACTCTAACTTCACAGAAACATCTGAGCGTAAACGAGCAAATCTGTTTCTTGCATCTTGACGGCATCGAAGTATTAATCTATAAGAAAACATACGACTAAAAGTAAGTTTAATAAAATCATATTTAAAGAGATAAATATGAAGAACACAAAATTCATATAATTTTTAACACTTGCGCCTTTCAAGTAGCTGACAGACAGAAGTTGTATTGAAGGCAAGATAACAAGATTAATTCAACCTTTTTTAGATTTGATGTAGTTACTTCAAATACTTGTCTGAACACTAGTATACAATTTTATCAGCAATTTTGATTCAACTACATTATAAAAAATGTGTTCTTTGTATAATTTTAAATAATTGAAATGAGTTTGGCTTTATTTTTTGATCTCAAACATGGCAAAATTGACAGATCCTCTGTATTCTTGTTGGGCATATACTTTAATAAGGATTTCCATTCCTTTTTTATTTTTTCTGTAAATTTTTTGTATTTTTATACTTTTATAGTATTTGGTTTGTGTAATTTTTTGTAATATCCCAAAAATAGGACATAAACTTTCTGACATCAATTGAATTTAAAAACAACTTCAGAATTTTTCAGATGATAATTTCTTAGCTTTACACACTATTTTGGCTATTATTATTTACCGATCATAAAATACTGTTTTAATTAGGTCTAATAATAGCTACTGAGTTCGCTAATCGCCTATTTACACTTAACCTGTCACTTTGTCAATAGAACTTTACTCTTTTCACTACATTACAATCACTGACCCTTACATTCAAGCTTAACTAAACCTTTATATATTGATTTGCGGTTTTAGCAATTTCTTGTAGATCCATTCATAGAAGGTTCTATACTTTAAGAGAAAGGCAAAAAGTACCTGTAACTTGTCAAGCATGCACCATCAAGTCACAGAGGGGAGGGACCTTGGCTGGTACAATATCTTATATAGAATATTATCTTCTATAAAAGTAGTTCTCTTACAATAGTAACAAAGCAATTTTTTACCTGTATTCATAGTTTCCTGTTTCTACTCTATACAGAGGTTCTTGTAGTGCAGAGTAACTGTACTCTTCATCATCCTTCTCTTTTACTTGCAAACAATATGAAAGGTATTCGAATTTTGTATCAGCATATTTCCGAATAGTAAGTTTAGTGTCAGGGATGGCTTTATTTAGGTAGGTGCCCAAGTCAGCTAGAATCTGAAAAAGAACTATAAATATAATAAAACCAGCACAAAAATTTGTCATAGAGAATTTTTAAAATTAGTCAATAGAAAACATGGTGGTAAAACACAATGACGAAGAGAGATAACTAAATTGAAAATAATTATATATGATAGACAGTTGATATTTCATTTATACCAATAGCAGAGAGTTTATTTTCTTCATAAAATGAATTATTGAAATATTATTTCCCAAAAAAATCATGTTTCTGCTCAAATAACAAGGTAAATGTGCAAACACAGTTGTGTGCCTTACTTTTGTACAAGGGAATAGTATATATGCAATAGTTTGATAGTAATACCATTTGAAACAACATGCTAATTTAACACCATCAAGAAAATAGCTTAGGAAAAAATTCCTCACAAGAAAAAGCGATTTTGTTTATCTACAATAAATTTTTAGGGGATAATTTTTTTCTATAGTACTGAACAGCAAAAGTCATTTAGCCTCCATTTATTAAATTTCCATTTTGTTGATACTGCTTAAACAATAAATCCTGGACCATTAAGAGAATTACTAACAAGAAAACACTGGTGGATGATTTCAATTCTACTCCTAAAATGGTAACACATAACCAGTCAGATGGCAGTTCTAGTTATGCCTTATGTATAAGGAGACCTGTGGTTATTAATGCAATACTGTACATTTAATCATACAAATAAATGGCCATTTGATTTAATATTATTTTAAAAAAGCACTTATCATATTTAAAAATTATCTGATGTTAAAAAATATAAATATACACAAATTATACCAAAAACTGATCCAGAGTGGAAATTTAAATCAGGTCTGAATTAAAAAGAATGACCTTCAGTAATTTTATCTTTCAGTTACTCAGGGGTTAGTAATTTACAAAAGCATCATAATATTATAAACCAATGAACATATCAAAATTTAGAGTTAAAAAAAATCAATAGAAAACTTACAGAACTCAAAACATTTCATTAATATCAAATAAAATATATGAAAAAATTTCATAAAAAGACTAAAAAGATAAGCAAGATTAAATATAAATATAGCAAGTTTATTTCTTTTATCTATTGAAATTGACAAATTTTCATGCCTAAAATAAATCTTTCAATATGTAAACCTCCTTATAAATTCAAGAATCATTTTATTCCTCTGGCAAGAGAATAGTTCTAAATAACATTCAAGTAATTTTTAAAACTTTTCATTACATTTTTTCAATAAAGAGAGGAAAATAATTGTTACTTAACATCAAATACAGGATGATATATTTGGGTGACTTAATAAGAGGAGAAAAATATGAAATACTGAGATTAATCATATTGGGGTGAGTTCAAAACTCCTGATAGTTTTAAGGAGAAGATTTAGATAAACATTTTTCAACTGCTGCCTTTAGAACCATGAGGAACTATTAGGATCCCTCTGTTGGGAGAAATGGTAAATTATTTTTCAGAGATGAAACTTTAATCATACTATCCAAAACAACAATATGAGCAAACACAAGTTACAAAGGAGACAAATTAACTATTTAAGAAGAGTCTTTATATATTCAGTGGCTTATTAATACAGTATAACTCCAATTATCTGAAGAAATTGGGAACAAATAAACAAAAATGCAGATAATTGCACTAAAAAAAAAATTGGGTTACCACATTACCGAGTGGCGCACATATGCACCGTCTAGTTTCTCTCGACAGACTGACAGTAAGAATTCGATCTTTCTAAACAGACCGTGTTAATGTGGGTTCAACCTTCGTTACAGACCAAAAGTGGAATGTTGTTGTAATAAGTTATAATACTACATAAAAACCCTAGAAGTATGTTTGTTGAATGTATATTTTTGTTTTTCTTGTTTTTAGTGTTTTTTTTGGAATTGCGCATATATGAGCGGGTCAGTCTATAACACAAAAATCCTATCGTAGATCGAGCCCCCCACATAAGAACCACTACAAAGGCTTATATCAACAAACTTCCAACTAACTCGTCTTGGCTAGTCATGCTACACAGATTGTTTATATAGGCTTATAAATCGAAAAAATACAGACAATATAAATATTATTGTAACAGAGACAAAATATGTTACATTTGATTTCCATACACAGAATATTTAGAAATGCACACATCACTTATGACACGTTTAAATCATTTATGATAAATGTCATTTAGAGTAAACATAGTAAATCATGTTCATTCAAAACAAAAGTACCTCAGTGGCATGAACAAGGATGTCAACTGCATTTTGACATCATTGACTTTGATAACTGAGAGACCAAATGTACCACATTAACACCAGACATGTCTATAGATAGATATGAGTATATCAAGCCATTAAAATAAACCACTAATTTGTCAGAGGAGTAAAAGTAACACGCAAACAGTGCCCCAATATGTGGGACATCTGTCCAAGAACTAAGGCGCTTATGTGAGCCAGCTGGTCTATACCAATAGTTATTCTGCTAACATCGCAGTAGCGAACGTGTTAAAAAAATAATTACTGTATGTATGTTGAAAATGAGAGAAAAAATTATATTTTTGTACTAAGCTTCTGAGCTAGGATCTTAGCTTGTTCACAAAATATTGGACCTGAAATTGAGTTTCCCATAGAATGTTGATGCAACCACTACTTGAACACTTGTTTTTGCATGGGAAATGATATTTCCATATTTCTACAGTACTGTTTGGTATTATGTTGTGATATGTTGTAGAACGTGTTTTCTTAACGAAATAAGTTGCTTTAGTTACAGCTTTTGATCACTAAACAAAGTAACAAATGTCCCAATGCTAAAAAATTATTTCAGTGAGTTTTTCACTTAGGAAATACAAAAAAAGAACAAACTCTTCTTGAGTATAAAATTTGGTTAGTAAATTACTTATGGCAAAAGAATACAAAATTGTTTTTTTTAAATTCAGAAAATAGGTTTTTATAACAATGATAAGAGTACAAATTAAAAAAGTGGATGTTATCATACTGGTTTGATTGCTCTGAGAGTTTCAATTCCAAATTTTTCCATTTGTCGATGGTAGTCACCAAAGCGGCTAAAGGCTTCACTAGCTCTTGGCTGTGGTTCCCTCACTCCAATGGCAGCAAAAGCATCACCAAAATCTTAAATAAAAAGTATTTAACTCATAAATATTATGCTTTATAAATGACAATATTTAAAAATTTTTACAAAAACGTTATACTGTCTTGTTTAATTATAAGATAATAAACTTTAATCATATAAACTGTAAAAATATTTTACAGTAAATTCTAACAAAGGTTGAAACAGTCATCTTAGCAACATTGTGCACTTAGCAAATGTGTAATGTCCTCTAACATAAAAATGGTCTGGTTACTGCAAATGTGACAAGTTTTGTTATATTTGAAATTACCATTTAATATTAACTGAAGTTTAGATTATAACATAAATATTTAAAAATATAATTAATTATATTGTTTTATAAGAAAATTACTTTTTTTATGAAATATTAGAACTTATGAAATATATTAAACAAACAGAACAGAGGGATATATTCAAATTAAGATAAGATTTTAAAATACAGGTTCACAGCTGACAATCCTTTCCAGTTCAACTATTGACAATACAAAACTGACAGCAGAAAAACGCAATTTGTTACCAAATTGTAGCACAAAATTTTAAAATGAGTAGGAATAAAGTAATACATTTATATTAGGAGAATCTCATCAATATAAACTAAGAATCTCCAAATAATGAAAACACTTTTATAAAACATTATTGTACGAGGTTAAACATATTATGAAGATAAAACTAAATCTCAATCATAATAACAAAAAGATTTTATTTAATGTTGTAAAACAATAATTGATATTAAGTACAACAGAACGACCTTGTTCCTTTTCCTTCTACTTCCAGAACTATACTTGGCGTTTTACTGAAATGTCCAGACCAGTGCAGCCTCTTTTTCTCAAATATCTCTTGCAAGGATACAACTTTAACAACTTTTTTCTCATTATTGTATTTGTTATTGTATCTATTCCTATAACCTTCTCTGCACCTCTTTGGAGCTTCAATTCCACTGCCACCTATCTCTCTAAAACTCTTTCCATATTAAAGTTTCTGAGTTTTATAATAACATTTGTTCACAGTGTGATTTTTCACCTCTAGTTTTATCTCTTAGATTGTATTCAGTTTCTATAAAATATTTTTTACCAAATTATAAAATTGCCTACTTTTTACATTACATTTCCTTTCTAATCATTCCCTTGTCTGTTATATTGCTTTGTAAGTAATTATACTTATTTATCATTTAATTGCCTTCTTATCATTTTTTATCCCCACTTATTTTTTTAATCTCTTAACTCTATCTACCTTTAACAATTTACATACAATTCTCTACATTCATCTATAGCCTGAACACCATTCATCTATAGCTTGAACACCATTCTATTCATTGAACTCTGTTATATCTTTCTACTTTTGTTGACAAGTGTAATTATTTCGTCTGTAATGATATTGAAAAGAAAAGGGAACACTAGTCTTCCCACTCTTGACTCCAATTTCTATACTGAAACACATTGTGTTCCTTTTACTTTTTCCTTGTTTTTGAAAAGTCATTTATTGCATTTTCAACTGTAGAGATTTTTTTCCACAGAATCTACTGAACATTTCCTCATCTTAAACTTCCACTGACAATTTTTCTTTGCACCATGGCATATACAGTACTTTCCATAAATCTATGACTGCTGTGACTGTATTATTTCTGTACTTCCATGTCCTTTTGATAAGTTGTTCTAACACAAAGACAATACAATTTTGTTGTTATTACTCCTTTATATTTTCATTTGTTCCTATTTTCCTGTATCTTTCAGTGTTGCTCTATTTTAAAGAATTTTGTTAATGCATTTAAGCCTTTGTGTTTTATATTCTGTTTAAAACAATTTTTAATATTTGTTATTAGTTATTAATTTTAATGAGAAGACAAAATGTAATAAACTAAATATCAGCGTAAAAAAAAGAATTATCTGCTACAAAATAAATTGACTATAAGTCTTACCAGAGTATTGCTTAGTAATTCATACCTTTGTAAACTAATAATAAACCAAAAAACGCTTTCAGGACTCTCTTCGTATGATCAACTAAACCTCGATACATAACTTCAGTGGCCTCCAGTTCCTCCAGTTTCTGTACCAAAGTGTCATTGCACAGAATAGCTCTAGATAAACCCAAAGCATCTGCAGTTGTTGTACTCATATTTTCTACCAATCTGTGCTTTACTTTTTTCAGAATGATTTCCAATGTTTTCCCTCTCTGAGGATCTGCATGTAGTTTATTATACTTTATCTGTACTTCATCCTAAAAATTTGAAAACTTTCTTAGATTCTTGTTTTATCAAGAGTCTACTATTATTATCAATATAGTAATTAGAATCGTAATTTAATTTTATATTTACAAACTAGAAAATATTTTATATTAAATTACTTTAAGTAAGTATAAGATATATTAAACTTAAATTGAAATAAAAGATAAACTATATATTTACAGGGAAAGATTAATCATTTTTCTTTGATAAAACAATAGATTCTCACTTAGTTTCAAGGTAAAACAATTATTTAATAGAAGAAATTTATTTCACTTTAATTTTTCTAGAAGTTAAACGTAATTTTATAAAAATGTTTGTAACTAAAGATCCTACTTTCCTATATTACTTAAATTAATACAAGATGGGGCTGCTATAATATAAATTGTTAAAATTTATAAATCCAATATATATTTATAGAAGATTTTAACATTCCTGTTATAAAGAAGGGTTTATTTCAACACCTAGTGTACGAAGTAAATTACATTAATAGAAGGCAGAGAATTAAAGGGCAAAACATTATTGATAATCCTCACATTATAACAATTCCACTGCTTACATTTGTGCTTCAAATTTACATATTTTATTGGCACTAGAATTTTTTAATGCTTTACTTATACACCTTGTAATTATACGTAACACATATTGAAGGTGAAGCTGTGATATTTAAATTGTCAGTACATAATATTTAAACTCTGCATGTTTTTTTCATGGTGAAATTTCTGTAAAAAACAAATTAAAAAATTTTGATTAGTCATCAGCAGATCTATAGATGACTGCCCACCTCACCACTGGCTATCATCCAGTCTTAGGGTAAAAGCGCAAATCAGTACAATACAACTTTTGATCTTTGAGACACACTCTGCTTACTATTACAACTTCACGTCAATCGGAGTTGCCTGAAAACATTGTAAGCTAAAACCGTCAAACCCTAGACTAATATATTATTAAAGAACTCATAAACAGTCAGATTTTGAGAAAACTAGAGCAACAGTTTGGCGAGTAAAAAAATGCCTTATAGCATATAGTATAAGAAATGTATTTACTTCAGTTCTCTATTCACTCCATTAGTATAGTCCTGCAGGTCTTCACATTTACCCTTAGATTAGCATTCACGTAGCAGTACTTGACATCGAGCTACAGGCAGTGGGAGCATTCCCGTATATGTACGTTCTACTATTTTTCTCAGATTAGCATTGCCGTATGTTTACGATTTGTATTCCTGTGTATTGTGATGTACCATAGGTTAAATATTTGCAACTATCTGGACAATAAATACTACACACATTACATAGTCACCATTCTTTTGTCTCCAACGTCTATGGGTTTTCCCACATATTTACAGATTGTTTTGATGTTTATGCGGTATTTTACAATGAATAAGCGACTGAACAATGAAGAAATTCTTTGTGTCTAAAGTATAAGGTTTTTCCATATGTTTACAGATAATTTTGAAGTTTGTGTGGTATCTTAAAATAAGTTAAAAAAAAAAAAATTAACAGACAATTTTTAGCAAAGAAATTGTTAGTAAATGTAAAGTAAAGTTTAGTTAACATGGGAAAACAAGTAAAATAAATAATTATGGTCCCCATGGACTATATAAATAACTAATATATAAATATATATATATATAGTTATAATATATATATATATATATATATATATATATATATATATATATATATATATATATATATATATATTATAACATAATTATTAAAAAAAAAAACGCAACAGGGTTTATTATTATTATTTTCTTGAATGATATTTAATTTCTATTTATAACAAAAAAACTACTCAGGAACAATTCATAATTCTTTATTATAACAATTTTATTTCAACAGTTAAACAATAAACACAAAACAAAAATTTACAACTTAACAAGTTTTAACAAAATAGGTTTAACTGAATTCCTTTGTTTTTTTGTTACAAATTTTTATACCCTAGGCTATTTTTAAGATCTCTTAATATCTCGGGGTTTATAGGCACAGGCTGTATTTTAACTCTTTTGTTAATTAAATAAATTTTGAAAAACAAGATTAAATTTAGAAAACAGTTTTAATAAATAACTTCCTGATGGAAAAACTTAAATTTGGAATAAGCAAAAAGGCGAAACTATTTGAACTGGATTATGTTCTTATTACTAACTATTAATTAATCACAAGATATTCTAATAATGTACAAATTTAAACTTCCTTATTATCTTAAGAGTCCACTAAAGTTTATTTCTATAGCGCTATATACTCAACTTAATAAATATCGGCGAATGGCTGCTTGCTCACACGTAGGATTCCGTTCTCTTTAAATTTTATATTTTACACACTTAAATTCGTTTTAGTTCCTTCAAATTATATTAACACTGTATTATTCTTTAAATTCACTTATCCTTATTTAAAATTGCCAAGTTTCTTCACAAATCTGTATAATTTTGACGACTTTCTTCAAATGGAATTTTGACTGGTCATGGCAGGTCCGATCTCGTAGCGTCCCCACGCTATACTCCACTAACGCGTCCTATTTCTTTTAAAATTGTTTAAAATATGGTGGATTCTCCTTCTTCTAAAACACATGTTGCTATAATTTAGTTCGATTTCTTCTCACTAGAGTCGACTGCAACTGACCTACTTCTTGTTTTACAGCTGTTGTAAACAACGAGACTGTTTACAATGGCGTTTTAATTTGGTTAAACTTACTGTTTCAACTTTCCGATCCTTAACAAACCTTCCAGTGTTTATTTATTTACTATTATTTGTGTGTGAAGTGTCTTTACTTTTTACTTCTGTAATAATTCCGAATTGTGTGTGTTTTTGAGCTGAATTCATACAAACATAACCTTTATCTCATTGTTTACAATCGTATTTCACTTTCTCCTTCAAGTAATTACTTATGCCCTATGTTCCTACAGTTTACAAATTTGTTTACATATAATTATTATTAGATTATCTTGTTTTAATTCATATTTCTTAGGCTATTTGATATAACAAATTTCCTAATGCAACAGTTCAAATATCTTGTTTACATTTTGCAACCTTTTCCTAGGCTTTTACCTAAATTTAGTTTCAATTTAATCTAGCCAATTTCTTATTTGCTATTTTCAAAATGTTACAATATATATATAAACAAATATATATACAATTTAAAAACTTAGAGAAAAATGAAAACAAATTTTTTAAGTGTAATATTCTTTCAAAAATATGTTGTTCCCAGGGGTCATATCAAGGGCAGGCATATGTTGCTAATCCAAGCGTTGAAAATATTTTTAGTTTCAATTTATTTTTCATGTAACAGCCTCAAATTTCTTTCAGTTACATCAATGTAGTTACACAAAATTAAAATTGTACATAAAAGTTAAAAATGGCCTATTCTGAAGACTTGTTGCAGCAGTCTTAAGACTTACTTGGCATGCCTGAATCATCTTGGCAACTTCAACTTTTGTTTTCCCTTTGACCGAGTTTCCATTGACTCCAACAAGTTCATCTCCACTCTGAAGTGTTCCTTCCTTAGCAGCAGGAGTGTTGTCAAACACCTATAGACAATAGTATAGGTTGGAAAAAGTTTGAATACTGAAACTTATATAAATAAGTCTGATTTCAGCAAAATAAAGGTTAGAAAATTCAAAAGTAAAAAATTTGCAAATATACTGCATATAAAATAAATATCTAAAAAATAGGTTTTTACTAGATAAAAACAGGAATAAAATTATAATAAATTTTACCGTAAATTTTAAATAAGCACTTTTGAGATTTGCTGCCTTGTAATTTGAACCAGGTAACAGAACCTTCACAATTATCATTGTTACTTAATCACCTATTACTAAGAAAGAATTTCAATTATTCTTTAATAACAAGTTATATTTAAAAACTACAATAATTTGATATCCATAACATTTGTCAAAATGTATTGCATTGATTTAAAGTATATAGAGAATGGTTGCAAATTAGAAAAATATCTCATGGTAGCATTTTGCAGTGTTAGTTCTGGATTGCATATCACAATTTTATCGGTTAGTTCTGGATTGCATATCACAATTTTATAATTGTTGGTAAGTTCTGATGGAGTCAAAAGCTTTATTTTTATTCAATAATTCTCACTATTTTGCAATCGATACCAGAAAAAAAACAAGTCGGTCAGCAGGTCTCTACGAATTAAATAAATATTGCTCCCCAGCTTATCACCTTATATCTGTACCAACTAGAAAAATATCCATCCTTAGTACCAGCACAAACACCAAAATCCCTGTTCCAATATTTCTACCTACATCCAGATACGTGTCGGACTACATATCCTTGTGGGCCAGCAAAACCCTACATCTCTGCCATTTGTATTTGATAAGGAATTAAAGTGGTAATCTTTTCTGATATTGTAGGTAAACATTGATCCAAATTAAAAATTAGCGTTAGATAATGATGCAGGTCCAAAGGGTATCTCAACTACTTTTTCATATATGAAGTTGATGAAATTGAATGACCTGTATGACCTGCAAGTCTTACAGTAGGCAGGGTTGGAAAAAAATAGTCTTAAATGGACCATGAGAGGTTAGCCATTGTTTGGGGAGTAAAAAAATGTATAAAATATCTTTATAGAGAGATGTTTACCCTAATTACGAATAATAAAGCATTTAAATCAATTTCGGTATTACATAAGATCTACCTATATTTTCCGCAATAAACATGCAACACTGCATTCTTTCTTGAAAATTATATGAATGAGATTAGATTCAGAAGAGTTCAAACAATAGTAATGTTGGCGGTTTGTCTCATTTTTGTTTAGAGGAAACTTTATCAAACAAATATGACTCATAAGGGTGACAATAAATTAATTAAATAGAAACAATCTACCCTGTAACAGTCAAGCAACTCGGGAAGGAACTTGAGGTTGAAGTTGAGATTACAATTAGGTCTTATGAACAACATCATTATAGATAAATCTAACTGTTTAGGACATAATCAAGATTTCTAAATCTTTGATGGGTTTTTCCTTATGGCAATGGGTACATAGTCCCTACAAATATTGCAAGCAAATTTTAATATTACTCCACAGGGAGCACCAAGGAATTGATAAAACTAAGGTTAGCATGTAGTTCTGTGCAGTGGCCAAAAGATCGATAGCGATATTGAAAGTCTAATCAAATCTTGTGTACCATGTTAAAGTATAACAAATTATCCCAGTAAATCAATTCATATTTGGGAAAGATAATCTGCTCCTTAGGAAAGAAATCCCAGAGATTATACAGGTCCCTAGAGAAACCGATATTATTTAATTTTAAATGATGCATATAGCCACTGGCCTGAAGTTTATGTGGCTATGTGTAAATCATGTAATTAGTGCCATTACTGACTGTTGAACAACATTTTCTACCAAGGTTAGAACATACTAAGTATTAGTTTCAGATAATGGAACTCAATTATAAGTGGAATATTTCAGGAATTTTGTAATAAACAAGGAATAGGGCACAAGTTAATAACTTCATATCATCCTGAAATGCAAGTTACTAAAAGATGAGTTCAAGGTCTAAAAAATTCTTTAAAAGCAGTCAAAAGGAAAACATTTACTGAGGTAAAAAATGCAGAACAGGATATTATAATGTAGCACAAAAATTCATATTTTACAGGTAGTCAGCCTCCAGCAATTTTAGTTATTGATCAGTTTTAGTGGGAATATTAGATCTAACCTTGATCTTGTCCCTAAATGTGATTCTGTTATGACATTCATCAAAAGAGAATTTTATCCAGGCAATAAAGTTACAATAAGATTTTACAATGAAGCAAAATGGTAAACAGTGAATGTAGAAGAAAAAATTGGATATTTTCGTTTGTTGAAGTGAATGAGAATTTGCATCATAAACATGAGGACCAGCTAAAGCGATTGAGTATATCAGAAAAAGTATTTGAAAATCAATAATTAACTGGAAAAAATATGGAATATTTTGCCTAAAGCGAATATGAAATTCACCATGTCATACCTAGAGTTAGGATACCCAGAACAAAATATTCCACAAAAAGTAAAATACATGTAAAACTCAGATATCCTAATGCTATTATGGCACCCTGTGATAGGTCCCTATCCTAAGCACAAATAGGGGGGGATATTACAGATAATCCTAATTCTACAAGAAGAGGAAAAATCATCAACCCTTCTAAAGACTCAGTTTTTTATTTAATACTCATTGTATAACTATATACATTTTCTTTTTGGGAGGTTTGTTATATATATATATATATATATATATATATATATATATTGAGCTGATATTTAGCTGTATTAATCATTGCTTTTTTTTACTAAAAAAGGAATCATAAAATAGTACGTTTTGGCTTTGCATAAGTCTTAGCTTATTTATAATACTTTCGTTGTTTGTTTACTTTTAAAACACTTTTACTTTATTTATAGTTTTGTTAAAGACAATCTTTATATGAAAGAAATTTTAAAGCCTTAACCCTTTGGACGCCACGGTCCGATCTATCGGACCAACGATGTGTAGGCGAAAACCGCCACGGTCCGATTCATCGGACCGCCAGGAAAACATTATTTTTAAGATGTATTTAGACACTTTTAAAATTCGTTTCTATTGTTTTGGACTTTCGTTGAAGTCACTAACACTACAGGAAAATAATTTTCACAATGGTAGTACCAGTGACCTTGGTTCAGCTATTTGTTTTTGTCGTCATGGGAGGCAGAGCTGATAAGTCACATACTCTCATATAGCATGATGTCGTTACTCATGAGTGTTTTCTCATTACGGTTTGTCCTTTTTTTACAAAGGCAAAAGAGATATAGATAAAAATAATGGAAGTGTCAACAAGGAACTTGGGTATACTGTCGTTATGAAATTATTAGACATGGAAAATTACTTGAATAAAGGATTTCACGTATTCGTAGATAATTTTTTTACCTCATTTCCAATGGCCAAAGATTTGTATTCGAAGATGACTCATTTGACAGGCACGTTACAAATAAACAGAAAAGGAATACCTCCTATCCTGAAGCAAAAAAATGCCTGTAGGACAAACAAAATACTGTCGCAAAACATATTTGCTTTTGGTTGCCAGCCGAATGAAAAAATCCCAAAAAAATCAAGTACTTCTCTTGTCAACAAATGCGTTTTTGACAAACTATTTTTTGTAGTAGAGTTGTGAAAATTTGCACACAGTATGATATTTAGTTACTAAATTGAATAAAAACTTATGCGATATATAAAAATATTTTTTTTAATACCTAATTTTCATCTAAAGTAGATTTTTTTTATAAATTTTTTTTCTGTTAGGCATTATTGACTTATCAATAATGTTGTTGTATAAGTAACACTTTTTTAATTACTAAATGTTGATAGCCCAGGCAATTATCTATAAAACAAAAAAAAAATCATTACATTTGCATAAAAACTAACGAAAGCACAGAGCGAAATGTAAACCGGTGCAAAAACGTTCAAACAGGCCTTGGCGGTTCTCGCTAGTACCGCTGACAGAGCGGCTGGCGGTCAGGAGTTGGGCTGCGGCCCGAGCGGCTGGCGTCCAAAGGGTTAAAATAAGTATGTCTTCTATAAATTTTAGTCAGAGAAATTGTAACATCCCTTGATCACTAATCAAATTTCATATGTCACTATAAAGACATAGACATAAAAATATGCACTAAGAAACTATTGTAAGTGTCTGCACATACTGCCTTCCCAACAAATTAATAAATTTGTCTCTGGAAATTAAAAGAAAAAAAATTAGTTGAAGAGCACATTAAAACATAGTAATGAAAAAGGTAACTACTTTGTGAATATCCCTTAATTGGTATCTCAGAATTAAAGCACTGCTGAAGATTTTTTGAGAAACTGAAACTTCAGAAAGTTTTTTTATAAATTTACACAAATTATCAATTAAGCAAGTCAGTAATTGGTTTAATAGCAGTGTTAAAGTTTTGAAGATTGTCATAGACAATAAAATCCAGGAAAATGATTATATCTCATGCTTTGATATTATCATGCAAACAATTTTAGTAGGAAAAAATTAAGTTAGGTATTTTAAAGTAGAATTATATTAAGAAATTCTTTGAACACAGAAAATGAAATCTAATGTAAAATAATAAAACATAAAAACAAGAATAAAATTTAATAATTTATAATAGATTCTAAACTTTTGCAACAACTTTTTAATTTGAATCCATTAATCAAATTTCTTTGCAATAAGTTAACCATTCAATTTTAATCAATTAAAGCTTTTGTAATAGGTATTTTCTAAAGTTGATTAAAGTAATGGGGCATGCATTAACTTACCCCCAATGCACAACACATTTTAAAAATCATCTATATTCCATCAATAATAAATAAAAATACCGTTACATTACATCCTATTTTGCATACAACAATTAAACATTAAAGCAAAAACAAGAAGTTAATTCTGTTAGTACCTGAACAATATACAGACAAGGACAAAGTGGCGCTCCCCCACCAATACTGATTCCTATCAGATTAGAACTGTCCTTCTTTATAGTTATAACACCTGATGTAACTGTCATGCCCCTAAAACATGCATACATTTAACTGTTTAGACAGGAAACTACAATCCACCATTGGTAATTTTGAGAAACACAAAACAACCCAAAATAAGTGCTACAAAAATCTGTTTTTGCCCATTACTGTAGCTTTCAATATTCACCTTTGTGGTTTATGTATTTTTAATGGACAGGTGAGCTGTACTAATTTTCTATGGTTTTGCTTATAAATGTTTATGTATATCCTTTTTAATAATTCAAAATTTATATTAATGTGTTGAGTGTTAATTTATTCTAATGTTTTAAGGGGGTCATTGTTGTAGTTGATCTTTCTTATTGGTTATTTTGTATAATGGCTTAAACTACACCTAAAGATACTGAAAAAAATTAAGTTTCACATAATATGGCTAGGCAACTAAACCAAGGTTACATAATGTATGTTCAACTATGATGTGAATTGCAATGTATTTAAACTTCTAGTTTAAAATCACCTTTATAAGCTGTTTACTCATGAAAAAATTAGAAAGATTCTTAAATAAGTTTTAAAATACTTTATAAAGAAAAATGAAACTCACCTGGAACAAAATATTCTCCAAAGAAAGAACATAAAGAAAAAAGGGATGTTTGTTCAGGAAACAATGAAATGTTGTTTAATGACTAACAAAAAATGTTGTACATTTTTTTATTTAAAATTCTGTTTAAAATAAAAATGTTCAAATCATTTTAAAATTCCTAAAGGTTGTTCAATAAAGAGATCGATAGCCTTTGGGGCATGATTTGTTTTTAAAACTAATAACATAACTAAGCCTTACATGAAAAGGCTTATATAATAAAGGTCATATAATAGTGAATATATTCCTAGAAGACTGAATAATTTTTGACAATAAAAAATATTTTTACCTGTATCAAACGTGGGAAAGGAAGAGATTTAAATCGTACGTAGTTTTAAGGTAGGGACAGGGATAACCAATGATAAACAAAGTATAGAAACAAGTACCCTTTAAGATTTTGAGGAATCACTATCCCCCCTTTATATATAATGTTAATTTTATATTTCCCCTTTAATCATTCACCATTATATCCATGATTTAATCTTGCTGATCCACTTACAGGTATTAATAGCCTCAACAAATATTTTGATAGACCATACAAAAAGGAGAAAAACTATCTAAATTAATACTAAAAGTATTATTAGAAAGAATGTTTGTAATAAAACAGTATAACTGGAATATTTTGTCAAGTTGTTGGTAACTGCTCATTGTTTAGTATCAGCAAATATTACCAATGGTAAAAACTTTAAATTTAGACATGTCAAGTAATACCCAAAAGACACCAGTGTAATAAGTAGGGCATTATTCTAATTAAAAATTGAACTCTTTAGTTAGTTGTTCCCTACACCAGAATTATTTAATTATTTTTTTAAAAATGAATGGTATTATCTCTTTTTAAAATTAGAAATGTTATAACAATGTATAATGAATATTGTGTAAAATTAATATTACCATGCACAATTAATTGATAAAATAACTTGCATAATTTATTAGTAAATTAAAACTTGAAATATTTTTGTTTCTATTAGTTTTACATTATTTGGTTTATTCTATACATGAAAAAAACATTTAAAATTATTTACTTAACATTACTTACCAATAATTTAAGGTTAAGGTGAAAAAACATACCATGCAAAAAAGAAACTCTTAATTCTTGTATATTACTGTATATGTATGTATATACACAATGTATGTATTATATATATATATATATATATATATATATATATATATATATATTTTTAGGTTAGTTTTGGTTGGTAAAGATTATTTGTATATATATATATGTGTGTGTATGTGTGTGTGTGTGTGTGTATGTATGTATATACATGCTACTTAAAAATTACCTGAATTGTTTTTGTATTCGATGTATTGAGTATCTAGTTATTGTCTTCAATACATATTGTTCACTTTAATTAGGCAATTTCTGTTATTGGAAATTTTTAAAGAAGGGATTGCTTTTAATCAAATTTTGCAGTGATATTTTTAAAGACATAAAATTTATAACAGCATTTTTAGGACAATCCATCAAAATATGTCATGATTATCTTTACATGTTTCTAATCTTTCAATATTCGGTTTTGGAACTTCTTTTACAAATTTTCCATTAGAATTTTATTGCACACAACAGTTATTTTTTTTCAAACATGTTAATTAATCTTACATGCTAAATGAATGGACTTCACAAAATTCTTGCTTGTTTATTGTAGAATGTTCGGATTTTGTTGCCTTCTTCGATTAGATTTAAAATTAATAATGAAACCAGTAAGCTATCCCTTAATATGACTATATCATTAAAAACAAACAAAAAAAAACTTTTTTATTTTTATCACTAAATGTAGTATAAAATAAGAAAATGTTTTCTTAGACCATGCATAGATACTAATCAAATACAACAAAATAAATGCACCACAAAAATATTATATGTTTCAATATACCTTGTACCATAAACATGTCAACATGATAGTTGTAGCATTACTACTTCTACAATGCCACAATTCAAATTGCAAAATTTATAAACTACTAGACATGGTAAAATGTTTACAATTTTCGATGTATAAACAAATAACATATAGGTTATGCGAAAGAAACACACTCATTATTACAAAATTTTTTTTTCTCATTAACATTTGCTAAAACTGCACCTTATTGTTATAAACACTTCAAGCTATAAGTTAATTCAACAAGAGGTATATAATCAAAATATTTATTATTAAACCTTCTGATCCCAGGATTTTTTTCATGGGTATAAGCCTCAGTTTCACCGACTGTCACTGAGGTACAAGCTTCAGCTCCAACCATATTTTACTGAAATGGAGGCAATCGCTAAAAACTGCATAGGTTTTATAAAAAAAAATTTCGTGAAGTCTACTCTATTACATACATAATATAAACCATATTTTTCTAAACCATGTATAAACATTATTATGAGAAAAATGTTACTTATAAAAAAATTTTACAAAATATAATATTCTCAATGACTGAGAATAGGTATAAAAATTTTCAGACCAAAATTAATATTATACATTATTAGTACATTTAAAATTAATTAGGACCCAAAGTTTCATTGAATTATATGTACAATAGCGAAGTTTAAAATAAGGTCACAAAACATACTCATTGTGATTTCATTGACAGAACATCGTAAAAGCAAAATAAATATAAACTAAACGGTAAAAGGTTATTATTTTACAGTTTAAATTATCAAACGATAATACTAAATGAAAAATTATTTAAAATTTGCTATTTGTCATGTTATTAATATGTCTAATTGTCTTATAAAAAAAATAGACACAAAAAACAGAGCTGTGTGGTACATTTTCTGAGCATGTTATAAGCCTCCAAAATACAGCCCCAAAATTTGATTCCCATTATACCCCCTTAAAGTGCTTCTGATAAGACCACCTCTCTGCGGGGCCCTGTTTGTGAAGTATTGTTTTGTGTATAAGCTTTTTTTACGTTTTTAACCAATACAACTTAACTTTCCCTACCATTTTCGAGCTAGCTACACACAATAAACAGCAGTTATGTTTTTGTTGTTAGAGTTAAAAAAAAATAATAATAGATAATTTTTCAGTATACTCCTCAATATTATTTCAGTGTATGCTCTTCATCAATGTCATCAAAGTATTGAACATATACTTTGTTAACATCATTGATATATCGAATACAACATCATGCTGATAGGTACTATAACTATATAAAACAGTTTATTACTAGTACTCTAATATATATAAAAGGATGTTGGTATTAAAAGGATCAATTCAAATACTTAAGATTTCATAAAATGTACAAATAAACATTACAGACATTCTATATTTAATCAATTTTTCTACATGGTAAAAGACAAATTTTCAAAATTATTATCTAACTGTAGTAAAATATATGTAAAAAGCTATATGTATACATATGTTTAAAAATAATACAGTATTGTTGATTGAACCAACTGAATGCATATTTTCAATCTATTTATTAAACACACACACAAATAGGTCCAGTGGTACAGTGTGTTGATCTGCTGTCAAGTAAACAGATGATATTCCACAAACATTGTAAAATTTGTGAATTTTACGTAAATTTCATCACAAAATTTCTTTGAGAATGCTCCAATTTATTAATTGCTGCTTCCCCCTGTCTCGGCAGAGTTCCAATTTTTGTCATATACTGTTAGAAATAAAAAAGCATGGTAAAAAATCAGGATTAAGGTACGAAAACAGTTATTTTCGAAAAGAAACCGCTCCTTGTTATTCAGCTGTTACAGATCTCATTTGATTTGTTTTTTTGTATGCAATTCAACTGCTACTACCTTTCTTTTGGTTATTTCATTCTTTTAAACTCTTTTACCATTAATTGAGACATTTTGTGCGAGAGTTACATTGCCAAGTGTTTCATTTTCATATGTGCGATTGTATTATATTGTCTGAAACTACTTGCAATATGAGTGGTTCTCTGGAAATTTATTTTTATTTTGCTACTCTAATATTAAGGTTGTTTAATAACAATCAATAACATCCAGTATTCGTCTAGACATTTTTCTTGAGTAATCGTAGTATAATTCTGGTTAAAGGAATTATTACAAAATTATACAAAGCTTAGCATTATAATTGTAACAAAAATGATGCAGAAATAAAAATTATAATACTTTTGCCAAATGATAATTATCAATTTTTCCAAACATAAAAATTAAAATTAATGTCAGTGAAAGCTAATACTGTGATTATTCTACACTAAGTGCGTGATTGCGTTGATTCTACAAGCTGACTATGGTGACCTGTAACAACCATTTAATTTGTATTACTATCATTAAATGAAATTTTTTTAAAATAAAAAAGTCATGTTAAATAAAAATACTTACAGTTGATCTTGATAAAGTAATTGAGGACCAAGAAGCATAGACTTCTCTTCCATTTCACTACTGCTATTAATAGATGTTCTGTAAATATAACAATTTTGCTGGAGTTGTATATTGAAATTAGTTTGTTAATTGATTATGCATAATTTTTAAAAGATTAAAGGTAAAAAATTGAAGTGGTTAGCAATACCCACAGTACATTTTACTAAAAGTATTACTTCTTGTATAGAAAAATGATAATCCAATGAAAATTTGAGTACTAAATTGCATCTTTTTAAGGTAGTATTGTTGGTATTGAAACTTGATTGAAACTAATAGGCTAGTTAATTTATGAAGCTAACGTATATTGTTCATGAACCTAAGAACGTTTTCATATGTCAGAAGCTTAGAGGTAACTGTTTTCAGGTGGCTAAACAATGACAGCCAAGTCTGCTACCAATAATATTCTTAGAACAGCATTAATTACAAATACAATAAACTCCCGATTATCCGTGGAATAGGGTGGCCCGGCAATGACGGATAACCGAATTCCCTGGATAATCTGCAATGAACAAAGAATACGCAAAACGATCGATAATTGATTATTTTCTCTAATTTTCTAATTGATTAGCTGACATTTGTTTACAATCTTATGATGACACATTAGGTTTTCGGGTGTCCAAGAATTTTGTCATTGTCTCTTATATACAGTAGTCTGCTCCCCCCTTTTATTTCGCTGGCCCGCGTCGGGATGCTTCCCTTTCAAAGTAAATATTAGTGCGTACATATTTACATATCTATTCCCTTCATCTTAACTTCTATTAAGCCTTATATGTATTTACGTCATAATTCACCGTTTGGAAATTTAAACACATGAATCTGAATGGCATAAAAATTGGATATTTGTAAAACAATGGCAGACCCCGGATAATCCGCAAACCGGTTAATCCGCCCATGGATAATTGGGAGTTTACTGTAGTGTAATAGGGCCAACTAAAAATGAGGTACTGCCAGGCTCCAATACTCAGCATAGTGTGCCATACTAGCCGTTAGCATTCATAATAAATACAATACATTAATTAAGGATTTTTGAGTCATTCGTACTACCTAAAATGTAAGAAACTATTTTAACCGTTAAAATATTTTTAGGCATTTTTTAAAGAGTTTTTTCACTAAGCAATTTAAAAATGTTTATCCAGTAATACAAATCTTCAAATTCTCTTGGTATTCCTAACTCTTTGAAACTCTAGGTGGATTGTATTAGCTAAAAAAACTAATATTGGTGCATTGGTTGTTGAAAAATTTGTATTTTTTCTATTTATGTTTATTTCAACACCTTAGATAATTATTGAATACATGATAAGTCGGTTGAATATCGAGTCAGAAATTTATTTATTTAGTCCAACGTTTCGACAACTAACTGGTTGCCCTTATCAAACTTTTTACATTACATTATAAATACCCATATATAATACAAGTACACTCACAACAAATATTTAAGACTTTAAAAAACTTAATGAAATTTTGTCAAAAACTTAAAAAGATAACCCACCATGTGGTGAGAGTCATAAATTCATCTAAAATGATTGTATGGTTGAACCTTTTGTTGTTTTATAGTTTTATGAATGGGTTGTTTTGTCTGAGTGTTTTTTATATGTCTGTATTGTTATCTCAGTTTTGTTACTATTTTACATTATATTTTAGATGAATATATGATTCTAACCATGTTGGTGGGTTATCTTATTAAGTTTTTGACTAAAACTTCATTGAGTTTTTTTAAAGACTCAAATATTTGTTGTAGTGTACTTGTAATTTATATGCATACTTATAACGCAATGTAAAATTGTTTTTAGGCTTGATAAGGGCAACGAATTAGTTGTCAAAACGTTGCACTAAATAAATAAACTTTCGACTCGATATTCAACTGGCTTATGATTTATTCAATAGTATTTTTTGTTTGTTGGTTTTATACTTCTTATCTGTTCTAGATAATGAAACACAGGATGAATAATATAATTGTCAAAAATATAACCATCTACAGCAGTGAAGTATAGCAGGTAAGAGAAAGATAGAGGTACCAGAAATGGATTTCTAAAGATGTATAGTCAAGACTAGAGAGTAACTAATCAAAGAATAAGAGAAATCATAAAAATAAAACATAGGATAGTAGATGAGGTTGGTACACAATAACTTGGATGATATGGACATGTACAAAGAATGCCTGAAGGTTAACTTCCTAAATAAATCCTAATATGGATCCATCACGATGAAGAAAAAATGGTGGACTCATTTCTTACCATATACCATTTCTTAGTTGGTATAAATCAAGAAATGAAAGACAGAGAACTGAATGAAACCCTATGGATGGACAAAGACTGGAGACTGGGTATCAAAAGACGTAGGAGAAAGTTTTAAACCGATTATATAAATAAATCCTAGATGCAAGTTTTCTGTGGATAATTTTTTCTTCAGCCTACTCTACAGTCTGGTAATGATAGTTCTGTTTGTTTTTACAGACAGCCATTTGAAAGTAGCCCTCATCTGTCATTTACAGCTAATCCAAAAATGATTTTCTTTGTTTATGTTTGTCTTAATTTGCTGATAGAATTGTAATTGCAACTGTGATAGTTCTTGTTCAGTTGTTACACAATCTGAAGCATGGATAAAATTGTAAATCAAAATGGAGAATTCAATGATTAGTCGCTCAGGACACTGAATTAATGGCTGCTTCTGTATAAACTAAATGCTGTGGTATCTGTAAGACTACAATGCATAAAGCTTTGAATTTATATAGAATACAAACACTTTTTGGTTTTCCTGTTGGTTTTGTTTTTAAAGCAGATCCAGTCTATTCAAGGTTTTAAGTAACACAACCTAGACATTCTAAGTGTGAAATAGAGTGAGCTTTGGGGGATGGAGGAGTTGAAAGTCATTGAGTCTACTTATGTTTTTTTATAAATTTTATTTTTAATAAACCTCATTGATGAAAAGACAATTTCATATATGTAGGTTCTTCCCACTTATTGATGTCATTTTCAGGTGGAAATTGCGTAAGGTTGAAAATTTATTTTAAGATAAAAATTTTAATAAAACAAGTCCATTTTTCCTTTTTGGTCCGAAAGAATGGATGAAATTGCAAACCACAAATTTCAATTTTAGAAATGGAGTTCTTGCTTTATTGTAGTCCCAAAATTTCAAGGGTTCATTTTTCTCAAGTTCTTAGATACCATAGAGTGTAACATATCAACTTCTTTTAAAACAATTTTTTTTCTATGACAATGTATAATGAAAAATTAAGTCCATTTCTCAATCAAAAGATTTGTATGGTTTATTTGATATAAATTACAACTGAAAATCTATAATCCGGTTATTCACTAATCCGTTTCAATCAGTTATCTAGCTATTTTTAAAAATTGACTTCCCTCTGGGAACTCATAACATAAAAGAGAACTTTTATGCATATGTACAATAAAATTGAAAATAAAAATAGTTATATGAAAAAATATGAAAATGTTACAACTTAAAGTTATCCTAAAACACTTAAACATATGATGTTATACTACACTTACCTGTTGTAGCACTTACATTTTTGATTATTGAGGACGGCTTGTCCCATTGTCAACTCAGACCGTAACTCAGTTAAATCTCCCAAGACAGCCATCCTCAATAATCAAATAAATAAGTGCTACTATAGGGAAGTGTAACAAATATTCAAGTGTTTAGGTGAAAATCTAGTAGCTCAAGTGAAGATGGAATCAAATAATATTAAATAATAAAAATTTCTCACCTAAACAAAAAAATTCTTTTTGTAACATCATCAATGTTTTTAACATCCTTGTTAAATGTTAAGATCTACAAGGTTAGATCTAAATAACCTTCACATAAACAAAGGCAGCACCCACATCGATGAGTGTGTTGCCAGGATGTAATATAAGGACAGCATTGTGTACCTATATGTAGACAATTGATCTGAGTAAACCAAGGAATCAATTTGTGTAAATTACAATAACTTTAGCCAAGCAAACAATGCAACCACATTGATAATAAATCATGACACATCAGTATTTAAGAGATTCAGAAATTAAACAATATATTGCTAATCATAAACCTCCAAGTAACCTGTTGTAATTAATTTGACAGAAATTTGGCCCCACATATCTAGGACTATTGGAGGACTGTTATATAGTGAACCTTTGGAAATTTTAAATTTGGAAGGAGTTTTCAGAATCTATAACAAGATGATTACAATTTCTTTTAATTTAAAAATTGTAAATAAATAGACATTTTGTTGTCTATTTACCAGAGTATAGAACCCTCATCCAAAATGAAATAATTCTTAAATTCTCTTCATATAGTAATAGCAGGCCATAAATACAAACTAATACAATCCAAAATCTTTAGCAAACTATTACACATATTTTCTAGAAGAAATGTTTCTAGAATACAATGAGAGTTTTTGCAACTAATGATTTACTTTTTTTAAGTAAATACGTTTTACTTAAAAAAGTAAACAAGATTTTGTTTCCAATATAGCCATGTTACGAAGTATTATGTGATAGTATAATCTGAATCTTTCACTTGTTACAAAAAAATCCACTCATGTCTATTTTCCTTGGCAGTTCCAAAATTTGAAAAACTCGTTGAAAACGCTTAACCAAACTTGTTTTAACTTGATTTTCTATATATGTATATAGCCCAAAATCTTATATTAAGCACATAACTTCAGATAATTTATCAGCAACTGTAATACAGAGAGGCTGAAAAAAACTGATGTTTTTGAAATGGTTAGTACGTGTGCAGCAGCCGTTGTTTCCAGCCAGTACTGCGATCGCGGACTTCTGCACATGATGATTTTTTATTATTCATGGAGCGGTGGACAGTACAACACCATATGTTTGCTGACGACGAATATGTGCAAAATAGTGGTATCACAGCTACTTCTATAAGGGCTATTTTGCGTTCATTTTCAACTTGGATCCCAAGATATCATTTCCAATTGGAATATGAATCTCAGGCGGGTTAACAACTGGAGAACAAAGGAAAGTATTCTAAAAAAATAAGTCTCCTGATCGAAATAAGACCACTAGGACGTTGTGAAACATTGAAATGGTTAGGCAAGCTTTGATTGGGAGCCCAAGTCGGTTGGCAAGAACTAGACCTAACTCGTGAATCAGTACAAATAATTTTCCAACAAGACTTATTATTTCATCGATGCAAGATGTGCATGACTATATAACTTGATAAAACTAGGAATTGTTCCTAGTACATTTTGAGTTGAAAATGTTGAGTGGCTTTATTGTATTGCCAATCATACAAAAAAATTCTGAAAAATAAAATAATACTATTACAAAATGTGCCACATTATATATCTAATAAGTGGTTTATCAAGTTTTGTCAAAACATTTTTCTAATAATTATCGTTAAACAAATAATATCAACAGGGAACACAAATAAATTTACTTACATTTCAATTAATCCATCCTCTTCGGCTACATTTTTTTCTTCTAAACATGGTTTTGTTACTTTGTCTTCATTAACTCGCACATAGTTTTGATTTATACTTCCAGTTTCAATTTAAAACAAAGAAATATTGAGAAAACAATCAATATCTAGATTTTGTATATTAACTATTTTAATAATTCTCTCTCTTGACAGCATGTAAGAATTATTTAATGTTAATTTGAATCACTATATACTCAATAGAATTTTTTGTTCTTGCTATAAATCTCCCTTTAATAAAAAAATACATTTGCTAAACATTTATCTAATTTATGAGTATGCAGATCTAATCAAACAATTGTTTGAATTCTTGAATTTTATAGTCCATTACGTTCGGTGAATCTTATTAATCACTTAAACAATAGTTTATGACTATCCGAACTTTGAATTTAGTAAATTTGTTAAAACTTACTGAGACTGAACGCTTTTGATTGCTATGTGTCTCATATGATCTTCCGATAAAGACACTGATGAAGATCGGCACATAGCAATCGAAAGCGTTCTGTCTCAGCAAGTTTTAACAAATTTACTAAATTCAAAGTTCGGATAGTCCTAAACTATTGTTTAAGTGATTAATTGTTTGAACATAGGAAACGTTATTAAATACAAAAGGGTAGCTCACAAACAATTTCTTATAAATATTTATATAAGATTTTTTATACACGTTCCTATAATATACTGAAATTTTATTTTAAGAAATTCATTATAAACCTATTAAAACTATTTTCATGTCAAGAATAGTTTTAATATATTTTATATATTATTTAAAGCTTTTTGCCGCTAAAACAAGTACCAGCATCCTCAGGAAAAACAAATAAAATATTTTTACAAAAATTAAATCAAATGTACAACAAACAACCATACGTTTATAAGTAATATACTTTTTATGTAATTTTTCCATAACCACAATGACCTTATAAATAATTTGGTGTTTTGATTTTACTTGAATTGGTTCATTAATTAATTTGTCGTTTAACTTTATAAATTTCTAATATGTCATATTTATTCATCTTTTAATTTCATATTTCCTATTTCAGGAAATCTGTGTCCATTATTGATATAATGAGTAGCCAAATTTTATTTTTATATGTCCAGTTTAATATAACTGTTTAACTTTTCTTTGTATCTTTCTTTTAATTTTTTTTTGTTTGTCCCACATATAATTGATTACAATCTTGATATTTTATATTATATACACCATTTCTATCATGCATATTATTTTTATTATTGTATTTTTAATTTTATTATCAGTTTTGTAAGTATTTTGTAAATTTGTTTCTTTAAATAATCTTGTAATTTTGTTTATTTCGTTAACAGTGAATGTTTTCTCTTGTATTATTTACTAAGTTATTGTTGATTTTCTGTTTTCTTATTATGTTATTAATTTATCTATAGTTTTTGTTTTATATCCATTTTC
This sequence comes from Prosapia bicincta, assembly GCA_036971475.1. Classification (NCBI taxonomy): domain Eukaryota; kingdom Metazoa; phylum Arthropoda; class Insecta; order Hemiptera; family Cercopidae; genus Prosapia; species Prosapia bicincta. The sequence continues at coordinate 186,396,405 of JBAIZL010000004.1, read as the reverse complement.
TAAAGTAATTTGATATATTATATTTCTGTCTTTTATTTGATCATTTATATTCAGTGGTATTTTGTGCATTCTATATAATAAATTATACAGTGATGCCATTTTTTGGTTATAAGGATTAATTAAATAATTTGGAATTATTTGATTTGTCTGCGTTGGTTTTCTAAATATACATATTATTCAAATTTTTCATTATTTCTGGTAATTGTAATATCTAAATAATTTAGTTTATTGTTTGATTCAAATTCATGAGTAAATTTAATATTTTCATGTATATTATTTATACAATATTTTTTCAATATTTAAACCATAACTATTATATATATATATATATATATATATATATATATATATATATATATATATATATTAAAACAACATAGGTTATTCAAGTACGAGAATATTTATTAATTTATATCCAAAGCTTTTCGTTGGTAAACAGTATCAACATCATCAGGAATGAAAATTACAATCAATTACAAATTACATTGGAATTTTCATTCCTGATGATGTTGGTATTGTTTACCAACGAAAAGCTTTGGATTTAAATTTATAAATATTCTTGTATTTGAATAACCTATGTTGTTTTAAATTATTAAACAAGAAAACGTATTTTATATTTATATATGTATATATATAAACCCATCATCTACATATCGAAACCAGAGTCCATTTTGATCGTATGTTTCATTAATTTTATCTATTTCCATGTCTGTATTTTGTAAAAATATTTCTGATAATATGCTTGACAGTGGAGAGCCCATTTTTAATCCAGCTTCTTGTTTATAAATTTTATTATTATGTAAAAAATAATTTTGATTTAATATGACTTCTAATATATTTGTTACTTTTTGTGCTAATGTTTTATCTTGTTCATATGTATCTATATTATGTTTTAATATTTCAAGTGTTTTCATTATAAGTATGTTATTGTACATGTTAGTAACATCAAATGATACTAATCTGGTATTAATATAAATTTTAATATCTTTTAATTTTTCAATAGGTTTAATCGAATTTTTATGTTATAAGTATTATTTAATTTTACCTTAAATTTTAAGTAATAAAGCCAAATATTTTAAAATTTTATAAGGAGCAGTGTAAAATTAACTAATGGCCTAATCGGTTTATCTTCTTTGTGCAACTTAATTAGTTCATTTAATGTTGGAATTTTAGGATTATAATTTATATAATTATTAATATATTTTTGAATAAATAATTTATATGTTTTTATTATATTTTGATATTTGTCTGCGGGATCTTTATTTATTTGTGAAAATTGATTTTTAGATATACAATTTTCAGTTTTATTTATATGTTCTTGTTTATTAATAATAACTACAGCATTATTTTTATCAGCTTTTGTCATAAGATCATTAGATTGTAATTTTTGTTTAATGTGATAAATTTGTGAGTATTGTTTGATGTGAGTAGTATTAGTTTTATTACTTTTAATTAACTTTATTATTTCATTTGATGTTTTAAATTCGCATATTCTCTTGTTAGTCTTCTTTTAATTTATTGATCGCCAGTTCAGTATCTACTATTACTGCATCAATATTTCTTTTCATATCTTTTTTGAGGTTGATTTTAGCATTATTTTCTAAAATTTTTAATTCATTTTGGCTAAATATTGTATTTGTTAAATTAACAAAATTGGGGTGAAACTTATGATGTTGTATGATTATTTCTGTATTTTTATCTTTGTTCATTTTTAAAATATCTAGTTTTTTTGGTTAGAGTGTTCATTTTTCTTTGTCTATATTTATACAAAAGCATATTAATATAATTAAATTTGTCTTCTCATTTTACTTTATCCAAAAAAAAGACTAGTTTTAAATGTAATTTATAAATCTCAATAGTTATTTTATTTTTCTTCTTATATAAATATTTGATTTAATTTTTAATCTACAAAATGTCTGCCTGTTTATATGTCTTTTGCACCACATTCTTTTATTTTTAATATTAATTTGTGCATATTTAGAAACAATATTATTAATAATACATTATTTGTTAAAAAATATATTATAATATGTTTTTATTAATTGAATTTAACGTTTTTGATATAAATTTAAATCTCTTGTTAAAGATGAATTACTAATAAAACTAACCTCTGTAAAACACAATTACAACACCAATACCGAAAGTAAGGCAATATAATATATTAAATATGGTGATATGTTTTTTGTAATATAGTTAATAAATTTAAAATATTTAAAAAACAAGAATAATTTTTATATATATATTAATCAAAGCTTTTTGCCGATAAAACAAGTAATAGCATCTTCAGGAAAAACAATTAAATAAATTTTTTTCCAAAAATTAAATCATATGTACTACAAAGGACCATATGTTTATAAGTAATACACTTTTATGTAATTTTTTCCATAACACCAATGACCTTGTAAATAGTTTGGTGGTTTGATTTTACTTGAATTTAATTAATTAATTTGTCTTCAACTTAATGTTTATAAATTTCTAATGTTTCACATATATTAATCTTTAATACTTTGTTTAATTCTTTTATTAATTTCTCATTTCCTATTTCAGGGAATTTGTGTCCACTATTGATATAATGAGTAGCCAAAATTTCATTTGTAAAGACAAATTAATTAATGAACAAATTCAAGTAAAATCAAAAAACCAACTATTAATAAGGTAATTGATGTTGTGGAAAAATTTACATAAAATTATATTACTTATAAACATATGGTTGTTTGTACTATATATGATTTAATTTTTGTAAAAATATTTTATTTAAATTGTTTTTCCTGAAGATTCTGGTACTTGTTTTATAAGCAAAAAGCTTTGAATAATACATAAATTAAAACTATACTTGTTTTTGAAATATTTTTAATTCATTAATTATATATATTCCTTAGTTATGTAAATACATATTTTACCTAAATAATAACTCTGATATGGTTTACTTCTTAACTTTTAGGTAAAGTCAAACCTAATTGTTTCATAAGTTTTCTTTGTAATGTCAATTGAATTATTGACAATAGTGTCTTCCTCCTATTCTGAACAAAGGCCATGCAACTATTAATCTAATAAAAAACAATTTCACTCTTTAGTGATTGTTTCATGGTTTTTAGAAAAAACAAAAATTACATTACATTTAGCTTGAGTGAAGTATAATTTCATTGCTGTACCATTTCATTATTCCTATAATCATTAGTATATTATTCCAAATTATGTCTATGATCTTCAAAAATTAAAATATTATTATTAAATAAGATCTTAATTGGGAAACCTGATTTTGAAGTAGTAGCATTGACACTGGATATTTTTTCACATAGTCTGTATCTGGTAAGTATAAGTAACCATCTTATGATTCAACTGAAGTTTTCTTACCCTTGAGAAAAAATTGACCTTTGAATATTTTAACAAAGCACATAAAGGAGTATGCCAAGGAAAAAGAAAACATTGATAATTGAGTGTTAAAATTAGATACAAATTTTTAAAAGTACTAATACTAGTTCATATGTGAAGAATCATTCTTTTGAACGAAAACAAAACACTTTAATACCAAAAAAGACAACTACCATTTTCCTTGATATGTCTTCTGCATTTGATAGGGTGTGGAGAAAAAAACTCATAACACTTCTACATCAGTATAGTATTAGAGGATATCCATTCATCTGGATTAATGAAATCCTGAAAGACAAAAGAGTAAGAAAGCGCTACAATGGGTATTTATTCAAACACAAGATCTTTGCCGGTGTTCCACAGAGTTCTGTTTTGAATCCTCTACTCTTTTTGTTATATGTTGATTATAAAACCCCTAACCTTAGCAAAGATAGCAAAGTGGCCTGCTATGCAGATGATCTTGAGATTTGGCACTCCAGTAACGATATTCATAAATTTGAATGTGTCCTTCAGATTTCTCTATATGGAACTAAAGATCAATGCAGGAGAACTACTGTTTTTTTGAAGAATTGATAGAAGGCACAGAAATCTTATGAATTATACATCGAAGCCAGTGTATAATGAAAACATCAAATCTGAAATAATTAGGAGTCACTATGGGCGCAGAATTAAGTCTCTGTGTACATCAAAACCTGTGCTAAAGGAGCCTTAAAGAAATAAGAATCATCAAAAGCCTTTGCGGTTCAGACTCTTTCTAAGGTACAAAGAGCTTTTCTTAGGACTCTTAGAACAACATATTGCTCTTTAATAAGACCGCTTATGGATTATGCTTCTCCTATTTGGGTTCATGCTTTGAAGACCACTTTGGCGAGATTAGAAAGTATTCAAGCAAGAGTTGCAAAATCCTCTTGGGTGCCATATCTTCCTTCTTTTTTTTTATTAAAACTGGTCTTATTAGACCAATCATTACCTTTCCTTGCATTATCTTAACCTAAATACTGATATAACTACAGTGCCCATTGACTCATTAGTTTTTGTCTGAACATTGTCAATACATATTATATTAAGTTTGGTTCTCTTCAATCTTCTAACCATGGACTGGTTATCAAGAAGTTAAAGAGCCACTGTACTTGGATGAAGGTGAAGTATCTTTTCATGTTTTTTGGCCATCTTCTTTATTTCTTCTGGTATCGGAATATTTAGATCTCGGTGAATATCTTTGTTTTTTTACATACCAAAGGGCATTAACCATATTTCTCAGTACTTTATTTTGGATAATCTGAAGAATTTCTAAATTAGATTCCTTTGCACATCCCCACAGTTGACTGCCATACATCCAAAATGGTTTCAAAATCTGATTGTAGATTTTTATTTTATATCCTAATGAGAGGTTTGAATCTCTAACCAAGAGCCAATAGTGTTTACGGTATTGAATATTTAATTCCTCCTTCTTTTTCTTGATGTGGTGTTTCCATCTTAGTTTAGCATCTATCTAGGTTCATCCTAGATATTTAGCTGTATTTTCATAAGGGATGATGATTCCGTTAACATCCATTAACGGAGGATCTTTCAGTACCTTATTTGTGAAGTTGATGTGGCCTGATTTAACTTAATTCAGTTTGAATTTCCATTTATCAGTCCATTCTAGGAGTTTGTTTGTTGCTCTCTGGACTTTGTCGGTAGATATATATATATGTTTTTGTCAGTTGCTAACAATGCTGTATCATCTGCAAACATTGTTGTGGTTACTTCTGGAGTGGTTGGAATATCACAGATGTAAAGTAGGTAGAGTACTGGACCCGGTACACTACCTTGGGGTACTCCTGCATTGATTTCCTTAATTTCGGAATATTCTCCTTCCTGTTTGATTCTGCATGTTCTGCCTGTTATATATGATGTTAACAATGAAACATATTCCTTTGAGAGCATCTTATTTAATTTATAGATCAGGCCGTCATGCCACAAAAAACTGTAATGCAAAGAATGTGGCCTAGAAAATAGGAATAAGCATAAAAAAATAAAGTTCACTAACATGAGAAGAAGTCATCTACCAGATTACATTGAAAAGAGAACGTTTAAGGATTTTAAGAGTAACTCAAGACTGAAAAGGTCCTCCCCAGTACAATTTAACAAGGAAACTAGTGAACTTTTACGATTGGTGTCGGACTTGTAAACTTTTAGCTGTGGCAGGGGCACTTGATATGGACAAACCCTTCCCCACAACAAAGCAGGCTGAGGGTTTTTGTTTTTTGGGCCTCGAGGGAAACCATTCAAGTTATCCTGAATGGTGGCTCTTTGATCAACTATGGGATTTACTCATGCCATAACAAAATTCATGAGCTGTATAAAATCTCCAATGGCTGTCAGCACATGTCAATTTAACTGACAATGAGTGTACAGGTAAGCTGGCAAAAGAGGCTTGAAGTGTTAATAATGAGACAATCTTCAACGAGACCCTATTGGCACAAATCTTGTGGCTAAATTTAATTGACAGAATTCAATTTTAATGAATCAACAGCTCTGTAACATCTACAAGGATCAACTCATACAAAAAACCACTCAGACTAGGAACTCGTCATCACAAAGGAATGGCCATCAATAAGAAGGGTAAAACCTACCAAAACTGACATACCTGCCCAAACACAGAACTAACATCAACACACATTTTCTACTGTCCAGAAATCCTTACTAAATTATTCAGGATTAGAACTTTATTTCGAAGCTAAACCTTTATGGTAACAATATAGTACAGATTGCTAGAGCTGTTATTCATGTCCAAGGTGTTACCTGAAGAAGATGTCATGGACACGATATCATCATTATCGCTAACAATTGCAATGTATAAGGTTGGCCATTTCAAATGTGTCTCTTTTTCAATTAAGAACTATAATGCAACTCATTATTATCATGCATTACAAGGAATAATTTTAAATTATTGTTAAATTCTTTATAATGAATAAAGGTAAAATTAAAACCTGTGTTACAACTCAAGTTACTTAATGCGTTAAGAAGAGGATTTGTGGCAATTGTCACTAATAATTAGTCACTACTTTGTGGCAAACTTGTATATACAAGTTCTCTTGGCTCAGAATGTTGTGTAAAACATTTATGTTTGATGCCTAAATTCAATACCTGAAATATCCGCATGTATATAATTTGTGATAATTCAAGTAATTTGTTTTTTATTTTCCATCCAGGATATTGCTATAAAAAATAACTTTTCTTTCATTTTTAAAACATATATGTCAGTTTCCATTTTTAAAAAGTAACATTACCTAACTATCATTGGAAAAAAATTCACATAGTTTATCTTCAATATTAAAAAAAAACTTTCAATGTCAATTATAAACTGGCATGCATACACTGTACGTCATTTAACTGAATAATAATAATGCTTGTAATTTTTTTAATGGACTTTTTTGCAAAACAAATATGAATGAAAACTAATATTGTATTCCTAGGCCCATATTTTCCAGGCTAAATACTGAAATTAATATATCCAAAATTAGGTGATATAATCTATTGTTTCACTAGTTGTTTTTTCGGTAAAAATATAGTCTTAATGATATCTGTTAAAAAACAATTTTTTTTAAATTACTCGTTTTAATGTGTAGAACACGAATATCAATTATTTTCCCCGGGAAAATATGTAAAGTTATTCTTTTTCACATTTTAAATGTTAGTCTGTAATGGCATGTAAGCCTATAGCGTGAACGTGGTGTCATTAGCTACAACGCACTACACTACGTCTAGATTTAGTTGCAATTTTATACAACATTACTATATTCCTATATTAAAATATGCCTACAAAGTATCCAGTCAGGACAGATTTGGTTGTAATTTTGGTAAATATTTAGATTTATTACCAGTGCAGGAATATTTAAAATGTGCAAAAAATTAACTTTACGAATTTTCCACAGGAAAAAAGTTAATATTCGTGTTCTCTCATTAAAACGAGTAATTAGGAGAAACAATTTTTTTAAACAACGTCAAAAAGACTCCTTTACACTATACATGCCATTACAGACTAACATTTTAGAAAAAAAAATAACTGTCCGTATTTTCTGCGGAAAAAAGTTGATATTCATGTTCTACACATTAAAACGAGTGATTTGAAAAAAAAAATTTTTTAAACCAACATTCACAAGATTATATTTTTACCGTTTGTACTACTGTAAAAATGCTCAGATTATACCTAAAAAGGAAAAAGTTTCGAGAAATATGCAAGTAAATTTTATGTTTATGGTTTTAAAATAGTGCCCATCGTACATTTACAATTGTATGATTTTGGTGCTTATAAATGTTTACTTGAATCTGGTTAAAATTTATACATTTAAAACGTACTAATATTGGGACTTGATACACTTAAAATAAATCTATACAAATTTTAGAGAGACAAAACGTTTTTGTACTTACTAGGCTATGTTGAAGAGTGTCTCACTGAGACATTCATTGAAACTAATGAGTGCTCAAAATCTTTTGTCCCAATACGTTCTTTAACAATTTATTATTATTGATTTGGTAAGTCGTAATATTACTTGGTTTATTCATAAAATTATGTTGAATATTATGGACAGCAAAATCCACATGTAAAATTATTACAGTCAATGAATTTTAAAAAAATATTTTGTAAGAATTAAATATGAACAAATATTTGTACATAGAATATTTATGAAAATAATAATTCAGTTTATATTACAAGAAAAAGTTTGTTTTATTTCTCAAATTTGAATCTTAATATTACCAAGTTGCAAAGCAAATATCTTAAACATAATTTAAAACTATTCTTCAAAATAAGGATTATCAGATACAAAATATATTGTAAAACAAAATATACAAAAATATGTTTTTCAACAATGTTCATAAGGAAGTTGAAAGCAAATTTTAACAGCAAGTAAATATTAGGGTCTTTTTTAAAATAATACTACTCCAGAAAAAAAACTATTTTATAATACAATATTAATTAATTAAATATTATAAACAGGTAAAATTTTTTTTACAAACTAACAGCAGGAGTTTCTACACTATAAGAGATGAGCTACATGCGAATCTATTTTATAATTAGGGATATAGAGTTTAATAAACTAACTATCAAGTCCGAGTTTCTATATAGTTTATTATAGAAAATCATAAAATTACTGTTAGGAAATGAGGTTAACAAGAGATCCACCCATTCATTGTTGCGTAATAAGTGACAAATAGTTGGGGAGGAGAGGAGATTGCCTTGTTTACCAAACAGTTGATTATTTTTAATGAATGAGAATTAGGTCAATCAAGTGAAAAATATTTATTTTGATAATACAACCACAACTAGTTTGTTGCTCTTATCAAGCCTAAAAACAATATTACATTACTTTTAATTACATATATAAAATATATAGATGATCTTGAATTAGACTGGTTAAGTAAATTATGTTTTAACCTGTAAGTGTATAGGAGATATGCGGATGATGTGTTTACTATCACTCTGAAAGATAAAATAGTTGAGTTGTATCATTTTAATGAATAAAATGATACCTTAGATTTTACACATGAGGTAGAGATGGTTAATGTTTTTTTTTTCAAAAATTATTAGGTATAGTGAAAATATTATTATAGACTTTTTTTTAATTCTGACCATTCTTGATTTCAAAAGGTGGGAATGATATGTTCTTTTGTTGATGAAGTTCTGCTTTTGTCTCATTCTTTTTTTTATAAAAAAAAATCCAATTAATATACTGTACATTTATTTACTACATAATGATTATCTATTGGAATTTCTTAATTTTTATATTCAAAAGAGTTCACACTCTCCTTATATTTATCTTATTCAAATTTTCACTCATTAGTCAAATACTTTTTATTCATCTACTCAAGCTCAAATACATTCTTTTAAACTTACAGTGGATGACATTTGATGTTAATACAGTTTTTTCAAATATTAATGAATAAATTAAATTTAATAATTAATTAATGTTAGTTTTATATGGGAGAAAACTTTTTGCAGGAGGGGCGAGGTATGCAATAAAATTATATTGTCCATTTGGTTTAAAATAATTGATAACATATGACTTCAAAAAACCAGCTGATTTTATGTTATAGGTTATGTGGTAGAACAGCTGTTTTAACACATAGGGTATGTTACTCTATTTATATTATTTGTAATTATTTAATAAAAACTAACTAAAACAAAAATTTTCTTTATTGAAGTAAGTAGGAATTGACTTGAAAATTCTTTTACATTACTTGTTTACATATTAACTAATGGTCCACAGAAACCCTTGAGGCTACAGATTTACAATGTCTATTAAGCTAGATTGTTTTACAAGTAAGTTTAGAGTGCTTACTCCTTGCCAGTTTCACATTATCTAAATATATATATATATATATATATATATATATATACAAAATTTGTGCGCCATGTGAAACGTACTAATAGTGCTTTGTTAAAGTTGAATTTTTTTTTTTAATTTATAATTTTTAGGGAGTCAACAGGAAGTTTAATTACATTTCGAGGCATTTGGTGTGTTACTACGCAAAAAAAATAAAGCCTAAACATTAAATTAGTAACGTTTTACGTGTACCATTAAGAGGGGAATTGCTTAATTTTTGAAGGGTGAACAGAAGTTTCTGTAATTTTTCTCATACTCCTGATGATTTTCTGCATCTCCAAATATAATTTCTTTTGCTAAAATCGATTACGTGGGAACGGGAAATAAATACCAAAAAAATTATAAAATTAAGAAAGGAAACGAAAACTGAATTATAGAATACAATTTGTATAAACTACAGTGTAACTTAAAATACAACTCAACGCTATCTACTATGATGTGGTCAGTTGATTCCTGAAGACTTCTACTATATTTTATCACATGTATGAGATGTGTGTGAACAAAGAATGTGCTGAGAGATTTTTCAGTAATCGAATATCTCATGTCTGGTATTGGCCCTATCTGATGGCTGGTGCCTAATCGTTAGGCGAATCGATCTTCAACCGACTCATTTCCGCTTTTAAATCAGTCATACCACTTGTACACAGTCTTCAGAATTACCACATTATCTCCATACACAGATTTCAACATTTCATGAGCTTCTTTGGGATTCTTTTGCAACTTAAAAGAGAACTTAATGTTAATGCGTTGTTTAAAATCCATGATGCATGACAGACACGATAAACACAACCATACTCTAGCAGCTCTGGCAGTTGAAAGAAACTTTTTCGGATTTCGAAACTTGTAGCTGCTGGTATCAACAGATCATGCTACTAGGTAAATTATATCATATGTATGTAGTGTCAACAGTTGCAGCTATAAAAATCCATTCACCGCATTTTTTTATCATACCTCGTACATAGCTAGTTGCTCTCCTTGGGTGTCCATTTTCTCATCACAAGAAGGCACAACCCAGCCAGTTACATAATATACGACTTATATACATACTTACATAGCCTATCCGGTTTTGAGTTCTTCCTTTGCTAACCACCCATTTTTAAAATCAACTCTTAACCAGAGCCATGTTTCCCTATTCTTACTCGTAGACAGCCAATGCAAACCACCTCTTTCTCTGATTGACTGTGGCTATTTCTGCCCAGAATATGATATAGCATTAACTACATAGCTATAAGAGTTATCAATTTCAAACCATGTTTGCAGATTTGGTGTAGGGATGATGAGTTTTGGTTTGTATATTGTAAATAATTTTTAAAAAAATGAAAGTAATATACCAGAGAGTAAGGGGTATGATTATAAAAGAATACAGTATATAGCTTTAATAATTATATAATCAAGAAGAAACAAAAAAGAACACACAATATAATTATGTAAACGACTGGTAGATTTTGATAAAATATTACAAAAACCTGACATTTAACCCTCAAAGTGTTAGTAGTTGATTACTTAATCATTAGTCTGTTTTGAGCATTAGAAGTAGATTTTTAGATAGCTCGTCAGTTATTCACAAATATGTTGAAAGACAGGATATATTTTCATCTAGTATTTATGCTGCAATAAAAGTAAAAGTTAAACTACATATACCATGTTTGGAGTAAATGATCAATTTGACTATAAGAGGTGTAATAAATCAATGGTGTAAATCCCAAAAAAGATGAAGGCTATAGAACAGTTTATTAAACCAATTCATATTCTTTGCCAAAGGTACATGAAATCAAGGCAAATGTTATTTGTTTTAACCAAAATAAGAGGTTTCAACAGTTTGGAATTCAAGTACTTGAATGGTCAAAATATATGTTCATTGGAACTTAAAAGGCATTTCTTTTAGTTTCCAATACATTTACAACATCCTACAATTTGTTCAATTAGCTTTGAAAGAGGTTTTTTTCTGAATCTTGCACAAGATATACTAAACTGGTATATCTAACTAAAGTTTTTATTTCTTCCAATCTTTTTTTAACAGACATAATGAAGGCAATCTAACAACTCATTTTGTAATTTTTTAATGTACCTTTAAAAACTACTGAGGTTTTCAATACATATTGAAACAAAAGAGAGAGCTCTTTAAGACCTTAAATCATTTAATAAATTTATAGGTGGTATTACATTTGTCTTTGCTGGTAAGTTTCAAACAAGCCTCTCTTCTAAGAAGTAGAAGGGTATTGTAAAGCAGTTAAAGATTAAAACAAAAAACTCGACTGACAGGGTGTGTTTGACTCATCAGTCCCTCTCCCGTACCACACATCTAAACAACATGAACGGATTCTGGTAAATAAAAGTTTTAAAAAAATATTCAATTCACATACATCTCCCACTTGTTGGTAACTCGTTAACCAGTAAACGCATTTAACTACAATAGCCAACTCAATAAAATATTCTTTCATTTTTAAAACACAACACTTCCCACATTTCCTTTAACCCGGCAGAGGTCGCGTGAAAAATAAAATATGAGGGGTCGCACACGGTGGATTCGACCGGGTATTTTATTAATAAAAAAAAAAAATACTGAACAATATTTTATTCTAAAAATACAAGTATCGTAATAAGTATAATGTATTTACTTAAGTTCTATTAGTTGTAATTGTGGCAATAATGTACTAATTAATTTTAAATAATATTTTAAGATTTAACATATTTATTGTTTGAAAGAAATATAAGACTTTAGATAAATTGTCATAACATACGGAATCTTTTACAAAGACTTATGTTTAATAATATATTCTGAAAGAAAACTAATTTCTGAATAAGAAATTGTACTGGATGTTTACGATAGCTGTAATGTAAAAGAACCAATTTTGAAACAAAATGTGTCGAATGTTTTAAGTAAATTTATCATAATATTACAATTATAGTGATGAAATGCAACCCTACAAATTTATGATTTTAAACAAAAAGTTACATACAATTTGTCTTCATTGCACCTTGAGGGTTATAGCAATGAAATTCCTTACAGTTCCTCATCCGATTGATGCCCTAGGTTGGTAGTACAGCTGAATATCCCGCTTTATACTAATCAACAACGTCTACTCCCCCTTTTGTTGGATTGTAAAATGTTTGGATGTAGAGTTTATTTTTACCTCCAGCTTTGGAATCAATTTCATCATTATTATGCATGGTTGAGATGAGAATAACTACTATATTATGGACAGTAACTTTTAATTCCCTCTAAACCCAAAAATGTTTGAGGTTACGTGTCGATATTTTGTACCAATGAATTCCGTTGGAATGTGTAATTCTTCTTCGTCTCCTGACTACTCTGATTCCTCTTGAACTTCAACATGATCTTGTTGTTCATCATCTGAATCCGGTTCTTCAACGAGTTCAACAGTAGGACCGTCACGAGAAAGTTATCTTCGAACACTACCAGGATTTTCAATCCTTTCTCCCCTTTCCACGCTATCTAACAGTCTGGCAGATCTTTCTTCCTCTGCTCGATTCATATTGCGTAGTAACACAATAAATATAACACTCAACACACTAAACGATCAATAACACAAAAACGAAATTAAAAATTATGTCACACTTTAGCCCATGCGAGGGGTGAAGAAAACAGTGAAGGCCTGGGGGAAAAGACCGTGACGCAACCCCTACTGGGTTAAAAACGCTTTGGAATGACTGTAAGATGATATTAGAGTAGAAATAAAGCAAATAGATACAATGAATCCCATTTTCAATGAACTGAAATAATGGTTTTATTTTCAACCAGATTTAAATTCTAACAAAATATGGCTGAAAATTTATTACAATTAATTACCCCTTATTCTTACCTTTTGATAACTACTCTTAACAATGATAAAATCGATTTAGGCAAACATTTTCACATTAAAATAGATACAATCTCAAGCAGTATTCCAACATTTTTTTAATACCTGTATACTTTGCAATTACAAGAAAAGCCCACTAATTCTTAGGTGACTATAGCATTAGCAGTTAATGAAAATGATAAAAAAATATATAAAACTTTAATATAATATAAATAACAACTAATAAGAAAACCCAGGAATACAATGTGGAACAGCGGGCTGTATCTTACAACAAAATCTAAACAACAAAGAGGTCATACAAATAATTCTTTACTTTAAAATTGTCTGTGTTATGTTACTTTTATACACTCTTGATGCAGAAATATTTCAGAAGAGATGACTAGGGAATAGCAATTACAAAATTAAAATACTGTCTACAATAAGTTGGAACTACATCAATTGTTATCCTTCGAGTACTCACACAACACCTCCAATGTTAACATTTACATCCAAATCATTGCCATTATAATGTTGTGTTTCTTGATTAAGTACTTTACGATTTGATATGGCTTTCCTATGATCAAAATAACGTTGAACAAATATCAGTAACAGAACTAATTTTACCAAACCAATCATGACTGTAAAACTGTTATTATAAAATAAGTATACTTCATTTTATTTTAAACCTCAAAAAATAATTGGATTGGTGTAAAAAGAGGTGTAAGGTTAAAATAACTAAAAATTAATATAAAAGTTAGGAATAAATTTTGCACAAACCAAAACACTATTACATAGTTTTAATTATCTATTTTCTTCGGCTCTGGTGGATGCTGAAGGTAAAACACTAGTCAGGAAACTCCTAAACCTGGTAAGAGGGAAGGGGCTATTTGACTAGATCAGGGAAATAAGTACAATATACCTTAAGGTAGCAGTGCTTCGGGCAGTTTAAACCCGCTCCCAAGTTTAAAAAAAAAAAAAAAATCTATTTTCTTAATAAATAAAAATGGATGGACATTAAATGTACACATATTTTAAAACTAAATATTAATAAATACTTAAATTATTTATAATTATATTCTTGAATTTTGTAATTCATTCTGTTCGGTGAATTTAATCCCTTCAACATTAGTTTATGGCCATCCGAACTTTAAAAGTTCGGATAGTCATAAACTAATGTTAAAGTAATTAATTATAATTATATATTTAAATACAGGTTAGTTCTGATGGAGCTAAAAGCTTATTTCAGATTTTTTGGACTAGATAGGAGACTGAAAGACTTAAATTTGTTAATAGTTTGGTCTGTAATTTTTTAATAAGATACACTAAAACAGTGACATATTGATACATTACAGACACACTGTGCCCTTTGTCAACCAGAGAGAGAAACTGAATCGAATCACAGATACGTATAGAAGTATGACATATATATTTTAATAGTAGCTTGAGTCTTTATTACACTTCATAGAAGCAAGTCATTAAAAAAAGAATTGTTTAAACATATAACAGAGTTTATTTTAATTTTTGGCACAACTTTTTAACATTTTTATTTAACCATTATTATTCATGGATATAATTTTGTTGAATGTTTATAATGTTTTTAGCTCAAGAATGTTTTGTACTAATAATCATAATTTTTTAACCATACTTGATGTAATTCCTAAACCTATTATATTTTAGTCTGAACTATTGTGAACTTTTTGTTGTTTTAAAAACTGTTCTGTATTAGTAGATCCTATATACAAAAACATTAAACCCAGGTACCAAAATTGATAAAAAAATAATACTATGATAAAATAAAAGATGCTAACAATAAAAACATATTGTACAACAAAAATAAAAAATAATCTCAAACTAGAATTATGAAAAAACATTATCAATTATTTCAACCCATCCACCAAGAAGCTTAAATAGATAAACATTATTCTGTTGAAAAAAAAAGAAATGTTATAACTGTTTAAAATAAAATAACTAAAAACATACATTTTATCCTCAAAGAATAATTCCTGTTGTGAAGGAGTGGATGGCTCTACACGTAATGGACTATAGCGATATTCGCTGATATCAAAATTTGACCACATTTTGTTTATAAGTTGATAATGAGCACAAAATAATCAGCAGAAAACAGCAACAAAACAACATTATACACTGGAAGCAAGAAACACTACTGTAACTAAATAAATATTAATTGATTAAGTAAAAACCTTAATAACAATTTTAAAATGTATTGAGCAAATAAAAACAAAATCCAAAATAAAAACTATAATCCTTGACTAAATGGTAATCAACTTCAATTAATTTTATTTTAATAAATCATTTCTAAATGAGAAACAAGTGATTTCAAGTATCGAAATACATAAATACTGGTCACAAAGCTATGCAAGACATTGTGTTCCAAACTACACTTTACAAACATAATACTGTAACAACATTTTTTACACAAGTTTCACTAAATTACTATACACCTGTGTTAGAATATAGTTAAAAAAAAGTATCTGGTTAGGATAGATTGGTTATAAAAAAAACTAAAGCTCAAACTATCAGAATGTAAAATATAGCATTTGTAAAGTGAAATACAGGATCATTATGCCACTCGTGAGTAAACATTCAGTTTATAAAAAGGCATGTGGTAAGATAGCACAGTTCTGACTGCATAAACATATATATAGTTTCCTGATTTGAGTTTTATCATTAGTCTAGTTATATTACTTTGACAATCTATTCTAACTAGGTATTTCGTAGGTATATTTTAATGTATGTATATTAATGTAATAGTATAAAATAAACTTATACTATTTTGTATTAGTTTCAACACTGAGATTTTGCACTTTTTAGACACTATTATTTGTTATGCAGTGCTTGAAATAATTTGTTTATTGTTTACAAAGCATGTTTGTGAAAAGGAAAATAATTGAAGTTAATTACCATTTGATCAAGCATTACCAATAAAACTAATAAAATCATATTAGTGAAATACTTATATCTACAAAGCATTTACAATAAATATATATCGTTGAAGTTATACTTTTGAATTTACAACATAAAAACAAAAACTATCATGCATTTAAATGCACAGAAAATAAAACACACAACATAAAATACATGCTTACTTAATATTCCATTTTACAAATAACATTTATAAGAAAACAGTTTTACAGATTATTCATTTTTTAAATATATTTAAAAATCTATTAAATCTTTGTTGGAAAAGGGTGAAATGATGTTAATATCAGACTCAGAGAATTCATCTACATTAGTCAATTCAGATCTATAAGGTCTTATTTTAATAAACTGTTTATTTTTTTAATTACTTAAACAATAGTTTATGACTATCCGAACTTTGAATTTAGTAAATTTGTTAAAACTTACAGAGACAGAACGTTTTCGATCGCTATGTGCCGATCTTCATCAGTGTCTTCTGCTTGGAGATGTTGGGTCAAGCGGTGACGGTTTTAAAGGTAGGTTTTCGATAGTATCAAAGAGTATGTGTGATTTGTATTGTGTTTGTTCGTTTAATATGTTTGTACTTTGTGTTTTTGTGTGTCTGTAAATTTCATATTGTTCTAGTGTGTTGAGATGTGGTCCTTTTTTGTTGATGTGTAGGATTTCTAAGTTTTGGTAAATCTCTGTGTATTTGTGTCCTGTATCTTTTATGTGGTTGTAAAATGTTGAGTTGGTGTTCTGTTTGTGTTCTTCGACTCTCTGTTTAAAGCTGCAACCTGTTTGTCCAATGTAGAACTTGTTACATTCGTCGCAATTCAGTTTGTATAAGCCTGGTGCTTGTAGTTTATCCTTGTTGTTGTTGTTGTTGTGTTGTATTTTGTGTTGTAGCTTGTTATTAGTTTTGTATGCTATTTTGTATCCTGTTTTTTGAAATTTGTGGGCTATTTTGTTTGTTGTTTTGTTTATGAATAGTAATGTGATGTATTTGTTTTCCCTGTCTATAGTGTTCATTTTAGTGTTTTTTTGTATTTTGTGCCATAGTTTGTCTATTATTGTGGTGTTGTATCCATTTGTGTATGCTAAATATTTAATTGTGTCTAGTTCTTTGTTTATGTTTTCTGTGGTCATTGGTACTTCTTTAAGTCTAAGGAGCATGGATCTGAAGGCTGCGTGTTTGTGTTGGATAGGGTGGTTTGAGGTGTTGTGGATAAGTGTGTCTGTCGTTATGGGTTTCCTGTAAATGTCGAAGCTGTGTTTTTGTGTGTGGCTTTTTGTTATGGTTAGGTCGAGGAAGTTTAGGGATCGGTTGGTTTCAATTTCTGAAGTGAAGTGGAGTTTTGGGTGTGTTTTATTAGTGTAGGTGAGGAGTTGTTCGCATTGACGGGAGTTGCCTCTGTATAGTGTTATAATATCATCGACGTATCTGTGCCAGTAAATAATTTTGTGTGCGTGTGTATTGTTTGTGAGTATTTTGGTGTTTTCTGTGTTGTAGAAAAATTTCGCTTAAGACACTACTGATAAGACTTCCCATGGGTAGGCCATCTGGTTGTGAATAGAAGTTTGATTAGTGGGTGAAATAGTTTTGTTCGGTGATGATTTGGAGGATGTTTATGATTTTGGTAACGTGGGTTTTAAGTATGTTGTTCTGTATTAATTGGTTTTCTAGGATGTTGAGCGTTTCGGGTATGGGTATGTTGGTGTACATATTTGTTATGTCGAGTGATAGTAGTGTTGAGTTGTGTGGTATGTTTATGTCTTTTATTTTATTTATGAGATTTGTTCTGTTTTTTATGTGTGTTTCTGTGTTTAAGTTTATGGATTGTCTGATTATTTTGTCCAAGTGTTTTGCTAATTTATGTGCAGGGGCATTCTGGTAGTTAATGATGGCTCAGATGGTGACGTTGGGTTTGTGAATTTTTGTTTGAATCTTAGGAGGGTTGGCCAAAAACCGTTATATAACTTCAAAGTTATATGGATGTCATTGACCTGACTTTAAATGAGTCTTTCAGTGGCCAAATCTCTTGGCAATTATCACTTTAAAACACCTACAAGATGAATGGACAGTTTCAAGTAGAGACACAACATTATTTGGAATTAAATCTGTAGTGAATCAAAAGATGTAGATGATCATGTTGTTAATGAATGGAAAACAAATTTGCAAGATTTGATTGCAGATTATGAATTTAAAAACATTTCTAATGCAGACGAAAGTGGTTTTGTTTTTTTGGGCATTGGCAACAAAATCACTCATAGCTAAGGGGGAAATGTGCTTGGGGGTAAAATGTCAAAAGAGAGACTTACAGTATTATTGTGCGGGAAGTATATTGATGCTTGTGATTTTTCTGGACAATGACACCTGCCACGTACACATATTGCTTTCGAATGTAATGTGCTTGGGGGTAAAATGTCAAAAGAGAGACTTACGGTATTATTGTGCGGGAAGTATATTGATGCTTGGGATTTTTCTGGACAATGACACCTGCCACGTACACATATTGCTTTCGAATGTAATGTGCTTGGGGGTAAAATGTCAAAAGAGAGACTTACGGTATTATTGTGCGGGAGTATGTTGATGCTTGTGATTTTTCTGGACAATGACACCTGCCACGTACACATATTGCTTTCGAATGTAAAACTGGCCTAGTTCCCACCTAATGCTGCACCCTATGGATATGGATATTATTTACACATTTAAATCGTACTACAGGTGCTATTTAAATCAATCTTCAATTTCAAATATATAGAAGAAGCTCAAACAAATTAAAAATGAAATAATGACAAAGTGTTTTGTTTAAGCAGGGTTTGGCGAAGTTATGATACAGACGATTTAAGAGAAGCAAGTGAAAATGAAAATGCAACATCCAATCTTTGTAGAGATAAAAACTGCTATGTAATTCTAATGAATTTATTTCCGATGATGACTATCTTCACACAAATCCTAACTTTGACAAATCGACTATAGATCTTTTAGCTATCAGAACTGTCAAAAATCGAAGAAGATGGAAATGAAGAGGAAGCAGCCAGAGGATCAGAGGTAGAAACAGAGATATGTAGCTAAAAACACATGCCTCTAGTAGCATTTATAGGTGTAATACACTAAAGTGTAATATTGTACAAGTTATTTTTGGTTAAAAACTAGTAGCTCACGCGAAGATGTAATCAATTATTATGAAGATATGTATTCATGATGCCCTATAAAATATAAGTGCCGTCATGCAGTTCACTGTTGATTCCAGCTCTTCCCTTTTTCTTGAACTATTGTACTCTGTAAAGGACTTTATCCAATAGGATATGGTAATTAAATAGTGGAAACAAGTTTCTCAGTTAGACTTTTGGAAGAAATAAGACTAATATGTACTTGGGTAACTTTTGTGTAAAAATAATAGGTAATCATTTATTTATGTTTGGGTTATTTCCTGAATGTGTAGCGTAGTGATTTAGTTTATTAAAAGTAAATACTGTACCATATTATATCAAAAATCAACAGCTTCTCTCATAAACAGTATGTAATACTCCTATACTGTGTAAACTAAAATTATAGAAGCACATATGACTTCTAAAAATGTCATTTGTAAAATGTGGAAAATTGTCTAATTTGGAAAATGTGTTTGGTCCCTTGTAATTCAGTTTTGAACAAGTTTCACTGTAATTTATTGCTACATTAAAAACTAAGTGTGTAGTAATTCAACATAGAGTAAAATAGTGTTCTGTTTTATAAAGAAATATTCAGTTTATATAGTCTGATGTGTATTTGTACAATACAAATATAATCTGATGAGGTTTTGTTAGAATAGAATAGATTATTTTTTTTTTTTAATCACTCTATTACGATAACATTTAATGGAAAATTTGTTCAAATTATATGAAAAAAATACATATAGGAATAAAACCATAAACTGATATGTAACAAAAAAATATCAAGAAAACAACTGTATTTTATGACAGCAAACTGCATTCTGAAATACGATAGTTCATAAACTCAATCTTTAAGTACAATGACAATCTGATAACAAAGTTTTTTACATTCTGTTTGGTAAAGTTCTTGAAATTGTCTAGCTAGATTTTCTGTCAAACTACTGCTCATAACCTGTTGTGCCTGATCTACGACACAATAATTTATTTATAAACTTTAATAGTTATTAACCTCATGTTGTTATTTCTTATGACTGAACGTTTTTGAATACTAGTGGTAGTTAGCATATGGTAAACTTTTATTAGTGAATATTTAAATTATAACCTTTGAAGTGTTTCAATGAACAGTATCTAATGGAAGGCGGTGGACGCACCAGGCTTCATCTACTACACTTAGGACGAACATTTATTCCACGTAAGTTGTGTTTTTAGTTAATCCCTTTATTCCAATTTTGTGTTTAAACTCTTTGGTAGATTATAACCTTAAAGCAACTCACAGGTTTGTCCTTTTTAAATTTATCTATGTGGTCATCCGGTAATTTATTATTAATATTATTTATTATTTCTGTTTTGGTGTCAAACTTAAGGGCTGAATACATACATTCATTGTTTACAAGCTAATTTTTGTTCTTCTTATAGCAATATTTTAATATACACAGGTTTAACATAGTGGGGTAGTTCCTTAATAAAGGAGATTGTGTTTGAAACCGAAGTTGCATTTGTATGGTCATATTTATTGCATGATTTAACCACTATTTTTGGTTTCTGATATTTAAAATAAGATAATTCCTATTTTAAATTATTATTCAATAATATTTGTGAAAAAGCCAAAGTTGGTGTAAAGTATGTGAATTTTACCAAATACACACACACTTTACAACCTACACAGTGGCTAGTTAAGACAGGTTGGTTATAACAAAGTAATAAGTTTACTAATAGTAATATTTAACTTGCCAAATGATTGAACTTGTCATTACACATGCATATATTTTTAACCAGAATATTTAATAAATTCAAAGTTTCTTAAGAAAAACATATTATTGTAATCAAATTTAGATACAAAGAATCCAGTAAGGGAAGATTTGGTTATAAAAAATGTTTAGTACATAAGCTACTCAGGCAAGTATGTCTCAAAATAGTGCTAAATATGTTCATAAATTAAGGTCATTTATATATTGTGACAACTACTTAATTTACAAAGGAAACTTTATTTTTATAACCAAATATAACTAGATACTTTGTAACTATATTTTAATATAGCCACAAATAGTTTTGTAATATAACGCAGAGTAAGCTACTAGATAACAAAGTGTTTTACTAATTAGGTAATGCTTCTAACATGATACAGGAAAGTAATGTAATATTTAACCACTGTAAAAATATGTCAAGGATTACCAAAAAAATAATTCTTGTAACTTAAGCTAACTGGATGCTGTATTAGACATTAGCGCTTATGATGGGTAATACTTGATTAAAAGAATTCCAACTTTAATTTCTTTTTTTTTAATTTTGTTATATGTTACTGAACCATATGCTTTATGGTTCTTGCCAAAACAAGAAACAATTGATTTCAAGCACAGTAAAACATAGCTACTACAAAACTCAAAGTAATGTAATTCAGTGCTTTGTAGGTATATTATAATGTATAGCTACAAGAAAAACATTTGGTAATTATTAAGATCAGCAACTACCGCTGCGATAGGCAAAACTTTTTTCCTGATCAATTTGATTTTGCTGAACACGAATCTGAAGTTTTTTATACTACGCATATATTCACACATATAAACACATATTCACATAAAAAAAATAACCTAACCTAACCTGTCTTGTCTTTGGTGTTTAATAACGCTCCGATCGGCAAAATTTTTTTACTCTTGATAGATTTGACCTTGCTCAACACTAATCTGAAGATATTTTTAACGGCAAACCCATATTAACCTAAGAAAACCAGGTCAGGCGAGGTTAGGTTATTTTATTTTCTAAATGTGTTTGCAGTAAAAAAATTCAGGTTCGTGTTCAGCAAGGTCAAGGAAAAAAATTTGGGTGATCAGAGCAGCAGTTGCTGGTCTTAATATTTACCAAACATTTACTCTATTGTATTGTATTGTTGCACATTGAGTGTATAATACAAATTTGAGCGTATATTGTGTGTTTTACATTGTGATTGTTTCACATTTTGCACATTATAAACAGTTTTTATGTTGGTGTGTCCATTTGATCAAGAATTACTTTGTGGTTTTTATAATCAAATTTATCCTTAACTAGATATATATATGGTGTGAATTTACATTGTAGATTGATAATGAGTTTTTATAAAAACCAAATACTTTATAGCCATATACTATACTGCAATGCAGCGCTGTTTTACAACAAAAACCTGATTTTACAACTAGCGCTGATTTTATACCCATAAACCTTGCCCTAAACTTGTGATAATATATAAACTTTTCAAAAATATGTAATTTTTGGGGTGTGGAAGGGTGAGTGGAAGTTATTGTAATTTTCTCCATGTTTCTGCATTCCACAGAATAATTTTCTTTGCCATTCATTACCAATTACGAAGAGGAAGAAAATGGGATATAAATACCATAATCTCTTTCTTCTTGTTTAGAAGGTAATTTATGTGAAAACGGAAAAAAGTATAACTTGAGCCAATCTTGTAGCTTGTATTAAATAATTCAATTCAAAAAGCATCTGCTAAGAAACTATAGTTTTTTATTAGCCAATTAGTTGCATCATACAAATAACGAATTATAAATAAACCTCTAGATAACATCATCTTCCCTCAATTTCATAAATTCCGCCGCAATACAATAATTTCTCATTTTAGAATATACATTACAAAAATTTCGGCATTTTAACCTTAAAAATAAAGACCATTCTGTAAAATGACTCTATCTTTAAACTTAAGTTTTTCTTTTGAAACAAATCACAGGTGGTAACAGTAACGTACATAAAGATTGTTATAAAAATCAATGTTACAAAATTCAATAAAATCTTACATTTTGTCTTCTTCATAGTAGAAGTCATCATCAAATTCCAACATTTTAAAGGTTTTTCACTATATTCTTTATTTAAAATATTTACATGAACATATTACTCCCATATACAAACGTCAAAACAATTATTATAACTAAAAACAAAAACGTTTTTGTTATCAATACACCACGTCAAGAAAACTAAGCAGTTTTACACATTCAAAAAGATAACTTGCATTATGTGATTTACAACTCACAGATATTTCAACATAATATCATTGGCTTTGGCACTTCAAAGAGTATACTGTCAATAAATTATACGTAGCAATATATAACAAGAAAATACTGCAAAGTATTTAGTTCCAATAAAATTTATTAAAGTTGGTTATAGTAATCATATTGATTTAATTGATAAATATAAATAATTATTTAAAGAACTAAGTGAAAAACCAAGAGGAGTAGCTGGTTAGCTTCATTAATTAAACGACTATTTCGAAACGCGTCACCAACCAGGCCCGTCCAAAGAAATTTCGAGCCCTCAAGCAAACTTGGGGACGGGCCCATGGACAAACATGAGTACAGGCTCCTGAACAAACCTGAGTACGGGTCCCGTCATTAGTTTTGTTGAAATAAACTGCCGTTAGTTTACAGCAGCTAAAGCCGCAGAAAAAAAAATACCAATCCACCAGGCCCTCTCCGGAGCTTGGGTCTCTGGGCTTTTGCTACCCTCTCTGGGCAGACTTGTCACCAAGTAAATTAAACTCTTGAATTTTGTAGTCCATTACTTTCGGTGAAAATTAATTAATTAATCAATATCTGTTAGATTAGTTTATGACTATCCGAACTTTAATTTCTCGGTTTTTATGTATGTGTCTGTGTTTAAGTTAATAGACTGACTAATTATTTTGACCATTTGTTTTGCTAGTTTATGTGCATGGGCTTTTTGGTAGTTGATGATGGCTCGGTTGTGTACATTGAGTTTATGAATTTTAGAAAGAGCACGGAGGGTAGGTGCTTTAGGATGGTTAAAGAACGGATAGTCATTAGCTAATGTAAGTAATTAGGTAAATTAATAGTTTTCATTAAATTTTCGAAACATTTACTTATGAAAACTTATTACATAACGAACCACTACTGCTAATTCTATTATGATGTAGTTGGGTGTAGCTTAAAATATTTTTCATACTATTCAGTTATAGTAGTCAATCATTTTATTTAGCTTTTTTAGAATTTGTAGGTTTGATGTTAATTTTTGTGCAATTGTCTTTGTGAATTAGAGATGTTATACATATATTAGTATTAATAATACATAATACAATATATAATAAATGCATGATACAATATTTAATACACACTTACACGCGTCCGTACTAACTCATACAAAACTTACACACACACACACACACACACACAATACAAATATATATATATATATATATATATATATATATATATATATATATATATATCACTTTCACTATATGTACTTAAACAAGAATCTTACTAAAAGTACGAACTTAAACTGGAAAATAAATACACCATAAAAAACTGAATTAAACTAAGATAAAAACTAAAGAAAGACTAAAAACAATAAGCATAACCAAAAACACTAAATTTATATCATTTGATATCACACACATATAAGTAAGATTCTTGTTAAAGTACATATAGTGAAAGTGATAAGTGGATACAAGAAAACAGTGTACATATACAAGAATCTTACTTGCTATATTTGTGTCTACAAAAACCTACAGTTTTCTACAAAGCTCGAAAATGCCAGCACGGTAATTGATAAGCTTCCGACAGTCGACTCGCAAGACTTTAAACACTAAGTGCTAAGTGAATACAAAATATTTTAGTATTGCTTAGTTACATAAATAAATACACATACACCTGTAGATGTACAACCGGACTCACGTTTTAATATTTTAAAAGAAATAAAACCTGAATGTTCACCAAGTGAACATTTTTATTTTTTAAATATTACAAAATTTAAGAAGTATATAATTTACAATGCTTTCTTGAAAGTGCGTTAAAAGCTGCATCCTCCTTTGAAATCATTTTCACAATGGTATAAGTTAGATATGTTAGCTAGCTAGCATAGTATTTCAAATACTTATCGGAAATTTAATTTATTAAGCCACGTACTTTGGTATGTATTTCTGTCTTTCCCGTTATTGTAATTTTATTTGCCCTATAAAATATCAACTGTTGTATTGTTGCATTCGATTTTTTTAAATAATGGTTTAATATTGTTATTAGTAGTAGTGTATATATAACAATTTTTATTTTTATTATGGCAAGCATAAAATATATAAGAAAGAATTTAAATTGAAACTAATATTGTAACTTAATTAAGTTTTAAAATAAATAATAAATTTAATCCTGGGCATATACAACAATTCGTTTTTGAAAGTTGTATAACTGATATCTAAAAGGCGTTTGACTTTCTTGCCATGTGTTCTTATTTTACGGTTTTCACCTCCACGTCGTGGAGTTTGTTCACTTTTACAGACACAGACGCTATACAGGTATTATTGTATGTGTTATGTGATCGAGAGCTACTTTAGTCTATAACACTTTTTTACGATGAAGAACATTTTGTTATTAGGCTTGTTGGTTTTTCCTGCATTAATTTTGGCATTTAAAGGTAAGATATTATCTTTTACTATAAACATGTTTTTTTCTTTTTAATCTTTCTTAAAGAATTACAAGTTATAACCTGGTAATTTAAGAAATTAACGTGGCATGTGACATTTAAACATATTTTCTATTGATGTCTTATTATTTAGGGTATTAATTTAAGAATTAAGTTACATATACTATATGTAGGTTATATATTGTTTTTAAGCATAGTCTAGATTTATGCTATAAATACTATTTGGCGTAAATATGTTTCCTGAAGATTGTAATAATCTTCCTTAAAAAAAAAAGAAATAAAGTGAATATCATTTGCCTTTTCAAACAAATGCTATCGTGATTGATTTGATGAACAGAAAAAATATAATATTGCCAGGATTGTTTCCAGTAAATGGTTAGTGTGCACAGTTTTAAAATATAACCTACCTAACTCAATTACAAGTTTCTAACAAATATTCAACGCTCTCTCTCAATGTTTTTGTAATCTTTTCTAATCACAGGTAAGATTTTGATACCATTTTTACCAGCACTATTACCTTGTATGGGGGAATTACAATTTTCCAAAATTGTTAATTTGTGGGGTGTGAGTGAGAGTTGTAAGAATTTTTTTCACATCATATTCCTGATGACTTTGTGGGTGGGCAGGTCTAATTTTTTATGCTAAAATCGTACAAATGGGCAGGGGAAATGATATTTAACATATTGGTACTTTAAACAAATCTTAATAATATTAAAATAAGTAAAAGTAGAGTCCTTATTATAGGGAACATAATATAACAATACAATCGAATTTTGGTTTTTGAAAGAAATGCTTAAATCATTAATACTATTAAGAGAGGTATATGTGAAATTAGTGGGCATAAATGATATAACACTAATAAAAGTCAGGAGGAACACAGGGAAAAAACAACAGCAATACTTTACCAAATATTATTCAACTCTTTTTTTGTATTAAATCTCATATACATACATTAATCATATTATAAAAATATGTGATTTGAAATGTGCCGAACAATAAATACTGTTTGAAATATGTGAAATTTGAAACGACCAGAACATAACACGCACACATAAATGTTTTGGTAGTTATAAAGGTCATCAACTACTGTCCTGATAGGCAAAACCTTTTTATTCCTGGTCAATTTGACCATGCTGAATACAAATCTGAAGTTATTCTTTACGGCAAACATAAATTAATATGAAATAAACTAACCTAACCTGACCTAACCTAGGTGCTTATCTTAGAGGTATTTTGATGGGTAAAAAGTTTATATTGCACCAAGTTGGTTTATGTTCACCTGGGTTTGCTCTTAAAAATGAACCAACCTTGGCTGAAACCCTCCACCCACAATTTTCCTGCCTATTTTTGGCAATGAAACAACCTTCCAATATCTAAATTCGAGTCTGTAACCTTTACTATGTTATTGCACTTCAAACAGTTCATTTTCATCAGGAACACGTTGTGCGAACATAAAGCCTCAAACACCCGCTTTTCATCGAACAGACAAGTTTCAAAAAATAATGTGTGGCAAGATTGTCACAGTCCATTGTCTCTCTCTCTCTCTCACACACACACACACACACTAAATACCAGCTTTTTCTGTTGAAAAGTCAAAGCAGTATCTGTTGGTCAATCAGAAAGCATCTTTCAGGTCCTGTGGCTACTATAAAAAAGATGGTTGATTTTGGTTGCCGCTTAAAATAACACAGATTCGCGCCTTATTCCGTTGAAAAGTTAAGTGACACATGTCGACCAATCGGAAAGCATCTTGTGGGTCATGTGACTCAGGTTTGTCGATAAGATCCGTGCCTTTTTGACAAGAATAAAAAATTGTGGGTGATCAGAGCGTTAGTAAGCACCTAGCTCAGGTTAGGTTAGGCTAGGTCATTTTATGTTAATTTACATTTGCCGTTAAAAATAACTTTAGATTTGTGTTCAGCATTGTCAAATTGACCAGGGATAAAAACATTTTGCCGATCAGAGCGGTAGTCGCTGATCTTAATAATTACCAATGTTTCTTTTATTTGATCACTTAACAATGCATTTAAATAAACACACACCAAGTACCTGCTTAGGATAAATTTGGTTGTAGCAAATTGTAATTCAACTAAAGGTATCATTGAATTGTTGAGGAAGTTCAGCCACATAAAGTAATATAGTTACACACAGTGTACGACATAGTTCACTGTACAGTCTGTTGTCAATGTCATTATGACAGTATGGCATTATATATAAACTTGATGCTATTCACATACATCTGCCAAATTAATAGCTCGATTGTTTCATTTTTATCAAATTGTTTGTTTTGGTACAGAAAGTTTGTTTTATTATTTTTTTATAACCAAATTTTTTTTGACTAGTTACTTTGTACTTACCTCTAATTATAAGTATATAGTATTGAAGTAAAGTGTGATTATGTTTCTATAACATGATAATTTGTGTAAATTTTATCCAATATTTGTGATTTACGACCCTTCAAATCATCTGCTTCTTGTTTGAAGTGATAATTTGAGTAAGATTTGTAAAAAAATTCAAAGTTGAATCGTATTTGATAAAGTATTATCAATAAAACATGTTGATAATCAATTTTAAACCCTAACTACAAATATTTACACAATCTATACACATTTTGCTAATATAATCAGCATCACTAGAAGGTTAAAAAAAACCTTCTAATTTTATTTTTGAAGAAGTTGGAAATTAACATAGGTAACATCAAGACAATGGCTTTAACTTATAAACAACATTAAAACAAATCCTTGTACATTAAAGTTCTAAGAAAGGAAAAGTAGTAACAAATTAAAAATTATGTATAAAAATCATACCATTATTTTCAAAGTGAATACAAAACAGAATTTGGAATAGGGCTTCTATCTGACTATATTTAAAAAAGTACTTAACTAAGTGAATATGTAATGGCTTACTTGCTGACGCGTTTCAAAACATTTGTTCCTTTTACGAAGCTAACCCTATACTGGCGGCATCGGTTAGGTACAAAGTCGTAACGGGATGGATTTATGACTTTGGGATGGGATGGATTATTTTGGTTGTGTGCCATATAAATAAATAGGCTGTTGGCTTCAAAATGTGTGTTAACATTTAATATGTTTTCTTTATCTGTTGCGTAGAGTTTAGATAAAGAAAACGTATTAAATGATCACACACGTTTTGAAGCCAACAGCCTTTTCCATTACATGACACACAACCACAATAACTCACCACCATCCCACAGTCATAAAACAATCCTGTTATAGGCTTTGTACATAACCAATGCCGCCAGTAGAGAGTTAGCTTTGTAAAAGGAACAAATGTTTTGAAATACGTCAGCAAGTAAGCTATTATGTATTCACTTAGTTAAGTACTTTTTAAATATAGTTAATCAGTGAATTCAAGATGATTACATCAAGCAACTTCCATCTGAGCTTAATAAAATCTCAGGATTATATTTACTAATATATAATTTTTCAAAACTATTCAACATTTTATTGTTACCAACATTCTCAATTAATTTGACACTATTAATATCTAAATAATGACTAATCTAATATATGAATAGCAATACTTGACAGAGATTTTTTTGCCTGACTTTACGCAGTTCCCTTATTTATAATGTACCAAACTACTTGCCCCTACTTAGAACACCTCATGTGATTTTAGCTTTGCAATTTTTTGAAAGCAGTTTGCTATTTTGGGATTCCTAACTTTTACAATGACTAATAAAAGGAAGAAAGTAATTTAATCAATTAAAAAGAAACTAGAACTAATAGAAGATAATAGTTTCATCAACTAGCACTTTGTAAAAGCAAATTAGCTTACAGTTTCAAGTGATGAAATATTTTCTATAGATGTGTTTATATAGGAACATCTTATTATTATTTTGTTTTTTTACAAGGTCCAGAAATATATGTATCTGCTCAAGATGATGAGGGTGATGATGATCTAGTCGATGTAGAAGGAGATGTAGATTCAGAAGAAACTGCAATGACAGACGAAGGAGGGGAAAGTGAAGATGGGAAAGATGACAATAAGTCTGGAGGATCTCCTGATGCAGCTACCACAGTATTGTTTACAAAACCAGTAGTTACAGCTGGTAGTCCTATGGGTTTGTATTTTTTTCAAATTTTAAGTCTTCCTAAATGAGAGTTTAATTTTATTTTTCAAAGCATTTAAATTTATTGGTTACTAATGTGAGCCCTCCCTCACGTTGCTGGTCCCGAAATCATAATTTTTGAAATAAGAAAAGAAAATCTGACATCTACAAGACACTGTTTTTCTTCATTTCATTAGATGTTTAAACATACAAATCTTAGCTGTTTAAACATGTGAGCACGCAATATATAATTGTTTGTGGTAAAAGGTCGAAGGTTCCAAATCTAATCAATGGTCAATGATTGTCCTTGTGCCTTGTTTATGGTTATTGCAAATGCGACTCAAAGTTGAACAGCTTTGGTTGATTAAAATTTCGTAAGAATATTATCCGCGATCCTACTATTAATATCAATAAATGTGTTAGCAATAATTGTAGATAGAATTTAGAAATTTTAAACAGTTTCAAATAATTACTAATTTATTTTTATTTTTACATAATGTTCATAATTTTTTTAAAATTAATTTAAGTAACGCTAGTATGGATATACATTTTAACATTAAACTTATGGAAGCCTCTACACTGAACCATCCTAAACCTCTGGGGCGGAGTCCTGAGGATGGATCTACACTAAATTTCACACAAAGCATCTTGGAAATATCTTAAACAATCCCTCCAAATTGTATTAACTTCTGTTTAGGAGGTTAGATGTCCATAAGACACATACATATATAAATATATATATATATATATATATATATATATATATATATATATATATCACTTTCACTTTAAAGCAATAAAATACACACAGGATAACAAACAAAAATTAAATGAAGAATTAGATAACATTACAAAAATAGCAATAGAAAATGGATACAACAAACACATTATAAAAAATATATACAATAAATTCACAAAAAAACCTAACCTCAACACAACACTACAACCGGAACACGAAAATAATGAAAATAAAAAAATCTACCTAAAATATAAATACACCAATAACAAAATTGAAAAAATAACAAATATATACAACAAAGAATACTACACTCCAACTTACAAACCAAACAACAAAATAATAAAATATCTTAATAACACAAACCACAAAACAAATTCAGAAAAACATAACCTATCAGGAATTTACAAAATCACATGCAACAACTGTAACGCTTTTTACATAGGAAAAACAACCAGAACATTTAAAATAAGATTTGAAGAACATTATAGAGCATTCAAAAACAAAAATTCTAAAGTATCAAATGTTGCAGCACACCTAATATCCCATAAACACGAAATAACAAATTACGAAAATAACCTAACCATACTTGAAATAAATAACAACCCAATAGAACTAAACTCACTAGAAAAATACCACATTTATAAAAACATACACAACAATTTAATGAATCTACAAACAACATATACAGAAGACATACTATATAGAAACATCATACACACAGATCAAGAAAAAGTGCGCGTAACGTCAACAAACACCAACTTCACAGACCGAACATCTACAACAGAAAAACATCAGTGATTCGACAATGGTCAATTGACCGAAAGGTGCCTCATCACTCAAGGTAAAATTATTGCACTTAATGGTGGATAAAATTACTTACAATAGTAATATATTAACTTCATAAAGTCAGTGCAACGGAAAAACAATGGATAATGTTAAATATCAAGAATATATATATAGCAGTTATATATATATATATATATATATATATATATAACAGTTTTTTAACCATCCGGGGAATATGTTAAACAAACCCTTCAAATTTTATCAACTTCTGTTCAGCGGTTTAGGCGCCTGTAACATATATACACACATACAAACATTCATATCGGGTTTGTGGATTTTAGGTATGCCTGTCAAGGTAAACCATGGTGCACATGGTTTGAATGGGTAAAGTCTTGTGTGGTATTTTAATTATTGTTATAGTTTAGGGTATTTCTGTGTGCGACTTTTAGGGTAAATACACTAAAATAAGAAGGTAAGTATAGGTAAAATAAGATTTAAAGAACATTACAGAGCATTCAAAAATAAAAATACAAAAGTATCAAATGTTGCAGCACACTTAATATCACATAAGCATGAAATAATAAATTACGAAAATAGCCTAATCATACTTGAAATAAATAATAACGCAATAGAACTAAACTCACTAGAAAAATACCACATTTATAAAAACATACACAACAATTTAATGAAACTACAGACAACATATGCAGACGACGTACTATTCAAAAACATTATACACGTGGCTCAAGAGGAAATGTGTATGACGTCAACAAATACCAACATCACAGACCGAAAAATAGAGAAAAATTAATCAGTGATGGGTAACAAGTGACCGAAAGGTGCCTCATCACACAAGATAAAATTATTGCACTTAGTGGTGAAAAAATTATTAACAAGTAATAATAATAACTTTATATACAGTAAACTCCCGATTATCCATGGGCGGATTAACCGGTTTGCAGATTATCCGGGGTCTGCCATTGTTTTACAAATATCCAATTTTTATTCCAATCAGTTTCATGTGTTTAAATTTCCAAACGGTGAATTACGACGTAAATACATATAAGGCTTAATAGAAGTTAAGATGAAGGAAATAGATATTTAAATATGTACGTACTAATTTTTACATTGAAAGGGAAGCATCCCGACGCTGGCCAGCGAAATAAAAGGGGCAAGCAGAATACTGTATATAAGAGACAATGACAAAATGCTTGGACGCCCAAAAACCTAATGTGTATCCTAAGATTGTAAACAAATGTCAGCTAATCTCGGTTATAAATAGTCTAGCACGTGACATATGCATTATCCATGTCTATCATATACATTATTGATCTTTATGGCTTTGTGACACAAGTAGACACTGCGACAAAATCGTTCTCAAGAAACTTAGATCGCACATTAAAGCTAAATCAATGACGAAAGAGACAGATTTTTTTGTTAAAAAGTGAAAGTATTATGTGTAAAGGAAATTACATATGTACATACATACTTACTTTTGACATATACTTATGTACGTATTGTAAATAGTTAGACATATAAATGTACATGTTATAATCCGTCAAATACATCAACATTTTAAATTATTTTCTGTATTTATTTTGTACTCTGAAGATTATTTGTGAATTGCATTAACAGGGGTCATTATTTGTGTAACTTATGGTATAATAATCGATTATCAATCGTTTTGCGTATTCTTTGTTCATAGCGGATTATCCGGGGAATCCGTTATCCGGCGTTGCCGGGCCACCCTATTCCACAGATAATCGGGAGTTTACTGTATATATATTTATGAATTTTATAAACACCTTGCCATTATAGAGGTTAGACCTCTGTCAAATATAGGGGTGATCTTTTTTAAATCCAGATGACTAACCTTAGAGCACTGAAATACGATTCTATATTTTTCTTGTTTATAATTTAAGTTATTCTATATTTTTCTTGTTTATAATTTAAGTTAAAAAAAAAAACAAAAACTTGCAGTAAAAGCAACTAACTTTATTAGTTTACACATGTGAAAAAAAGATTTGTAATTCATTTATTTCAAACTCATTGGCAAAATACTCTTAAAAATTTTGCTTATTTTTCACAGAGGAAATATTAGTAAGTGATCAATATTATTAATATTAAAAGAAATTTTGTTTAAAGTTATCTTTTACGTCAAATTTCAAATGATTAAAAATTAAATTTTTGTTTACAGAACTTCCAGCAGGACATCTTGTACAATTTCTCATTGGGTTTCTTAACAAAGGCAGCGAAGACATGGTTTTGGAAACACTTGATGCATCATTTCGTTATCCATTGGATTTCAATTTTTTTATTCAGAATTTCTCCACCATTGCATACGAAAGATCTGTAAAGCCTGGACATGAAGCCACATTAGATTATTCCTTTATTCCTGCAGAATCATTTGCAGGGAGACCTTTTGGTTTAAGCATCAATCTCAAATACAGAGATGCTGTAAGTTATATTTCCCAGTAAACGTTTTTAGTACATTAGTCAATGTCCCTTTGATGTAATTCATTTTTAACTTGATTCTTAATATTTATTCATTTTAAGTATGAAAAGTAACATTATTTATTTAAAAGTGTGTAAATGATGCATAACTTACTCCTGACTTATTTTAGTGGAGATAACTTCTAAGGAACCTCTGATACACACTGTGTTTTTTCAATATTTTATGTTTTTATAAACAATACTTTCTGTTTAACAATACAATTTTTTGAAAACACATTCAGTGCAAAATATGGCTTCTGTGGAGTTCACCATACTTATATGGCAGTGTACCTGCAAATCATTGCTGTGGGGAACTTTATCTGCTAATTTGACTAAACTCTTGTTAAAGATGATTTTAACCTTATGTGCAAGGTGCATAGGTCTGATCTAATCATTCATTAGTTCTCCGTGATTCCAGTTGTTGCTTTCTTTGTGTTTATAAAGTGTATCTAGAGACATGATGCAATATTTTTCATTTGGTTCTGTATTTTATAGTGACTTCTAGTCTTTAGAATATCAGCAATGATGAACGATCAGAGAAGTGCTAGTGACTGTAGTAGTGATACTGACATTGACTGATAAATAAAATAGATGATGCATTAAACATGGGTTAAGCTACTTATGATCTTTAAACAGTCCGCTTTTACTAAATATTCTGATTTTTATTACATACATAATCGTTTAGTGCAATCATTTTTGTAATTAGTTTGAATGATGTTTGTGCAATAATTAAGTAAAAGTTACTGACAAACTGTTGCTATAATTATATTAACGAAGTAATAGTTTTTGACGCTAATATACACCAAAATAGAATGTAGGATGCTAAGGCAAGGTTAGCTATGCATCGGCCAAAAATGCATCGGTTGAAAGATCTGAAACCACTTCGATATGGACGGCTTTTGTAGATAGACACACAAACAAACATATATATGCCTTAAATATCTTAGCATTTTGTCGTCTAGATTCCCTAATTAAAATAGGACCGCCGAAATCCACTTCAGTAGATATGAACGGTCGTCCTTGACTTGTTTGTGAGGGTGGAAGATCTCCCATACAAGGTTGTATGAACGTCGGCTTCATTTTATTACAGGTGAGACATTTGGAGAGTGTGGACCTAATAGCACTGCGAATACTCAGAATCCAATACTTCTGTTGAATAAATGATTGTAGTGTGCATGGTCCAACATGTAAATAAGATTTGTGATAATGCTCGATTAAAAGTGTAGTCAAGCGGCTTAACTTGGGTAGTAGAATAGGATGTCTAAAGTCTTGTGGCAAGGCAGCATTCCGAAGCCTACACCTACCCTAAGTAGCCCACGATTGTCCAAAAAGGGGTTCAGTTTCCTAAGGGCATTTGATGTCTCGCCTCCACCTTTAAGTGAAATTAGATCTTCTTCAAAGTACCTTTTCTGTGTGTATTGAATCCAGAAATGTAGAGATGAATCTAACTCAGTATGAGATAATGAACCTTTAACTTTAGATTGTGTATGACAGTTTGTTATGAATCGTTTGCACCAGGCGGTTACTCTTATTAACCTGGTAAACGAAGACAATTTATCAATTAAATTAAAACTTGGTGTTTTGGTTTCAGCAACACAAATAGTATCAATATTCAACTTGATATCTGGTAATACATTCGTACTTGAGCAAGGTGCGTACCGCAGTGGCCATTCCTTTATGGGTGATGTCATGAACAATCGGCAGAACCACCAAAGCGAATGAGCTATGAGTTGACTAGGGAACAGATCCCGAGAACTACAATCCGCTGGGTTTATATTTGTTGACACATAATGCCAGCTGTTAGGATCTAATATCTCCAATATTTCTGTCACACAGTTAGCAACAAAGGTTTTGAGCAAATAAGGAGGCGTTTTTAGCCAATTAATCACCACCATTGAATCAGTAAATGCAAATATACCTTCTATTTGCAAAACTTCACTTAAACATTTTTTAAGATAATCAAACATTCTTGAAAGTAATAAAGCTCCACAAAGTTCCAACCGAGGAATAGAAAGTGTTTTAAAAGGTGCCACTTTTGACTTCCCAATAATAAGATGAGACGTAGCTGGGTTGGTTGTACAGTCAATCAAGATCGTTATCTTGAGATATTTCTAATATAAGTACATGGTTTTGTAAGAATTTCACTAAATCATCAAACTTAGGTATTTCGGAATCAATGTTCTGTGATTCAAACTGCTTGCATGTTGCAACTGGTAAATTTCTCAAAGCAATATACATATACAAAAAATCAGCAAGGTCCGGAATACCCAGTGCCTTAAGTGCAATAACCGGTTCATAAAACTTTCTTAAAAAATAATTTAAAGTCGAAGGTGACTCATTATGCTGTGGAGTACAACTAAAGAGTGTGTTTAATAAGGATATTCCTAGCACACGCTTGTTTTGATATTTGTCTACTAAGGATTTCCAAACAATGCAATAATTCTTCTCTGATATAGGAAAGCTGCGAGCAATGCTCAACGCAGAACCAGAAAGTGCAGAGAGTAAATAGTGAAACTTTTCAATGTCACTGAGTGACGTATTTTCATGTATGAGAACGCGAAAATCATCGTAAAATGGTGTCCATTCATTGTAAGATCCGTCAAATTTTGGCAAGGCAATTTCTGGTAAACGAGGCCTACTAGAAGTTTTATCCTTACTCCTACTGTCAACAAAGGATTGTTCCACAGAACTAATTCTATTATAGACTACTTGTATTTTAAAATACAATTCGTCAAAGGCTTCGGCTGTTTGAACGGTTTCGTATTGTTTTTCAGGATCAATTTGTAATGACGTTGCTATTATTTCCTCTTGAACGGCTTCAAATTGTGTATATGAGTTGCCTATATTATTATATCTAGCTTTAAATTGTTCTAACTTAGTTAGATCTGAGATTTCTTTAGAAAGGTCATACAGAATTTGGATACAGCGATATAGCTTTTCTCTCCTAGCTATTAGTAATTTTAAATGATTTTCTAGTTTATTCATAATTATATACAATTTACAGCATAGAAAATATTAAAGTTTTCTTTAAATAATTCATTAAGTAGACTTGAACATTTAAAGCGAATAGGCCTAAGCTTTGCTATAATAGAATGCGGCTTTCGCCTAAACAAACATTGCAAAGATTAGATTATTAACTAACCTACAGTGGACTGTATTAAGCTTTATAATGTACAGTTTTTTGTTAATGCATTATATAACTTAAGAAAACAAAAAAACATAAATATTAAATATTCGAATATATTTTGAAGCAGTATTTCAACAGATTATAAACACATTTCAAAACTTGAACACCTTTAAAAACACTCACGTACAGGTTTATCCGGCCCGGAGGACCAAAATGTTTGTGCAATAATTAAGTAAAAGTTACTGACCAACTGTTGCTGTAATTATATTAACGAAATAGTAGTATTTGACGCTAATATACCCCAAAATAGAATGTAGGATGCTAAGGCAAGGTTAGCTATGAAATCTAAAAGAGTTAGTGGGAAAGTTCACTTACTTGTAGACGGTGGTCTGTCACAACTGTAACTGGTTGTAGTACGACGTTCGGCCGCAAGATGAGTAGAGACAGCGCTCCAATCGTAGTAAAAATGTAGATAAAAAATGAATTATAATAGAAATAATTGTTCCTCACTCACAATGTTGTATTTGAGGGAAAACGAGGAAATAGGAAAGGATTTACCCAACAAATGATTTTATCAGAATCATTGAAACTCATATTTTTTATTGGCTGTAGTATTGATTTTTAATTAGCTAATTAATTGTTACTAAGTAAAAAACAAATTATTGTTAGTTTTGTTGTTTCAATAACAAAAATTACTTATAAATATTTGAATCTAGTGTTATAGTTATTTGAATCTACAAAATAATATCTAGAACAATTGATTTCTGAACCTGTTTCCTGAACAAGGTTTTAGAGTTCTCTCCTACAAAAGGATTTTTGAATAATAACCCTCACGAGGCCGTAGATAGTGTACATAGCTACACGAGGCCGTAGATGGTGTACATAGCTACACGAGGCCGTAGATAGTGTACAAAGCTACACGAGGCCGTAGATAGTGTACATTGCTATGAGGAAACAATTAATATAAAACCATTACCTGAAGTTTTCTACAGACCTTTCTACCCTTACCTGGAACCACCATCTCAACTCACCTCCAGCCAGCTTTCTACTATCTTTCACTCTTTGATGTTGCACCAAACCTTGTCTGTAGGAAAGTAATTATTTATTTCTTGAGTTCGAAATCTGGTTTGAAACCTGTATCCCAAGAAATAAATCTCAGAAGAACCAGCTTCTAAATTTATAATAAAACAAATAAGCCAGTCACAGATTCTTTGAGAGACATTTTGATTTAAAGGCTATTTTAAGGTTAAACACTAGTGAAACTTACTTTATATAAAAGGAAAATAACATTTTATATTTTGTATGAAATTTTAGAAAGTGCAGGTTTTTCTATTTACATGTAACATTTATTTATTTATATTTATTCATTAATTTATACTTATATTGTCCTAATCAATTCTTTATTTACTTTAACATTCCTTGTTTATTCCCTCATTCCCTAAACTATTTGTTATATTATAAGTAATTTTTGGTAACTGAGCGAATACCTTTGAACTTACATGCTGAAGCGTTTCGTAATAATTATTTCTTTGACGAAGCGATTCACTACTCACCCAAGTGTAGTGAGTAGGCTTCGTCAATGAAATGATTATTTCAAATCACGTCAGCAAGTAAATTCACCCAGTAAAGTATTCACTCAGTTACGGAATTATTACTTATAATTTAATTAGTGAATTCAAGATAACAACAAGCAACTTCATTTGTTATATGTTTTAAAACTGATGAATGTATTGTGAAGTATTACACCTTTACTAACCTAACCTATTTTGATTTCCTTCTCTAACTTCATTATTACATAGCTTTATCAATGGACTTCTTTTAAAAGTTCATACAACCAGTTATCTGTTTATTTATAATTACAATTATTAAAATTATCATGCCTACTCAGAAATAAAATCAAATTATAATTCATGTTAAAAGAAAATCCTGATTATTAAATTTATGCTTCATTTCAAACTACAGTTATTAAATTGATGTTCAATGCAAAATTTTTATTTATTATATCATCGATATTAAGTACAATTATTAAAATTTCTGTCATAAGCTCAAATGTATAATTATTAAAATGGGTTTTTGTTTTTCTATTTAATTAACAAAATTAATCTCTTCCATTGAAATTTCTGTTTAGGCTTAATATTCATATTAAAACATATTTATCCATAACACAATAAATTATTAGTCCTTATAACCCACAACTAACAAAATTAAAGCTATGTGTCACTATCCAAAATGTATAATTATTAAAAGTAGTTCTCTTTTTTTTATAAAATTATCAAATTTATTCTTTTAGGTTAATATATCTGCTTAGACCTAATATTCATATTAAAACAATTTTATCCATAACAATTTTGATTCATCATAAAACTAACAAAATGATTATTAATGTGTAACCTCCCGGATTATTGTAAATGGGATCATGGAGTGAATTGTCTACAAAGTAAACTGGCTATGAAATATGAGGCTCATATAAAATTTTATATTTTCTTAGCATGTTTCGGTACTAATTCAAGATTGCAATAACAGCAGCAATGTAAAGACAGCTCATTTAAGTCAATTAAAATTGAAATAATAAGGGTAAGTAGGTCCTATTCAACTATTAACACCACATCACTATTGTCTTAACTCCTAGTTGTCGTGGAATTGTGTTATGTTACATGTGTTTGAGATTATAAGTCAAGTCAATCTCGTATAAGTGTATATACTATTAATTCACAGTATATTTATTTTTTGTGGTGTGGTGTTGATAGTTGAATGTATAATTAGTTATAGTTATTATTTTATATGGGCCTTCATATTTCATAGCCAGTTTACTTTGAAACTTGTCT
This sequence comes from Prosapia bicincta, assembly GCA_036971475.1. Classification (NCBI taxonomy): domain Eukaryota; kingdom Metazoa; phylum Arthropoda; class Insecta; order Hemiptera; family Cercopidae; genus Prosapia; species Prosapia bicincta. The sequence goes on along the minus strand of JBAIZL010000004.1, from coordinate 186,356,334 downwards.
ACCTTCTTTGATAAATAATGGCATTTAACATAGACTATATCCCCTGTTTTAAATGGATGCTCGATTTTCTCCTTTACATATTTCCCATATTTTTAATTGCATTTTGTAGACTTTTTAAAATTTTCCACTGTTCCACGAATTTTATCACTCAATTCCTCTTTCAAATACTTGTTTTCTATGATATTGTTTAAGCCCCATAAGTTAATTAAAACATCATCAGGTTTGTAATTAAAAAGTAATTTGAATGCGGAATATCCGGTGGATTCATTTAGAGCAGAATTTAAACTCTTCTGCAAAAGGCCTATTCCTTCACCCCTTGAAGTCTGCTTGTTATGGAAATATGCTCTTTGTATTGCTCAGGCACACTAAGGCTTAAAGTCAAGGCTTGAAAGAGTTCCAAATAAGAGAATAATATAAATTGACAATATCCCCCACACAATGACTAGCCCAGCTAATCATGATGTCATCATTGTTTGATTGTTTGTTTACTTCAAGAGAGTTTATTTTAATATTTCACACACAAGACCACCAGATGCCTGTGCTTTCTAAGGGATGTTTATCAACTCTCGAAATTTACAGCATAAATAAAGAAAGATATTTATGGCCCATTGACCTTCTGTCAGCTATCTAAACAGAACAGATACAACACTCAAACAACTGATTAAGTTTAGTAATACACCAATCTGTAGAACACTAGTGAACTGAAGATCTAGAGAGTAGAACACAACTGACTGAATCAGAAAAGAACAAAGAGCCGACTGTTGACCCCTGAGATTGTCTTGATAGCAAGGTTCCTTGTTGAATTAATATGCTTACTATATTTTCATATTATGTCCAAATATTCTAGATATGAGAGGTTTTACTTACAAAAATAATGTTTTCAAATTGAATAAAATAAAAAGTGTTGAAATAGAATATTTATATGCAACATTCATGTTTTGCACACACAAGGTGTAATTTCTGCAGCCTTTGTCAATTTTTTAGAATGAAAATATCACATTTGACTAAAGTGTCATATTAATATTGAAATTCAACTGCTTTCATATTAATGAATTTGTTACTTCTGTTTAGATTTATTATTTTGTTAATGCTAACTTTCCTTGACTTTTAGATTGGTAACCAGTTTTATGAAGGTGTATACAACGAAACTGTTAACATTGTGGAACTTGAAGAAGGCCTTGATGGAGAAACCTTCTTCTTGTATGTTTTTCTTGGCGCTTGTGGGGTATTATTGTTAGTCATAGGTCAACAGTTCCTTGTTTCCGTTGGCAAGAAAAGAGTAGGAAGCACAACCAAGAAACCTGTAGTAGAAACTGGAACAACAAATCCCAATGATGTTGAATATGAGTGGTTACCCAAAGAAACTTTACAGAGTCTGAGTGAGTTATTAAATAAATAATTATTAAAAAAAATAAACATTTAAAAAACTAAATAAAAAAATTTTACACTACATTATTTCAGCATGCATTTATCCTACCATTACCATACTTTTGGTATGCGTATTGAGAAAAACAACAATTGTCATCACAATAATGCTAATAACTATGACTAAACACATTCTCTCTACCCAACAGAAATTATATTTACAGTCATAAAAACAATTAACCTTTCAAGCCAGGCCAACAGATGCCTACTTGTGCAGTAACAGTTGTACCGCTAGTGGAACGTTGGTTATTTGCCCACACTTCATTGCTCTGCTATATCTTAGATTTGTTTCACAGCTATTTATTATGAAGGCTTAAAAACTGCATTCTTCCCAATGATGTCATTTATGTCAGGTTTATTTATGATTCATAAATCTGATTCTGATATACAGTAGTTCATCAAAACCGAAACATCAGTTCATGGAAAGCCACAAATACAGTAAACAATATGTTTATTTCAATTACAAATTTATCATTTAAAAGATATAATATGTTTATACTTTATTTGTTTACACTTTTTTATTTACAAAATATTTATTCAATTATCACTCACTAATTTGGTATAATTTTACATGTCCTTGTGATTAGTATTCAAGCATTTCAGGAAAACTGCACATGCAATTTGAGAGTTGAGTTCCTCAAATCGGTAAAATGATCCTGATAATCATACATTTTATAATTATATGGCAATTAAATTTTATTATTATTTATATCTGAAATTACTTTCATTACAATAAAACCATTTTAACAACAATTAAAAAAATTATGCTTTTAAACAAAATTCTAATAGCTGGGTCTCGATTTTGTTGGTTACTGAATTACATCTTTATTGAGGGTGAAGGAATTGAGAAGAATGGATGTAAAAGATACTGTTACAGAAAATCTATTTATTTTTGGATTTCAAACAAAAGCAGATTTATAAAAGTAGGGCAGCTATTAATGACAGTATTGTACAAAAACTACAAATAAATTAATTTTGTTTTTTATTGTTAATAATTAACAATCAGTGCTATTATTATTTAACATTAATGGATTTTTATAAAATAAAAGAAAATGTTTGTAATTTTATTAATGTAAAAAAAATTTTAGTTTGACTTTTTATGTAAAAATACGTTGTTATTATTATTATTGTGTTCTCCATTTTTATACTGCTTTACAATTACAGACAAATCTCCTCGAGCACGCACAATAAAACAGAGTCCAAGACAAAGAAAAACTAAGCGCTCTGCTGGTGCAGATGATTGAAAGTAGTTCTTCATTTAACATCAAGATATCAATTTCATCAACATACCTGGTTGTTACCGAAAGAAAAAAGACAGACTTATTCCATTTGTTATCAGTATGAAAACATCGATGTAGGTGTGTTCGTGTTGTGATACATTCATTTCACATCTTTCATAATACTCAACAAATTCATCAACTTTTTTGTTTTTAATGCTCAAATTTTGAATACACGATTTAGAATAATGCATATGTATGTTTTTATACATTAAAACTAATAATTTGGTCTGTTCATACTTACGAGCTGTTTTAGAATCAACTTTCTTTCGAGGTGTTGGGTTCTCACAGTTAATAATGGAGAAAAGTTATGGTATTGAATGTTGTAAAAAATGTGGTTAAATTTTTAAATGCACTTAAAAGTTAGTATTGACAATTATAGAATATTTAAGATTGTGTTGTGTTATTTAGGTTTCAATCTGATTGTGAAGAAAATTAAAGAGGTGACAAATTAAATAAAACTTGTAATATTTGTGTTGACATAAATAATTGACTGCTGTTATAATATTCTTAATTTATTTTTGTAAATACGTTATTTTTTACCCGTAACCATTGTAAAATGTTATCAAATATAGAAGTAATTTTTGAAATGGGGATCTTATTGTGTACATTTTGAGTTAAAATTATTGAGGCTTCATTTGAATTGTTGAAAATATTTTAATTTATTGTAATAAACATTTAATGTTAGTTTTGTAATATTTAATTTTATTTTGTCTGAATAGTAAACAAAATTCTTATTAAATAACTATTAAATATTTAAAGAGTAATGAATATATTATATAAAATAAGTTTAAATCATCATATATTTATTTTACTAGCAGTAAAGCTGCTACTGCGCTTTCTGTGTTCTACTATAAAATAAAATGTTCAATGATTTATTTTTTTGTTAATACATAATTTATTTATCTGTTGTATGTTTGTGAGAGAATGAAATTAAACAAAAAGTCGAATTAAATACTTATAAGATTAGGAATAAAGATGTTTTTAAGAAAAAAAACCGTTTTATTTATTTATATTATTTTCGAAGTAATTAAAATTTTACATTCGTTTTAAGATAATGGATAACTGGGGTAAAGTAAAAACGTTTTTAAGGAAAGAATTAATGACAATTTGTGATGGGATCTTTTCTTACTTAAAATTGAGAATTTTGTAAAAATTTGTAATAGACATCATGTAAAAAAAATATGTGACCTTGGCTTTATGTGTCCTATTTATATGCTGTATAGCTAGTGGTATGTAAACAATACAGTACAAAGCTTTGTAGGAACTTGGGTTTGCTGAATTTAAGTACTATACATCTAAAGCTACAGCCAAAAAATATATTCTTCCACATGTATGAAACATTTGTTGGAATTGTAAAAGTCTATAGCTATATTCCCAAATTTACACAATCTCCTCAGACGTTTATTGTTATTAGAAAATACGAGGGCTATTAAATAAGTATCATTGTCGTACCCTTCTAAATGAATGAATCGCCCCCGGCTAAGCTTTGTGGAGTTGTGAATGGATTGTCATATGCAATCATGTACTGTTTCACACCATGAGAAAGCCTCAGTAGTTGAGCTGTTAGTGTAGAACTTTGCTTTTAGTACTTGTCCGATTCCATAAAGTTAATCAGTGTCACTGCATTAAATGTTACCAAAAGCTTGGTGATTTGTAAGTGGAAACAAGTTTGCAAGATTTAACAGACTTTTGGAGAATCTGTCATGAGCAGTTCTCGAATGAAATAGTGGTGTAAACGATACAAAGAGGGTTGAACATCAGTGGAAAGTGGACCGTGTTTAGATAGACCCTTTGCATCATTACCACACAGCCAAACCATCACAATAGAATACTATCTGGAGGTCCTTTGTTGCCTATGTGATGCTGTACAGTCCAAATAACTGGATATATCAGCAGCAAAAACTTGGAAGCTCTATTATGATAATATTCTTGCTCATTATGTGGATCTCATTCACTCTTTCTCGACCAACACAACACTTCTTTCATTCATCAAGCGTCCTACTCTCTTAAGATGGCACCCTGCGACTTTTGGCTATTTCTTAAGCTGAAAATAAACCTGAAAGGAACTCTTTCAAGAAAGAGAAGACATCATGTTAAATTCAATGAATGAGCTAAACAACATTCCGAAAGACAAATTCCATAAATGTTTCTACCAATGGCTATAGCTCTGGCGCAAGTGATTGCACTACGAAGGAGAATAATTTGAACAAGATTCAGTTTTTGTACATTTAGGCACCAAAAGTCTGATTCCTTTTGAACAGTCCCCATATTTATTCTAACTTAGTGATGTCCAATACAGAATGAATAATAACCTCGTAAAGCACTTTAATAATGATATTCTTCGCTTAATTATTTATTGTATATTCTAGTGACATGGAGAAAAGAGTTTAACATTCTGATTACAGTTCCCTGTGACAGGGACTTACTTCTTGATGGAAACTTGGATGAAACACTCATCAGAATACTATGTGAACTGCACTCTCATGACTTTAAAAACTTAATCTTCATTTAATAATTGATAAAAGTATGTAGACAAAAATAGACTTTCTTATTACTAATCCAAAGAAATGGTTGAAATATCTGAGGAAAAAAGCAATATATAGGTAGTTCTTATTTTTTGTTGCAAACATCCAGCGTCAGCTAACTCTGATAGACCAATGTCTATAATATGGCACTATAGCCAGGGCCCTTAGGTTCCTACACTAACGTGAGAATCTTGTTGAGTGTTACGTTGAATATTTAAGCTTTTCCCTTGCAGCTCTACATTCCAAGAGTATTTGTGTTATTGTTTCTTTCTGAGTTCATCTCTTACATTCTGATGTTTCCCAAGTTAGAACATATTAGATAGTCTCCACAAATAATTTAATCTGTTTTAATAATAACTACTGTAGTGGTGAATTTTTATAAATAAATAGAAACAAATTCCTTGGGGAGTTTAATTTACTATGGACGAACTGGGAATTCTAGGGGAACATTTTTATAGTTAGGTATATTCCTGCCATTCTTAGTAATTAAAAACTTGATTAAACTAGGATTGATTTTTGAAAAATAAAATTATAATTATCCTACCTGAAATATTGCGCCTTTCTAAATTAAGATTGTTAAATAATACTGCATATGATTTGCTTAAATTTAGCTATTTTAATTATCTTAAGTAAATTAGAAAAGGTTACTTGTTTAACTATTTCCAACTCATTGAAATTTACTCTGACCCTAATGGCTTTATTTCTCATCAAATTTTGGTGTGACAATAATCTAGATTTATGCATTCATTTTTCAAATTTCTCAGTTACGTATCTCAGTATTTCCTTTATTATGTCACAGTGTTTGATATTGGACTCTATTGGTCACAGTTTTGATATCTGTCATTCTCTGCAGATATTCCAATAGAACTTACCTTAAATCTTTTTTTTATTTGTGAGATTTACTACCTCAGGTTATCATGGCGAAATATTTTAAAAAATATACAAATACTACCTGAAGGCCATTAAATATTTGAGCTTTCTACAGATTTAGACATATTTTTTGCAGCTATGGTAACTTGGTGAGCTTACCAATAATAATACACAGCTGTAAGTTTTTTTTCTAAAATTGTTTATAATCTGGCATGTTTCCCAGACATGAGTAAGATTGACAAATAAATTTAAATCTAAACTGTTTTAGTAAGGTTACTTATTCCCAATTGTTCAAAAAACCTTAGGATAGGTAAAACAAGCTTTTCAATATTTTGGTTATGAGAACAATTTCTTCTTACTTCTTCGTGCAGGTGTCCAGCTTAACTATAGCCAATGGCCCGATGTTCACGATATATATATATATCATGCTATGGGCCACAGGTTCTTCTTAACTAGAATATCTTGCCACTTTGTCACAATTGTTCTGAGGATGTCTCTTGTAGGTAATGGGTAAGGGCAGTTCAGCAGGATGTGTTCAATTGTTTCGCTCTCCACACCACAGAGTGCACATAACGGAGACTCTGTGAGATTAAAACAAAATAGGTACTCCTGTGTCACCAGATGGCCGGTTCTAGCTCTGGCAGCAAAAGATGCTGTTGATCGTGCTACTTCCCTATATTTGTCCTCGACTGGTGGTTCTGGTTGGAGCTGGTAAAGGTGTCGACCAGTAGACTCTTTTTCCCAATTTTCACACCAAAGTTTTTGGAAAACTTCCCTGCTTACACTTTTGCAATGTAGCAGGGAGTGTTTGCCTTCATCTGTAGGTCCCATGGATGAGGCTATTTTCGCAATTTTGTCAGCCTTTTCGTTTCCGGGTACTCCGCAATGAGCAGGTACCCATTGAAGAGTTAATTCCTTCCCGCAGTCCACTAGTTCTAGGATGGTTTTTATTTCTGATATTCGAAACGAGTATGAACTTGTAGAATTACTTAACAATGACTGAAGGGCGGCTTTCGAATCCGATAGGATGCATATTTTTGAATTTGAATTGCCCTTTAAAAGCACACAGCTAGTCAGGGCTGCACTTATAGCCAAAAGCTCAGTATCCATGCTGGAATTGCCCTTTAAATGCACACAGCTAGTCAGGGCTGCACTTATAGCCAAAAGCTCAGTATCCATGCTGGAATTGGTATTGGCTGGGATGTAAAAACAGTCTCCGTTCGATTCATTATAGTAGCCTGCCTCCGATAAGCTCTAGAACAATTTCTAAATGTAAGAAAATGTTCATCTTGGTTTATTCATTATCAATATAGTGAATGCATAACAAAAGTTTCCCTTTTTTTATCATCTAGCTTCATCACCAAAAAACTATGATTCCATTTCATCAACAGCTTTCTCGGTCAACAATATAAATAATAGAAACACTTTATTTTGGATGGTTTTTCTGCAAAAGCTTATACCGCATGCAGAAAAAGAATCAGTACTGAAACAATTGTAAGATTTAATTTTATTTTATTTACATAGTTTTACAAGTAGTAAAAAAAAGCTATATCAATTAGTATCGAGTATAAAAATGTTCTATAAGACCTCCATTCAATTTGAAGTAATTTGTTGATGAAGAGCATTTCATGTTTGTTATAAACATGGTTATTTTGTCCTGCAATGGGATGACGGTGGTTGGTGGGTGATGACAGACAATCTCCTTCATCATTCCCCAGACGTAGCCGTCGGGTGGTGTAGGATCGGTGGAAGTTTTTTTTTTTTAAGGAATGCAATGTTGTCTAAGGCAGTGGGCCTGGTTGCACTATCTTCCTAAAACCATTATGAACCAAAAGTCAGATTTCGGAAACAACAAAATCTCCTGAGGCCTCTTATAAAACGACCAAGAATAACCAATGTAGGTCCCAATTTACAGTAAGAGGATTTTCATTATTGTCTTCAAATAAATATGGAACAATTGGTTAAATGCCTAGGACATTGTAGATCATTGTCAAGACATTCAAACGCTAGAAAATGCATTGTCTGCTTGTTTACAAAACCTGCTAAGCCCAAATTGACCATTGCAAAAATAGGTAATAATATAGAACAGGGAATTCAGTATCATTATGAATATTACCAAAATTAAACAAAATAGTCTATGCCAATTAGAATCAAACAATGTAACTAAATTAGAATAAGCTAAATGTAAATTTAACACAATGAATTGTTAGATTATTGAAATTTGTGGAAATAGCCTAGGTTTGTAAATAGAGAGCCTTGCTCTTGAGAGTAAAAAAATTGAACAGATAATAGCCTCACAACAGATTTCAAATGAGTAAAGTAATATTAAATGTATACATCCACTTCAGAAAAAAACAATTTATAGAATCTTATCACACAGTCCTACAAGCAGTGAACTAGGGAAAATTAGAAGATGGGATTCAGTAAATCATAACATATAAAACCAAGGAAATAATTAGAACAAAATTTGAAAATGAAATAAATACATGTTGTAAAATTACCCACTGTTATGAGTCCTGAAAAAGGAATTAGAGAAAATTTAATAAGAATGGAGTTCGTTAATAAGAAGCAGTGTGCCCATTTTTAGCATTTGATGCAAGGAACCCACCCCTCATCAGACTGGGAATAGAAATCTCCGTAATAGAGACACACTGCCTCTTCTTCTTTCCCTTAACTCTCTGAAGCGCTATCTTCATCTCATTTTTTTCTTTTTTTTACAATCTTGCACATTTTGTTTGGGTTTCCAACAGTTTTTATCTTCTTGACATTTTTTTTACTTGCCAAAGAGAGGTTTCTTGGCTACTGGTTGACTTCTGTCTTTATTTTGAGTCTCTGCCAATCCCTTTAAGTGATTTCTCAAATTTAAGCTTGTATGGAGAGCTTGGTATCACAACAGTTTTACCCTTTTAAAGTTTTTGTTTTTCTTACATTCGTTCGCCATACATGAGGAAGAGGCATTATTTGCTCAGAAGATATTGCAAAAATATTCCTTGTGAAGTATTTAGTTGATTGGGAATTAACTCGTTTTCTAGAACTTCATTCGAGACTTCAGGTTCACCTGGTACCCAATGAAAACAATCAGGCTGGGCGTCATTGTAAGCTAGAACCATTTGAAGAGGGACATTCTCTGATTCTACTTCAGGATCAGTAGTATTTTCTGGTTGATCTGTTGTAGCTGACGCTGCAAACTCTGAATCAAGAAAAATGTTGGAATTAAAACGCCAGATTCCAGTACAGTAATACCTTGACTTACGTTACCCCAGTCTTAAGTGATTCCCAAGTTACGCGGTTTTAAATCATGCTGTCCGAGTTACGCAGAAACTGCCCTGTTCTGGAAAAAAATGCTTATGAGAACGTTTATAGTATTTGAAGAGAAAACATTTCCAGGTTTTAAGGCCGCCAAAGACCGATTGAGTGATATTTGGCGCAAATACAGTTGTTGACTGTAAGTTGCAATCTGTCACAGTTTATCGCTCAGAAAATCCAAGGACATTAAAAAATATTTCTAAATCTAGCTTGCTCGTGAATTGAAAGTCGAATCTTAAGCCTTTGGTGACAGATTTTTTTTGAGGACTGGTTTGGTCATCATTTCATACCTCAAAATGAACTTTATTGTCGGTCTAAACAAAATCCTTTTAAAGTAATTCCTATTAGTTGACAATGCACCTGGCCATCCTCCGACTACTTTAACTAAATGTGACACACGGGTGGAAGTGATATTTCGGCCACCAAACACAAATAATTTGCTTCAACCAATGAATCAGGTAGTCATAAAAACATGAAGCTATGAGACAGAACGAGCTCTCTGTTGAAGATTTTTGGAAAGAATTCAACGTTTTAAATGCTTTGAGAATCATTAGACAATCTTGGAATGAAATTTCACAAAAAACTTGGAATGGCATTTGGAAAAAGGTGTGTATTTATTTCGCCACTGAAACTCAAGCCGAATCAGTGACAGAGTCTGATGAAATTGCCGATGTGATTGAAGAAGTCGGTTTAGCCAGACAACTAAATTAAGAAGTGGATAATGATGATGTTCAAGAACTGCTGGATTTACACAACCAGGAGCTGACTATTAATTGATGAGTTCATAGAAATGCGTGGGCAAGACCTTATCAACGCAGATTCTTTAGACAAGGAAATTCTGCATGAGAAGAAAAAATCTTCAAACGAATTTACTAGATTTTATGAAGACTTCTAAGTCAAAATAATGTCTTTTTACTTACTTCTTTACAATATGTATGTATGATATAATTTTTTGTTGTATTATGTATTTAAGATTTTAATACATGCACATTTTTCTTTTAAATTATTAGTTTATTTAGTCTTTGGTCCCAATTAAACATGATTCCTATGTGATTGTATGTAAAATTATACCCGACTTAACGGTTACCGCTCGGTCCCACCAATTGCGTAAGTTCGAGATACTACTGTACTTTTAAACCTATTTATTGCGGTTGTCATAGTTGCAACACTCGCAAAGGCTTTCCCCAAAATTTCAGCAATTTGGGCCATTGTAACAGCTTTCCCAGGGTTAGACCTCAGCTAGTTAGAGTTTTCTTGGTCGTAATAAGCGCTCAAAGGCTTTATGAAGGTAATGTCTAAAAGCTGTAGTCAATGCGTGCAGTGGAGAGGAAAACATAAAATGATGACTTTAGATTCCCTAGCTTGATTGATTATGTTGAGGCTCTGACTTGGGTAGAGTGACCATCTAACAATAACAAAACTGGCTTCTCGAATACTGTACTTACACAAAATTATCATTTACATTTTATTTTGGGGAGTATCAGACGCTTTCATCTCCCCCCCAACTTCACCACTGTCTACTATTAAAATCCTAGTGGGACAAGATGGGGTCTTACCCCATTATGCCCTAAAGCCGGTATTCCCGTCTTGCCCCACGGCACAGTTTTCAAGTTAAGGTTATATGTTTTTATATTAGAAATAGTGGTACAATTTCCTATCTCGTATTATTGTAGGCAAGAAACATACTATTAGAATATATTAACTACATATTAAATTATTTTAACAGAACTTACGTGTCACAATTTTAAAAATGCCAAATGTTATAACAAAGATCTGCAGAAACACATTTTAGTTTACTGGCAACAAACGCTTCACTCAAGAAGGCTGCCGCTTTGTAGTTTTGTCCTTCTCTTTCGAGCCAGTTACGATTATTTCCAACAGAATACAGCACCTGTAGGGAAAGATAATAGGCCTATCCCGTCTTGCCCCTCCTCCCCTTGCTGTTAATAAAGAAATAAAAACAAAACGTGGGTTTTTAGCATCCCTAACAGTTAAATTGGAACCAACAGTTTAGTATGGAGTTAGGATAGACCTTTATTTAGTGCGAGATGTGACCAGGAAAAGTGTTTAAGAAATACACTCTCTATGCCTAAGTATCAAAAACAAAAACTCGACAATGTAAGAGTGAAAAAAAATTTTTGAATATCTAAGATGCCAAATTCAACAAATCTTTAATAATGCCATAAATTATGTGATTTTAGAAAAGTGTGGCAGTGCCACAATATAACATTCTCAAGCAGATTTAACACTTCATGACAAAAGAAGATAACTTCCAAATAACTAATGTTGTGTAATAATGTTTTTTTATGTATCACTTAATGTGTTTCTATTTGTTGTAAATAAACAAAACTCTCAATTCTGATTCACGATTTTTAGTTTTTTGCCCATTCAAGACATTTTTTTTGTTTTTTTCTTTTAATCATGTTTGGATTATCAGAAATTTCGTACTGCCAGGGTTTGAATTCACTATTTTTTAGTTTCATTTAATAATGTGTATGTTTAACCATCATGTATACATATGTACTTAAACATTTGCAAAATATAATGCATATTCATTTCTTCTGTTTTTAACCTATTGACATGACATTGCAGTCATTTCAATTACAGCTAGACCTCAGAATCAATTTAACCTTATCATTATGCTTTTAATATAGGGTTGAAAATAAATTTAATAATCATACTTTAGGTCAGAAAATGTCTATTAATCTCACTGTTTAAAACCTTTTGTACAATAGTTCTGATTTTAGTTCAATTCAAAACATTAAAAAAAAATATTACAAAACTAATAAATTGAAAAATAGTTTGTTTTAAACTATAACTTGAATTGTTTTGAAGTATTTTCTATATGGAAACGATGTTTGATGAAAATATCGGTTTTAATAACAAAGAAAAAAAATAAAATGTATTATTAACATGTTCCCTTCAACATAAAGACACATGATTTGGTATTTTTAACAAAGTAAAAATCAGTATAATTAATTTGAAAAGATCACAATAACTCTAATGCTTGTTTTTATAAATTTTTTAAAAGTAGAAATGCGTTGTAAATTAACATATCCATCAAACAGAAAGAAATTCTTATATGTTTTTATTTTTCGTTTCATGATATAAAATGTCCATGTCTTGACATGCTCATCAAACATACCTTGATTGTTAACAATCGATCATCTAACCTCGGTTATGTTATTCTTGTACGCCAATTTGAGAAGTATGATCAAATAAATTTTGATATTACTATGCAACAATAAAAAAATGTTTCTCAACTAAATTAAACAACACTATAAACTGCATAATACACTGATAGCTGGCACAGAGCAAAAACGAACAAGCATTTGACTCTGAAGTAGGAAAACTTAATCTGTGTATTACAATCAGTACTGAGTACATTTGCAATATCTATTATCTGTGCAAAGCTATCTATAAATCTATACGCGTTTGACAAATTTCAGGCAGGACCTCTGATGACAAAAGGATGTAGCATATCTTAAAATATAACAAATACATCTATATCAAAACATGTATATCTATATCTATTTCATGAATAGACAGAATTACTACCAAGGCAGTCTGTTTGTCTCCTACCTACTCCAATCCCCAATCTCTTTCTATTACACACACACAAAACACTTTTGATGAATCAATAAAAATGTGATTAAACATTTTTTTAATTTGAAAGGAATGCAACATCCTAGAATAAAAATCATGAAGTAACTGGCAAAGTAATATATTTACAAATGTTCAAACCACACAATATTGTACATTATTTAGTTTGTTCTGTACAGCTAAAGAATTCTTAATTTACACTATTAATTATATATCAATAATCAAAGCATACAAATCATTATAATAAAGTAGCACTTTTAACACATGAGAACAAAAAGTTAAACTATTTGGCCCAAAAGCATTTGGAAACACGTTATGTCACTATGGAACTAAAATTGTTAATTAACACCATATTATCTTGGTATCTTCGACGTCCAATATTCAGACGTTCATATGACGAAGGTAGGATCTTGTGGTCCCAAGTTTGTTGCGCGGCAGTGGTTGCGCAAACTTTCATTACGCAACTTCATCAGTTCTGTCTTAGAGTAGCTAACTACTAATCTTTTCAAAAAATTTAAACATATATAAAGAAAACATATAATTGATCTTAAAAATGTATGTAATCTAAAAATGAGCTGTTGGCCATTAACAGGTTATAACCTGTTAATTACTGAAATCAATTTCTTTAAATGTTTGATTCAAGGTATGCCCTAATTATTTTGAATAATTTCAATTTTAGAAAAACAATCACATATAGTGATCAAACATTAAAATACTTTAAATACACATTAAAAAAAACTTTGTTTTTTACAAGTTAGAACAATGTTATTTGTTAAATTAAATTTATTAACTATTATTTAAAATTAAAAAAATAAGATCATACAAATTTATTCAAACTAAAAATGTTTCCAACAGCATGAGTAATTGTTTACGACTGTTTTCACATACTGGCTGAATTGAAATATTTTTATAATTATTTTACTTGTGTAAGAACAGTTTTTGATTATTTACGAAGGAAAAAGGAATGCGCTTAAATAACCACGTATTTTATAAAGAATAATTTATTGACCACGTAATTAGTGAGAGGTCTAATTATGGTTTTAAAACTTGGAATGATTTGAAGAAGTGAGTTAAGGATTTGATTCAGCTAAGATTTTTTAAGAAAGCTTTTTTTAAATCTAAGCATGCTATTCTATTATGTAGGGGTAAACAAAGAATGGTAAAAAATATCTCAATTTAGTTGTTCATTACATTTCAATTTTTAAGATGAAAAATATTTAAATATAAAGTACAAGATTCTTCACATAAATTTACATATATTGTTTGCAGTGATTATAAACATGTTTCATAGTTTTCTTTATATAAATGTAAGCTACTTTATACTAAATAGACCTTTTATTTTCAGTACAACAAAGACAGAAATTTACAGAAAAAAGATTCTAACCTTTCTTAATATATTGACAAAGGTTTGATTTATTTGTTTTGGAATGTAATTCTAGAGCATAAGATACAATTGCAACAAATTATCTTGCCTAGAAAATTTGGTCTTTTTTCACATTTTGTTTAAAAATAAAGAAAATTAATAAAATAAATAAAATTAATTATTTTCTTTAGCATCCACACAACACAATAGTACCAACTTAAAAAAGGTGTGTTAAGAAGGAAGACTTGTAAGTTACGGTTCATTATTGTTCAAGCAGTATTAGCACCCTTAGAAATAAAGCTTGGAGTAAGTACATTAGCCTGGGGATATTTAGTTATTCACAATTTAGGTATGGCAACACTGGGGAGGACTATGCTTCACAAAAACTTATTATTTATACAGACCATACTATCATTTTCCAAACATCCTTTCACTTTAATGTTTATCTTTACAAAAAAATTTGACAAAACAATTTTTTCTAAAAATTTTACAACAAAAATAAAACTTTAAACTTATGAAACAAAACAAGTACATAATAAATCATAATAATCAGGTGTAATGCAGAAAATCATTCTAATTAGGTGTAATACAGAAAAAATATTTCTTACAATGTTTTCAAAAAACAATATTGAAGCTTTACATAGAATACCTGTATTATAAATTATTTTATCTAACAAAAAAAAAAAGATTATCTACCAATACTTGAATACGTCTTTTAAATTCTCCATGTTATGTATGCCTTTTGAGATACAAAATAAATACATAACATTTGTTACAACTTGAAAGTACTTTCTTGATTAACAATTATTTTTTTAACATAATTTTAGTTAAATGTATTTAGGTTTTTGTTATAAAATAAGGAACAGTGTAATTATGGGAATTCTCTAATAAAACCTTTAGAGTGATAAAATACAAAATTGTCTTGTAATTGTAATTTGGTCAAAAGTAAAACAACGGTCAAAAGTAAAATAACCATTTTACATATACCATTTCCTAAATTTATTTCAAATTTTTATTCTATAAAAGTTTACATAATTTAAAGCAGTTTTTCTCTTATCAGACCTCAAGATTAAATATCTGAATAACAGCTTTAACACAGTAACTTAAACCTAATGGATTTCACAGTAAATGTTTTTTTTGAATCATAACCTCAAAACAAAAAAATTTAAGATTTTCAGCCAGCACGTTTTTTATACTTCAGTTTAATTTAAAACTTTATGTATGTATGTACAGTACAGTCTCGCTAATCCGGTCTCCGATGATCCGGACCTCCGGCTAATCCGGACGGCCCAAAAGTTTTGTTTAGTTATAGTATTTTACAGTGCACAATCAGTCTGCTGTCCACAAAAATATTTATTTTTATACGTCTATATTTGTTATTTTTCAAAGGGGTTTTCCTACTTTAATACTCAAATAATATAATTTATTCATTAAAATATGAAATAGGTGTACCACTTGTTTGTTTCTTTTGCCTACTAAAGTAGAAAAAACTTCTTTGAAAAAATATATACAAATTAGATCACCCAACACTACAACGTACGTGACATCAGAGACATCTTGCGATAAACAAAAGATAAAGGACCGCTGACTAAACGGATAAACAGTCTATCCTTCTAGCGTCAGGTCAGTTGTTTTGTCGGACAGATGCCACTTTTCCTGCTTCTCGCAAGATATCTGCTCAGTTGTCATTTAATTCTAGTGCGATATTGATCTGTGTTTTTTATTTACGTCTCGTTCAGTGTTCAGTGAAAATGGCGACTAAACGTAAGTCAGTGACAGTGACAATGGAACAAAAACTCCAAGCTTTGTTTCGTATTGATGGAGGTGAATCGCTTATTAAAATTGCAAAAGAGTTAGGTGTGGGAAAACAAACTGTTTCCGATTGGAAAAAAAAGCGACAGGAAATTTAAGATTTTTGTGCAAAAATGGTTAGTAAAGACAGTTTAGGCGGCAGAAGCACTTTAAAAAAGCCAAAAAATGAAACCCTAGATGATGCTTTGTATGTTTGGTTTTGCCAACAACGGGAACAGGGTGTTCCTTTATCGGGTGTAAATTTGCAAACGATCGCGCTGAAACTGAATGAAAAGTTAAAAGGAGACCCTAATTTTACTGCCAGTGTGGGATGGCTGTCACGGTGGAAGGAACGACACGGCATCCGTCAACTCGGAATAAGTGGTGAAATTTTGTCAGGTGACAGTGATGCAAGTGAAAAATTCAAAGACAAATTTGGCAAGTTTCTCAGAGATGAAAACTTACAACCTTGTCAGGTGTTCAACGCTGACGAAACTGGATTAAATTATAAAATGTTCCCAAAAAAAACTTTAGCTTCCAAATTAGATTCAGTAGCAAAAGGCCATAAAGTTAAGAAAGAACGTATGACTTTGCTGCCCTGCAGTAATGCTTCTGGCGATCTAAAATTTCCACTTTTGGTGATAGGGAAATCCGCAAAGCCTAGGGTTTTTAAAAATGTAAATTTAAGTGTTCTACCGGCCCAATACAAGTTCCAAAAATCAGCGTGGATGAACAGTCAAATTTTTAAGGACTGGTTTTTTGAAAACTTTGTTCCAACAACAGAAAAGTTTTTAAAAGAGAAAAAACTCCCTCGAAAAGCGGTTTTACTAATTGATAATGCCCCATGCCACCCAAATGAAGAAGAATTGCGTCATGGTGACATTTTTGTTAAATTTGTTCCTCCTAACGTAACGGCTCTCATTCAGCCGATGGATCAGGGCGTGATCGAAGCGATAAAACGGCGATATAGGAAAAAGTTAATTTTATCGCTTTTGGAACAACAAGAAGCAGATCCAGCTACAAAATTTATTGAAAATCTTAAAAAAGTGACTATAAAGGATGTCATTTATATGGCTGCAGAATCGTGGGAGGAAATTCAACCGTCTACACTACAAAAAAGCTGGAAAAAATTGTGGCCTGAAATGCCACAGGAAAGTGGAAAATCTGACAGTCAACCTACTAATGACGACAATGAATTTGTTCAGATATTTCAACAATTGGAGGGTTGTGCCGAGTTGAAAGACACTGATATTTCCGAGTGGATTATCAGTGATAATGACATTGGTCATCAAGTGCTCAACGAGGACGAAATCGTCGCGGTGTGCACTGCAAACGCAGAAAATGACAGCTCGGAAGAGGAAGACTACACAGACGAACCTGTCAGCCTAACTCATGATGAGGCGGCTGCAATGCTGGAGGGGTTGATGACTTACTTTGAGAAACAAAGTGATACGTCAACTGCGGAGCTACTGACCTTGAAACGCCTACGAGATCGTACTGTGAAACGACGTCATTCATCGTTAAAACAAAAGAACATTACGGACTTTTTTCACTAAGTTTTTTAAAGTTTGTTTTTGTTTCAGTTTCATTTTTGTTTGAGTTTTTTGTGCGTTTATACAGTATAGTGTAAATAACTTTATGTGAATACTTTTATTTAACGAGAAAGGTGCTTAGATATTTATTTATGTCATGACTTTTCTGTTATAATTATAGGATTTTTTGCTACATAAGCTATGAAATACTGTACTGTAAGCTATATGTAGGCCTCAATTTCACTAAAACTACAATTTCAATATGTTTTCCCACCTAAAACACATATTGTATGCATTTGTTTGGCTTTTTCCGTCTAATCCGGACTTTCGTTGATCCGGACCGGGTCCGGTCCCATCAAGTCCGGATTAGTGAGACTGTACTGTATCTAGATGTTACTGTGGGTGACATCTAATTATGATATTTAAAAAATGATATGCATTTATTAGATTAGAGTATTAATGATTGGCTCTATACTTTGACCCTTTGGTTATCATTCACGTACCAGTACGTGAGATCGTGCAACAGCCTGCGGGAGCAGTCTTGTAAATATATGCTACTGTTTCTCTCACATTAGCATTGATATACATCTACAACTTGTTTTCCTGTGTATTGTGCTGTATTCTAGGTTAAATATTTGCAACTATTTGGATAATAAGTACTTAACAGAGTACATAGTCACCATTCTTTTGTGTCCAAAGTCTATGGGTTTCCCACGTATTTATGGATCACTTCGAAGTGTGTGCGTTAGTTTACAATGAATAGGCGATTGAATAATGAAGTTCTTTTGTGACAAAATCTATGGTTTTTCCCAAGTGTTTACAGATAGTTTCGAAGTTTGTGCGGTATTTTACAATGAATAAGTATTTTACAAAAAAAAAAAAGATTAATAGATAATTTTTAGCAAAGAAATTGTCAATAAAAGTAAGCTAAAGTTTGGTTAACATGAGGAAATTAGTAAATAAAAAAAAATATTAACAAATATTACTATAATTAAACAAATTAGAGAAACATTTTTTAAAAATTAGAAAAAAGAAAAAGTGTAAAAATCTTTAAAAAAATATGTTGCTCCCAGGGGCCATATCAGGGCAGGCACACGTTGCTAAACAAGGGGTTGATAAATTTTGGCTAGAAAATAACACAACAAAACAGGTAAATAATGAATCGCTTTCAATACTCCGTTACGCCCACTACTGTATCAAGAAAATCTCCATATTGTGATAGTTGAGATTTAAAAATTTTAAATTTAATGGATATTGTGTTGCATTTAAAACTGACAGCAGGAAAAAAAATAAAGTAAAATAATTAAGTTTGATATCAATTATTTAAACCCTAATTGATAAATGCATAATAAACAACCAGGTTTTGGACCGGAGGAACAGATAGAGTTAAAAAAGTATATATAAATTTTTAAGATCAATGGAAATTACATTAATTTCTATGATTAATAGATATTAAAATTTAAATCTATTACATGGTCGCTATTAAATCATAGTTGTTTTACTTTTGACAATAAAATATTATAAGCTAAAGTGTATAATATTATAGAAGTATTCAACTACTAGTAAATACTCAACCAAACATATACTCAAATAACTGGTAAGTGATGGTGTAACTTGAATAGATTGAATAAATTACAGCAAAAATTTGTAATTTTATAAAAACAACTACAACCTGAATAAATCGTAACTAATTTAGCTTCTTTTCTCACTGTCATTAAACACATGGTGTTCATATTAAAATAACCGTAACAATAGATCAAAGTCTTCCTAAAATCAACAGAAAATACATTTACACTGACTGGTTCAACAGAGTTAGGGAACCACAAGCGATAAGGCACTTCACAAGGAAAGCTATGGAGTAAAAAAAATGCCCGAGTGAGTATTATCAACATAACGGCAAGAAAATACATTACTGACAAAAAATTGAGCACTGTCACGTTACAATCATTAAATTACATAATTCAGTGTCTTTCTTAAAATACACAGAAAATCTTTATATAGATTAACAATTAACAAAAATGTAAAAAGACTTAATACCTAATTTTAACAAAACATAAATTTTATGATTTCTATAAATTTAATCTTTTTAAAAAACAATTAACAAATATTAAAAGAATGTTGATTTTTTCAAACAGCTCCTTTTACTTTTTATGACGCTTCAAAATAGGGTTAATTCAAACAAAAAGAACTTTTTGAAGCCACATTTTGTTCTGAGCCTCAATTTCAAACGTATATTAAAGTATTTAAATATCTACTTCATTAATATTAGTTTTTTATTGAACTTCATACAGGAAAAGTATTAACGAATACTAAAAATTTCCCACAAAACAAAGTTTAAATATTTGATAAAATCTCCTGTATTTTGTTTACAAGGGTTAAATGCAACTACAAAATTTTAGGTATGCATATTTAAATTTTACTAGATCACACTCAAGGTATAATGAACCTTGTGTCAAATGAAATAATAAATAATGTTGTTACCAATTCATTTTCCCACTCCAGAATTAAATTTCACGTTAATGATGTGAAGTTTTTATTATATACTAGTAAAAATAAATAATAAATACAATATTCATTTCTAAAAGAAATAAAAATTCATAAATTTTAATACCATATGACATGCTAGTATTCAATAATACTAATCTAATAAAGAAGTTGCTTTAGTGAATACTGTAAAGAAATTAATATCAAACACTTTATTAATTTATGTTTTAATTTAATAGTTATAAATTGCCTTCATTTACCTTTTATAATATTTAGGTCACCTAAGTAAAATCTTTGGAAAAAGATTCTTCAAAGATATAATTTCCAAACAATAAAATTTTTAAAATATAGTTTAATACTATATTTAAAAAACTTGTTTTTAATATGAATGGTAAGAGTTTTAATTATGTATGAAAAAATTACTGTAATGCAGATTATATAAAGACACTTTGGTTAAATTATCACATATAAAACACAGTTCTTTCATATTTGTCTACAATAACTTTAAAAGTAAACTTAATTCTTGTCCTTTCATGATACCTACACCTAATAGCACAAAACATACTTATAAAAATAAACATTTCAACAAACATTTGATTTTTTTTCTGTTAAATATTTTTAATATCCACTAAATTTCATTATGTCATAAGCATATATTTACATTAATTATACTCACTTCGGACATAACTGTTATAAAAAAATTATAATACCACAGTAGATTAAATTTGTAAATTCTATATTTAAAGAAAATTGATATTTGGGTGAGGAGAAAACAGAATTTCTCTTCTAAGAACTCCTTGAATTCAAATATAAAAACACAGATTTATATAAAAAAAGACTATATATATTTTTTCTATTTACAATCTGATAATCCACTTTCCAAATTTACAATTTGGATGCATACTTGAGTTTTTTTCAACTCTTGTACGCTAACAATAACACAGCCTTTATCAATATGAAAATGAAATACACTGCCAACATTTCATTTGTCTAAAAATAGTAATATAATTAAAATTTCTGTTTTTCTACATTCATACACACTAACATACATATACATACAAAAACACACACACAGACAGACATACGATGACCCCCCCCCCCAAATCTGAACTAATTAAGACAGGACTCTGTTTGGATTTGCTGAAAAATATTTGTCCATTATAAGTTTACTGTAAGTAATGGTGTGTGTCATGTCACAGGGTATATAGTTGTTTAAACTGCTATTGGGTCCTTCACATTAAATAACCCAATTAGTACTAGCACTACATTTACAGTTAGTGGTCCAGAGACAATTTACTTATGCATTTTTTTGCTAAGTAGCAATAACTGCTTAACCCAAAAGCGTATGACTTTTTTGTTTTGTTTGAGTTTATTTACACTTTTTCTGTTGAATACAGAATTTTTTGTGAACATTTTTAGTTCAAGATAGTTTTTGATAATTTCTATCAAGTGGTTCTATCAATTCTCCTATAAAGTGTCCATACTCTCAATATGATGTGATTTTAGGTATAAAGTATGTTTTTATAAAGTGATAAGACCGCATAATTAGAAGTTTTTCTAACAGGAGTATACAATAGTACATACTATAATAGATATACTGTGCATTCCTGTATTGTATTTTATTACACATTATTACTTTTATTTATTAAAACTCGGACTAAAGCAATTCCTTTTAGCTAAATTAAAACGTAATTCAATTGGAATTGTTACATGTTCAGTTTTGCCAGGATTAAAGATCTTGTGGGGTTCAACATTGCCAGGATTAAAGATCTCTTGGGGTTTAAGATTTGCCAGGATTAAAGATCTCTTGGGGTTCAAGATTTGCCAGGATTAAAGATCTCTTGGGGTTTAAGATTTGCCAGGATTAAAGATCTCTTGGGGTTTAAGATTTGCCAGGATTAAAGATCTCTTGGGGTTCAAGATTTGCCAGGATTAAAGATCTCTTGGGGTTTAAGATTTGCCAGGATTAAAGATCTCTTGGGGTTCAAGATTTGCCAGGATTAAAGATCTCTTGGGGTTTAAGATTTGCCAGGATTAAAGATCTCTTGGGGTTCAAGATTTGCCAGGATTAAAGATCTCTTGGGGTTCAAGATTTGCCAGGATTAAAGATGTCTTGGGGTTCAGTTACGGATTTGAGGGGTTCTTGTGTATAAATAAAGTGTGAAATGAAAATTTGAAAAAGTGAAGTTCTACAAATAAGTAATAAAGTAAAATGTATTACTAATAGTGTAAACCCACATAATAATCTAAAATAAAATATGCAAAAAAAAACAAATGAAGTGTTGGACTATAATGTACCATTATGTTTGTCATATTTACTACAATATTTCACTATAAAAAGTTATCCATAGCTTTCCCTATTTTTAAAACACTCATGTTGCGAAATCCACGCGATCCCAACCAAAATCTGCGGCCATTTTAAAGTCATTTTCATCAATATTAAAAAAGTCAAATGGATCTTGCGGTAATAACGGATCATGACTTGTTGAAGGAGTACCATTGGTTAATGGGGGTTCCATTAAACTATCCAACCAAACAGTATCAATGTCCATTAATTCTTCAGGAGGAAGATTGTCACCTAGATCCATTGTTTCTACTCCATTACTATCCAGTGATTCCATGTCTAATCCTAGCTCTCGTAGATCCAGGTTTGAAGGATATGGATCTTGGGCAGCTGAAGGAGGAAGTTCACCATTTTTAATTAGAATTTCAAGAACATCATCTACAATTTGGCTCTTTACTCCTTTTACATCATCGTCCACTTCCTGCAGGAACAGTGAAAGAAACAAAAATCATTAATAAATATATTTAAGAAATCTATAACGTTCTGAAGTAAATTCTAAATCGGAGTTCTAATCCCAGAAGTTTTAATTACTGTAATTTCAAAAAAGCTTTTTGGATAAACAAACTATATGGTGACAATCTAAATTAGCAGTTTGGTTCTCACATTAGTGACTACAATACTATTTAATGACAAGGGTTTACACAAAATTCAACTTATATTTGTGAGGAAACAAGAAACTTGAAATTTAATACCAACATTTTGAATTATTATTATTATTAGTGCAACATAGTACTTTCCAAATAGATACTAGGAAATTCATTAAATGGCAATGGAAAACTTATATTCAATTAATGAAATTTGTGTTTATATCATGAATGTATCATTATTATTTAAAGACAAACTATGACTTATTAACCCAACATAATTTTTCAAACTCAGAGAATTCTTATTACGTAATGATAATCAAAGCAACACTTTGAGTCCTGGCTAATACTGAGTAACTCCTAGAATATTGTTTGGAAATATTTCTTTAAAACGTCTCACACACAAAAGCCAAAGAGAAAAAATTATTAACCAATTATTTATTGTAATTTATTCGGTTGTTGTCAATAATAAAATTATTTTCGAGTGAAAGCTTTTCAAGTTGTATTTAAAAAGCCAACGATTTTTTAAAAAAATGCATGACAATCGTTGAGCAACTGAACAAATAAAAAAGGACATGAAATGGAGGCATCTGAGACATATTTCAGTGTTCATCAAGACTTTCTACTCAAGAAAGTATAATGTTTGCTTAAACACTTAACCCAATAATATGTTAATGCATTAAAAGAAAAACTAATCAAAATTTCAACTACAAATTTTAATTAACCAACACAAAAAATTAAATAGCCTTATAAAATATCTAAAATAAAAATAAGCCTAGAACTCAACACCAATGCAACATTATAATTATCTTTAATAGTGCAATTTGCCCCAAAAATTTACTGACCATTTCAATGACCTATAAAAAAGACTCAAAACTCATAAAACACGGATTGAAACATAATCTTATTAACTTTGCTTTTAAATTTAAATTTTAACATTGATAATATTTTAAAATTTATTTCAAAATAACACCCCAATAATTATTTTAATTAATGAATATTAGCTTAAATAACTAATGAGTCTGTTACCACTAACATATTAGGAAATAATATAATTTTCCTCAAATATACATTAAAACCAAATCGGTTTTTCCCAAAGAAATATCTTTAATTGAATTAAATTTAACTACAGTAGCCAATCATTTGTCATCATTAATTAACAATACCCGACTTCATAATCACGATGTACAGAAGTACCACATGGAACTCATTGTATTATTGACACAAAAGTTTACTGAATGATATGTAGGCCTAGCTAGTAATTTTAATTCTATAACACTACAACTACAGTGTAATTCAGGCACATGGAAATCATGAATGTTTACTTTTCAAATTTTGGAACTCCAGGCATTTTTATGAACTGTAGTAAAATTTTGTAAGCGTAATAAGTTATATTTTGCAGGCATACTTCATGTCAGATTATTATTTCCATTATAGATTTTTTTAAACAGTAATTAAATTTAGCATAATTTTTAAAAAAATATCGAACTTTGTAAAACACTTTATAAAACGTTTAAGCACACAAAACTTCATCATAAAACACCTTGATCTTATTTACACTTTCAAAATTGTGAACTTCCTGTTTAGATCTTTCTGACATTTGTCATTTCCCCATTCATTCCCACTGCTGTTTCAATAGTTAACTTCCAACCACTCAGTATATTCTTTTAAAGGCAAATCAAAAGGCTTCAAGCTCTCTTCTGACCCCTCCTCAGATGTACCTTAGTCTTTATTTTCTTTCATAAAAAACCCACCTTATCTAAAGCAAATTATCATAGTTTTTTCAGAAACTCGATTCCAAGATTTTGCTACAAGATGATTATCATCGAATAAAGAACTTTGTTTAGTCAATTCATTTGAGGTAAATATTCCATTACTCTAGCACACATCTCTTGTCGGTAACAAGCTTTAAGATTAATAATTATGTTTTGGTCTCATGCCTGAATAAGTGATGTAGTATTGGCCGGAAGATAAATCACTTTGATATGTTTCAGCATGGTGTGTACGTATTTATTTGCAGTGCAGTTGTTTATAAAAAAAGGACAATGTCGCATTTCAGCCAGGTATCTCATTTAGTCCCATTAAAAATGTTTGATGTCATACAAGCATTGGAATTTGAATGATCAGAGTATTTCTTTTCACCAAATGTTTTCCTTTTCTTCCATTGATTTAACCCTCCATCTGTGGCTTTAAAATCCTGCCTTCCTATTTTTTTGCAAGATCCTCATATTTTTGGCACACTCAAGCATCTTTTTAGGGAAAATTTTTAAACTATAATCTCAAAGCTGATTCCACTTGCGGATCCTTCCTAGAACAATTTCTTTTGGTGTCAACATTTTCATTACACTTTGATAATGAGAAGATGGAGTCGTTGTTCTTCAAAATTTTACCTAAGAGAGGTTGCGAAAAGCCAAGCTGAGTAAATTACTAATACTTGGTAATTTACTTTATTGGTTTAGAATGTCAAGTTTACGCCTGGCAGAACATCACCTGATTATGAAGTAGGTTCATAAAAACTACAATTATTTGAATTATATTCGTTTGAGAGACTCTATTATGGTAAAACATCAAAATGGTACAAGAAGCATTCCATAAAGCATCGTCTTAGCATTAGTGTAATAAATGTTTTAGCATTTGTAATTGGTTTACCAGTAAAATAAAACCACAAAAAACCTAGAAAAACTGGTAGTATTTTAGTACCACATAAAATACTAGCATACACTAATGAGCAACTGGTCAGCTGGCCATGATCCACCCATAGATTACATTGACGTCAGTTTGTTAAATGTCATTGAGAATATGTATTATTAAATATACTCAACATTCTTTACTCATAATGATTACTTTAATAATTTTACTTGAAACAAAATAAAAAACTATATTAAACAGATTGTGTTATATAGCAAAAAAAATTTGTCTTAGGAAAAAGTTCATCATAATGTCTTACCTGCTTTACTCTAAGCAACTTAGTAGCATCATGATACAGTGGAGGTGGGAGAGGAGGAAGAGTTGACGGAGATGGCATCGGTTTGTCATCCAACATTTCTGTGCCAGTCTGTGTCTCTGTTTTCACAGATTCATTCACAACACTTGGCACTGTTTGTACAAATGTACCAAGAAAATTAGGCAAAGATGATGCCCTGAAATGAAAAAAATAACTTTTCATCAATAAGTATTTTATATAATATATGAGATCTTTTTGATTAGAGAAACTAGCAGACTTACTTTGTTAATAATAATTCAAACTGTTTTAATAAAATACTTCATAAACACAATAAAATATTTAATATACTTTAGATCCCTGGATCCATTGTTACATATATATATATATATATATATATATATATATATATATATATATAGAGAGAGAGAGAGAGAGAGAGAGAGAGAGATAAAATTAACATGTATATATGTGTGTGTGTATTTATACTATATATTCTTGATATTTTACGTTATCCCTTGTTTTTCCGTTGCACTGACTTTATGAAGTTAATATATTACTATTGTAAGTAATTTTATCCACCATCAAGTGCAATAATTTTACCTTAAGTGATGAGGCACCTTTCGGTCACTTGACCATTGTCGAATCACTGATATTTTTCTGGTGTAGATGTTCGGTCTGTGATATTGGTATTTGTTGATGTTACACGCACTTTCTCTTGATCTGTGTGTATGATGTTTTTATATAGTATGTCTTCTGTATATGTTGTTTGTAGATTCATTAAATTGTTGTGTATGTTTTTATAAATGTGGTATTTTTCTAGTGAGTTTAGTTCTATTGGGTTATTATTTATTTCAAGTATGGTTAGGTTATTTTCGTAATTTGTTCTTAGGAACATTATAGAGCATTCAAAAACAAAAATTCAAAAGTATCAAATGTTGCAGCACACCTAATGTCACATAAACATGAAATAACAAATTACGAAAATAACCTAACCATACTTGAAATAAATAATAACCCAATAGAACTAAACTCACTAGAAAAATACCACATTTATAAAAACATACACAACAATTTAATGAATCTACAAACAACATATACAGAAGACATACTATATAAAAACATCATACACACAGATCAAGAGAAAGTGCGTGTAACGTCAACAAATACCAATATCACGGACCGAACATCTACACCAGAAAAATATCAGTGATTCGACAATGGTCAAGTGACCGAAAGGTGCCTCATCACTGAAGGTAAAATTATTGCACTTAATGGTGGATAAAAATAGATTTTTTGGACTAGGAGACTGACAGACTTACCTTGGTAAGAGTCCACACTGTAGTCTTGAAATAGAAACACATAAAAGCACTTAAACAATGATATATTTCAACCACACAGTGGTCTTTGTCAATCGAAGAGAAAACACAAAAAGAAATATGAGAGAATGAAATAAAATAAATATAAGTTGTAATCACAGATTGTGTAGAGTAGAAATCTGATGTCACAGATGCACAGATTAAAGATATATATATATATATATATATATATATATATATATATATATATATTGTTTCCATGAGCATATGAGTGATTATAGTTTATATAAGTCTGTCAGGGGAAAAGAGATAAGGCTATTAGGAGAAAAAAAAAATGAATGGATTTATCTGATGTTGAGGTTAGGGGATTCTCTGGACTTGGTATAACACTGGTATGATAGTTCCCACCCTCTCAGTTCTGAGGGATTGCAATCAGGGGGGAGTGATTTAATTATTTTTGTGGTATAGCAGTCATCAAAAGTTGTGATGTTGTGACTCACAGCATGTTGAGCTGTTGGTCTATCCATATTCATAATTTTAACATCATGTCTGTTCATTCTGATATTCAGACCATCCGTGGTCAGGCCTATGTACTGTGCTGAGCAAAGTTTACATTGTAGCTGGTATATGACATTTTTCGATGTACAATTATGATGACCCTGTATTTTGAAGACCATTTTTGTTGTTTGGCTGTTGAAACTATTTGCTGAGGGGTGTATTGGACACGTCTTGCATCTAGGTCTATTGCATGGGAAGGAGCCATGAGGAAGTTTGTGTGGTTTCTCTGCATCAGGGTCTGATAGTTTAGAATGTACTAGGATGTTTTTCAAGTTGGGAGGTTGCTTGTACCAAATTTGCGGTGGATCGGTGAAAAGATTTTTGGTGTGGACGGAAGCTTGAAGAATTTTGAAGCCATCTCTCAATATCTTGTTGAGTTTATGTAGACCAGGATGGTAGTCTGTTATTAAAGACAGTTTATTTTGTTCTGTTTGTGGTTTATGGGGAACCGAGGATTGTGCTGAATGAATTTGGTTTTCAATGAGTTTTTTTGGGTATCCTCTTCTCTGGAAGGCTGTTGATATCTTTCTATTAAAATCTTCCAATTCCCTATCATTCGAACAGATTCTCTTACCCCTGATTGCTTGACTGTATGGAATGGATCGTTTTATGTTTATTGGGTGGTTGCTGTCGAAATTTAGATATTGTAGGTGGTTTGTCGGTTTGATGTGAATTCCTGTGTTGATATTTCAATTCTGGAGTGTTACCTCTACATCCAAAAAGGTGATGGCTGATGTAGATTTCTCCCAGGTAAATTGAAGTGTGGAGAATTGTGTCAGGCTGTCTAAAAATGCCTCAAGTGTTGAAGCACCCTGTGTCCAAATTAGGAAGATGTCATTTATATATCTATACCAACATAATGGCTGGTGTGTTTGTGTCTTTAGAAAACTTTCTTCTAACAATCCCATGTACAGATTTGCGTACGATGGTTCCATTCTGGTGCCCATTGCTGTTCCCTTTATTTGAAGGTAGTTCCTTCCCTCAAACTGAAAGTTGTTCTTCTCGAGGATGAACCTGGTCAGGTTCACAAGAAAAGGTGTAGTGGGAGAAGGCTTGCCTGGGCGTTTGTTTAGAAAATTCTCTATTGCAGATAGGCCGTGTGCATGAGGGATGTTGGTATAGAGAGACGTGACATCTATGGCGACCAAAATAGTTACTGGGGGTAGAGGTACAGATATTTGTGAGAGTCGATCTATGAAATGATTGGGTATGTGATGGAAGGTTCTTTACTAAGGGTTTCTATTTCAAGACTACAGTGTGGACTCTTACCAAGGTAAGTCTGTCAGTCTCCTAGTCCAAAAAATCTAAATAATCTTTACCAACCAAAACTAACCTAAATATATATATATATAATGGTGGATAAAATTACTTACAATAGTAATATATAACTTCATAAAGTCAGTGCAACGGAAAAACAATGGATAACGTTAAATATATATATATATATATATATATATATATATATATATATATATATATATATATATATATATATATACAAATAATTAATTATTGTATTAAGACACATAATTTAAATTAATTTAAAGTTTGTATTTGTTACCGTAGGTTGTGGTTTCCTTTCAGATTAATTTGATTTAACACTAGGGCATGCTGCTGCTGTTGTTGTTGCTGAGGTGAAATTGTTCCGTTTGTTCTTGTCTGTTGCTGTAATTTGTTGTTATTGTTATTGCTGTTGATATGGTTGTTGTTCACAACACCCAGCAACTGCTGTTGTTGGGACTGCTGCAGCATTAATTGGTTTAGTTGCTGTTGTTGTAAAAATGCTGCAAGGCTTGCCTTAGCATTTAACGATTGCTGTGGCTGTAAAATAAAGTCTGTTTCAGTAAAAGAGATTTTGGTATATTAGAAAATAGTTTAAAAATGTTTAAAATTCCCAAACATGAACTACAAACTACATAAAATTAGTGTCAATTCAAAATAATTACCTGGAATGTGGTCTGTTGTTGCTGCTGTTGAAGTTGCATCTGAGATCGCAGCAGTTGTCGTTGTAAATGTTCAATTTTTCTCCTCTGTTCACGAATAATTTCTTCACTAAACTCGGTCTCCATGGCTACCGACGATGCAGGGCTACCAGGAGATTGGACTGGAGTAGGGGTTGATGCTTGTGGTGGAGCTGGTGGACTGTCTGGGTCGCATATACTACCCCCACTAGTAACTGACAAAGCCTGTGGAGGCGGTGATACTTGACACACTGCAATACAAATTATCCAGTTAAAAATGACTTACAGTAGAAAGTTCAAACATGCTAAATTTTAGTTTTAGGTAGTAACATTTTAAATCAAGTCCGAGAGATATTAGTTGCAATTGAAAGATTAGTTGTAATAATAATTTTATACCATAATCGTATGAGAATTATTTCTATACAAATGGAATTATTTTTATTGTGAAGGAAAATGGAGCTGATTAAAATATGTGACATACCAGATAAAATAGAGTCATCAGATGTTGGAATGATGGTATTTGTATTTGAACAGCATGCCGCAGACTCGCTGAATGGTTTTAATCTTTCAATGAGTTGTGGTTTTGCTCCTGATACAGGTAGGTTACGTTTTTTTAGCTCTGCCTTAAGATCACTCACTATAACAACGCATTGTACTATTTTTAAAATTCAAATACTTGACTATTACCACTGATATTTTTCAGTAAATGTGTTTCACACTATAGAGCTCATTGTATTGTTCAATGCTAAAAAAATGTTGTTGTAAGTCTAAAAATCACACCATTAAATAAAGTGCTGAGCTAGTATGAAATCCACCTGTTGAGAAATATCAATAGGTAGTGGCGAGATAACTTTATTTTACATATTATTTACAAAAATGTTATAAAAACTGCAAAAGTGAATAACAAACGCATTTAATTTATATTCTCATAAATTTAATAACACAAAATAAAAATTAAGAATCACACAAAATTATATCAGTTTTAAATTCAAATATATTAGAGCAAATTCAATATAACTTTCATTATTTTGCCTTTATTGGCTACTTGGTAATAGTATGGGCTGAAGCAAGCGAAATTCTAAGTAAACAAAATTCTGCAGAATTCCAACTCTTGCTCAAAGCAAAGATAATTACGTTTTAGCAACCCCTACTCTTACTCCATGAAAAATTAATAAATAATCCTCCTTTACAGTTATATAATAAACGGTGTTTCATGTGAAAACCAAGTACCTTTACGAGGATATAAGTCCGTATCTTCATACCTCTTATGGTTCAGAAGGGACAACTTAAACACTGTTTGGGCCTATTAATGTAATAAAAGTAAGGATCTGAAAGAAATACCAAGCTGTAGTAAGACAGCATGAAGCCAAGACTGCATGACAAAAAAAGTTTAGTCCAAGTGTACAAATTCTGATTTTATGTCAGAAAGTCTTATTCATACATACTGACCATGCCTGAGACAAGATACTTTACAAATTTTAAAAGATCGTGTCTGACTACATATTTAAGATAGTAGCAGAAAAGATAAACTTCTATTTAATAAAAAACTCACTGATGGTCTAAGAAGTTGTAAGGAAAAGTGCACTATAATTAACAATCATCAGTAGGAAAAATAAGAGTGTGATTATCAAGGGTATAGACAAAAAAGGATGTCCAAACTATTGACAATAGTTTACCATTCAAATATATCCAAAGGCATTATAAAGTAGCTATAGAACAGCTGAGTGAGAAAATACTTTTTCAGGAAAAGCTTCAACTGCCTTATCTTAGTTTCAGCATCAGTCATAATGAAAAAGCACCTTTTATAGCTATAGTTGTACAAAGTACTTATATCAAAGATATTTGTTTACTACAAATCAATACTTTTTTAAGTTTAAAACTTTTAGAATATATATGAGTATCTTTGTGAATCAACATATAAAAACTATAGCTGATAAATTACTGAAACTCGTTGCAGAATAACTAAATCTGTTAAAAAAAGAAAATGCATGTCTTTTCCTTTTAACGTGGATTGAAGAAATATTCATTAAATAAATGTCCTTTCACTAAACCAATTAAGGTTTTGCTATTGCTTCACCTTCCTTTAGATTCTTATAATAGTACAAGCTTTAGGAATATCAAATAGTTTCCAATATTGAATATTACAATTATGTAGGTTTATTATTAGATATGTAATGTCAATTTTTGAAAAATTGTTGTTGTTCAGCATGTTGTGGAAAATATTTAAATGCAGTTTAAAAACTTTAATAAAACGACCACCATTTTATTAAAAAGCTAAAGTCGTTTGATTAATTTTTCTGGAACATGATCAAAATGAATTTTTTAAGTAATAAACAAGTTACAAGAAACATTAGATTCATTTAAAAAAACAGCTGCGTTAGAAAATGAGGAAGTATTGACTGGTGTAATAAGAGACTTCGATAGGACACCCGAGTAAATAAAATTTCTTTTTACATAAAACTTTTAAATCTTTGTTCAAATTTCTTGTTTCTTATGTACAGTAGTCCCTCTAAAATCTGATAATCCCAGTAATAAACGCATTTCTAGGGATGGACTATTAACTCTGCCATGCCTGTGTGAGTATTCTGCTGTGGTGTTCCAGAATACAAACTTATTATTTTTTTGATATAGCAAATAACATAGTTTATTGACTAAGTTGAGATTACTACTCTGCTTCTGGTGATGGTTAACCTTGGAGAGGGTGCATGCAGAGTTTTTCTCCATACATATCATTATTCGTTAAGAATACGTTTTTCCAGTTATCAGAAGTTTATTTCCAGCTCGTTACTTTATAACCTAGATTCTAGGAAACGGCTCAACCTATTTTTGTTAATTTTTTCCAAGTAGCATTAGTGTGAATTTAATCTTTGTCAATCAAGGTCAGAGTGCGAAGGCTTTGTCTGCAAGTGCCCTTTCGTGTAATTTATTTGTGCAGAGTTCCTCATGTATGGCTATTTACATTAAAAAAGACATTTTGAAGTTAAATCAATACGGTTTTTGTTGTTATTATTATTTTAGTGTTGTACATCTTTTTAGTATCTAAGTTTCACATTTTACTGTTGTTCCACTTGAAGAGAAGAGAATTCGTAAAATGCTGGGTAATGTCTAAAAAGAGGAAATTCAAGAATACAGCCTACCGGAAATTTTGTCAGATAGTTTTTAGATAATTCTGATGAAAACAAGTCTCTACCAGATGATAAACCTGACAAAGAAGCCAATGAAATTGAAAATGAAACAAATTTGTTGAAAATCTGTCAATTTTGACGTTGTAAAGAAAATTCTGCTGAAAATCCGGGAGGAAGGGATTAAAGTGCAGTTTGACTATGGGAAAAAAGCCTTTTCTAGTAAAAAACAAAATATGCTGTGGTATACTGAACCAGTAAGGCAATGGAGAACAACAAGAAAAAACATAATTCTCTGATAGTGAGTCATGTTCACGCTACGTTAGTGAACTAGAACTAGTGAGCTTGAAAATGAACAATTATGAGCGGTTTTTTCAACAAAGATTAAGTTTCTGCTAGTTTTATTTAACTGTAGAACCTATTGTGATATAAAGGAAATATTATTTTCATCCACGAATTTGTAGAGTTATATATTTGAAGTAAAACAATACTTATTTTCTCTAAATATTAAAATTAATTTCATATTTATATATGTACTATCACGTTTATATATTTTTATGTTTAGACATTTAATTACTTTATTACAGCAAATGCCTCTCCCGTTAATGAAAACAATGGCCTAGTATACATTGCTTTCACGATTTAAGAATTCAAAATAATTTTAGAAATATGACGTTCAGAAATTCAAAATTGTGCAACAATGATTTTTGAAATTGTTTACAATTTATTTATATAGTATTTAACTGTAAAGTCACCCAAATATAAAAACAAAACCATTTAAATTGAAACTTTTTTGTACGGAATAAACCTCTGCAAGTGCCCTATTCCGTTTGAAAATCTATGTGCTCCCTCGAAGGTTAAGATGCTTCAATTATGCTTAAGATAAGATATATTTTTGATCATACAAATGCCTATACCTATAAAATAAAAATAGAAACAATAATGTGCAAAATCTTGTGTTTAGTTTAACAGTGATCTTACACATTATGGAAGTAGAACATCCTGACCACCTGTCTTACATTATTTTATAACACTTTATAAACTTTAATCAACTTTAAAATATTTTCTTACATTGATACAAAACTTCACTGGTAAGAGACAATATGTTTATATATTTCATTTAATTGGGCAAGGTTCCATATCACAACAAATGTGATAATCTACCAGTAACCAGGCAATGCTTTGGACCCCATACCTGAGGGAATATTGAAGGACTGCTGTAGTTGCAGTATTTATTTTATAAATTAACTGTGTAATTTTTATATGAATCATGTTCCTTCTTGGTAACAGATAAACATATAGCACACAACTTTATTAGCTACTAGTTTAAATAAACATAACTGTCATTATAGTATAAAGTACTGAAGTATCAAGAGAAAATGGTAAAATATAGCCAGTATAAATTAGATATTTGCGTTAACTTTGTATAACTTTCCCAAGAGATGACTGGTAATTGCGTGTTGAGGAGCCCTACCTTTATCTAAACTTGTTTTCACCTGTTTTTTTATATCCCATTTCTCCTAATCAACCAACTGTGTTGTTTTTCCCCAAAAATCGAAGCATTTAAACTATAGTATTCAAAAGCTACAGGTTTTATGTCATATTTCAGGGTAAATCTATTTTTCACCTTACAACATAAATAAAAGGTTTTAATTCTGTTTGTTAAATTAATATGTTACCTTTCATATCTTCCAGGTTGCGCAGTGGCCTTGTGTCTGGAACAGGTGGGGGAGGGGGAGGTGGAGGCTGTGATATTGGCGGTGGGGGTGGAGCAGGCGGAGCTGTAGTTACTGTAATCAGACTTGGTGTTGGATCAGGAGGTTTCTGCGATGCTGGCAGGATTATCTGAGGATACTGAAACATAATATCAAAGCTAAGTAATTCAATATTATAATGTATAGTGTAAATACAAGAATTATTAGTACGAATAACAATATATAGTTAATAAATAATAATTCTTAGTAAAAAAATTAACTTTTAACTCACCCTGAAACACCAATTAATTTGTTCTCCTATTACTATTATATGTATGACTAAATAAAAATTTTAGATTATTAAATAATGAATATTTTTCCTTCTAATATCTGTCAAAAATACATACAACATACACAGCTTGCTTATATAAATAAAGCAGAAGTGATTTAAAAGGGAGAAATATCATCTACTATCTGTATAATGTTATTCACCTGTGAATAATCAAAAATTTAGTGTATTTACAACCTTAGTATGAGAAATAATCATTTGTCTCTATAATATCCACACACACATTAAAGCAAATAGCCAATTTAAATCTATAGGTATTACTTTCTCACAGATAACTATTTTCTGCAAAGATAGATAGAAAGATTGTGGAAGATTACTCTCTTTTTTTGGTCAAAAAATAGTGTTTACCAGTTACATTCTCTTGCATGAAGGATAAAGGAGAGTAAGTGGAAAGAAGATAGAACAAAAATATTGAGCTAAGGACTAGTATTAGGAATAGGAGACAGTTACGGTATCTCAAGGACAGGTCACTTACCTAAAGTAGACATGTTATCTATTGGAATTATACAGAGGTATTCATCTACTACCAGACATAAATAATCGAAGCAAGGATAGAAGTTTTATAATGTTTTGAATAATAGTAATTTATCATTTATTTTTGTTAATAATAAACTAATTGAATTTCACAAACAAATTTAATTTCCATATATGAATTTCTAATGTTAATTCAATGAGGTTATTAAAAATTTTTCATAAAACTCTTCCAATAATGAAACATTTGTATTAAAATTAATGAAGTTAGCAAGCTTCATTAATATAATTATATTGTTTAATATTGTATTACTTTATTAATTTAAAAAAAAATTATATTTTTGCTAAACTTTCCTATTTTTGTCTAGTTTAACCCAATATGTCCTGAGACTTAAAGCCTATGGATAATAATAGTGTAAAAGTGTATCACTATGAGAAAGTCATCATGATAAAAGAGGACAGAAAACTATTAACTCAGCCTTTAAACCCAATAAATATTCTTAAAAAATCGCTAAAATTGTGTATCATAATTTATTTGTTACTGTTGAAATTAAAGAGACAATAAATTTTCTCTTTTTGTGTTTTAAGTAAACATACTCCTCCCACAGTCCCTCAATCTTGCTTAGCCAAATCACAATAAATAATACCAAGCCAACATAAACAATTTTGATAAAACTTACTCATTTTTAAAATAAACTAGTAATCTAGATTATGTTGTAATCTCGAGCAAGTAACAGAATAAATAACAGGCCAAACAACAAAAGAAAAAATTGAAAAATAATTTAGTATTCAATCTATAGGAAAAATTTCAACCAGAAAAGAGGTAATTCTTTTTAGACATAAAAGTATGAGATGTTAGTGAACACTACTGACCTTATGCTGCCACTCTAATTGCCACTGAAGGAAGAGTTGTTGCTGCTGTAACAAAAGCTCGTAACTTGTTTCCACAGGTGAGGCACTCAATGGAGAGGTCTTATGAGCATTAGGTGGCCCCTGGATACAATAAATACATATAAACACTTAAAGCTATTGTTAATAAGCCATCTAAGAAGCTCATACTTTTATGCTATAAGAATGAAAACACTTTGTAAAATGGATTGATGAAGCAACTATTAAAAAATTTTTTTTTTTTTTAAATTAAATCACTTGAAATTTATAATATTGTTGAAATAAATTTTTTTAAATATTTTATTATGCGGTGAAACACTATTTTGACCAAATGGCCATGAAGTGTCACTGAAGAATTTTAAATGTATGAAACTGTTGAAGCTAAAACTAATCAGATTTCTTTTATTTACCTGGAGTAGTGAACTCATAGTAGTACTCTTCAATCTCATTTTTAATCAAACATATCTATCATATAAATTTATCAATAGTATCAAAAAATGTGTCTTTGTTATTAATAACAGACTATTTTATACATGTTAACACACAAAAAGCTTTTCATAAACAAGTGGCCGTTTAGCAGTTCATGGATCTTTATTAAAAAATGGTGTTAAAAATTTTTTTTAGTAGCTATTCAGTTCACCTTGAAAGCTTTTGAAATTATTTTTATCCGTCATTCTTTAAAATTGACTAATAATATTTTATTAGTAGCACATTAAAAAGTAAAAATTAGTAAATAAAACCTTTGAATATAGAATTACAAACCTTCAAAGGTAGTTCGGAATAAAAACAAATTTATTTGAACACTTTACCCCGCTTTAAATTTTAAAAACTTATGAACAATGTGTTCTGGAATGTACGAAAAGGAATACACATATTACCTTTTACAATCTGTCTTGGACGTGGCTGAAGAGGAAGAATGCATTGTAGGCATTTAAAAAAAGTACAGTCAAGAAAATTGTGTAATGGATAGCTGAATCGTGGGACAAAATATTAGCACAAACATCAAGTTACAGAATAAAATCTTGAGTCATATGAAACTGTTAACTGTGTTATTGGACAAGAAGGTAAAATTAGTCACTGTTAAGGAACTGTTGCCTAGGAAACTGCACCTTTAATGAACAACAGGCAGAGATCACGTCAACAGATGTAACTCTGCTAAGACGTGTATGCAACACCACAGCACGAAAAATTATCTGATAAGCAGACGCATAAGAAAATTCACAACTTTTTCAAAAAAATGTAGCAACTCTAATGAACAGTGTGTACAAAGCAACAGTAATTTTTTTTAAAGTAAGTATTGTAATTAATAAAGTTA
This sequence comes from Prosapia bicincta, assembly GCA_036971475.1. Classification (NCBI taxonomy): domain Eukaryota; kingdom Metazoa; phylum Arthropoda; class Insecta; order Hemiptera; family Cercopidae; genus Prosapia; species Prosapia bicincta. The sequence goes on along the minus strand of JBAIZL010000004.1, from coordinate 186,318,609 downwards.
TTTTGTGCAGTCTTTATTAGAGTATTAGGGTTCATTAGAAATCCTGTTTTTTCTTATCTACAGGAATGTATTTCCGTATAATCCGAGGGGATCTCGGTCCCATCTTCCTCGAATTATCGAGACTCTATTGTACTTCTATAATTTTTTTGTTAATACGCATTTATTTAAAATGCAGAGAACATAAACATCAGGACTAATAAGAAGTATAGAAATATTTAAAAGAAAACTAATTCATTAAAATTAAAACATTGCACAAACTTTACTTCATAAAATTATTCATAATAACAATCAACACAACTACAACAAAACACTCAAAATATTAATATAAAAAAAGTTAAGCAATTGACACTAACCTTGTACTCATGAAATTTAATAGTTCTAGTCTTAGGTTGTGTTTTAGTTTTTGATTTCTTTCTGTTTTTATCCTTCCCAGGAGCTGAAAATGATTGGGGCGTTGAACGAGATGTAGACGAAGGTGGTGAACTAATAGAGGACAGAGGAGATAACGACGAGGTTAATGAAAGTGAGGGAGAAGGTGCTGTAGTTGCCAATAAAGTCCCTGGTGTAACAACGACAGTGACTATACCAGCTTGAGCAGCAGCTGTTTCTAAAACATCCCTTGATCCTGACAACGCATCCTGGAGGATATCTCTGGTTTCAGGAAGGGTATTTCTGCACTGTGTTAACAGTTCTGCATTTAATAACCCTGATGTATCTGTTAAGAGATCATGTGTATCTTGGAGTAAGTCATGGGTATCTGCCATCAACCCTTGAGAGTCATTAGGTGGTGAGGATAAGAGATCTAAAGGTGAAGTAGCTTCTGAACTTAATGAGTCATCATCCAAAGTCATGTAGTGGTCAGGAGGCTGAGGTTTTGTCTTCTGTCCCTCACATGTTGCTTTGAATTCTATATGACCCTCTGTAATCACACAACATATATTTTAAAATTCGGGTGGTCCCAGTTTTAGCTAGTATTTTTTCTGTAAAATGACTACATATACAATTATTGTTTCTTCTGCAAAGTATAACTAGGACTGCAATTATTGACTAAGCGCCAAAGAGTAAGTAACAGGACAGTTCAAATAGTTTTATTAAGATTATATACTTGGTAGTTTAAACCTAGTAAATTAAACCTTTTAATTAAGTGCTTAGAGTTAGGAAAAAAGTATATTAATATAATCACAACAAAACTTTTCAATTTAAAGACACTTAACAGGAACTGACTGACTTATCTTGGTAAAAGATCTGGAATCCGTCCTCTTAACACACACACACACGCACACACACACACACACACACACACACACACACACACACACACACACACACACACACACACACACACACACACACACACACACACAAACACACACACACACACAACTTTATTTACCTTTCAGATGAAACAGATTAAGAGATATATTAATTTAGTCCTAATTTGATAGAGATTATACAAGAGAAACAATACTACTACCCATTTAACACTGAAAATTAATTAGAGTTAATTAGAGTAACATAAGTTCATATATAATATCTATATTAAAATACCAGAAGAATGATGAACTAATGTTCAAAAGTTATCATTAAGTAATACAGTATATTCATTTTATCCGAATTTAAACGATAGAACTTGAATTTATATCTTAATGATGTTATTTTTTAAATTAATGTCGGAGGACATTTATTCCTTTTCTTGAATTACACTTAGCAGAGTCAATCATTTAGAATATGTATTAAAATACAGAAACACTTTGGTCTTTCGAAAAAAGGTATTTGCTAGTAATGACTTTTGGTTGAGGTTTTAAGCTGTGATTCGATTATATAATGGGTGTTCATCTTACCAGTTTTTTCAAACTTTAGGAGTTGGAACAATTTGCTGCAAAACTATATTTAATCATGATTTGAACTGCTTTAAAAAAACAATTCCCTCAAATTAATGAGGCTGATTTTGGCTTGATTTAGTATGGAATGAAAAAAAAAATATTTACTGTACTATTTCATGTAGTTTAATATTATAAGGAGCCATCTGTAAAAGGCGATTTGGCTTCAGCATATAAACATTAAATGTATTAAAAGACATGTCTGTCATCTTAAACGTACTACAGCAATGTTTAATTTTAGTTTAGAAATCTATTTGTATACTGATATTTACCTCCATTGATAGCTAAATTGTTGTCATAACTCATACATTAGAAGTTGTCATACTATATATTTAGAATGGGTTGCCATTTTTTTTTTTTACTGTACAAACAGTTCCCTATTGTTATGATGCCTAAAGGCTGAAGTATCTTGAATTTATGTTGACAGTATTCAACAGCTTTAGGCAATAATTACTATGATAAATTAATAATTTATTTTCTCAATAGCCTCCTTGTTTACAAAAAGGGGCCACAGTATGTAGCCTTGTCTTTTTTATTTTGTTTTTATAATTTTGTAATATTTTGGTTTTATTGTTTTAAAATTTATTCTTATATTTTTTTACTATTTCTGTTAATGGTTACTTATAAATATTACTGGGGGAGGGGAATTATTGCCATGATAACGATCATGAAACAAGTCCCTAAATTCACAATGCATATCCCTATTACTAAGATTACTGATGGTTTACCATTTATGTAGATTCCCCCCCCCCCGCACTTGAAACAATCACCTGTTTTATTTACTTCCTTAACATTCAAACACATAATATTTTAAACAATTTCCTCAATTAACCTTCCTTAGATAACCAATATTATGGATATCCATGTTGATAGCTGAATGTAAAAACAAAAATTACTCTTTAGATAACTAAATGGACAGAACAACAGGCCACCTCTTTGCAGGCACCAGTGATAAAAGGCCACCCTCCAGTTTCTTTAAACCTTCCTTAGTATTACAAACAACTAGGATAAAATATATATGACCAAGTAACAGGTAGCAATAGTTTCCATTACATTGAGTGAAATCAGTAACAATAATAATTTATACATGCTTTGGGAAACAGGTTATAAAAAATTACACATTAGTCAGTTAAAAATATGAACCTAATAATAAAAGCATAATCACTTTTCATTATTAATACCAACCATATATTATTGTATCTATACCAACCATACAAATTACTGTCTTTTTAGTCAAATATATATATATATATATATATATATATATATATATATATATATATATATAATGATTATAGTTGATGCTCGACAATGAAGATACTATCAATCTTTGAAAGTTAACTTGCATAAATACCAAGTAAGATTCTAATTTAAGTACTTATAGTGAAAGTGATAAGTAAATATAAGAAAACATTGTTGTAAAGTTATATATAAAGATTATATGTTTCCATTTGTTCAGCAGGGTTTTCACAGAACTATTCATAAGTATTATTGAGGAAAGATTTGTATAGTTAAAGAACATATTGGATTTCGGTTTAGGTGAAATATTTTATAATTAATATTTGTTCTTTCGTCAATTACTTCTAACTTTCTCAAAATTTGAAATATTTTCATAAAACTTTAACTAAAAGTTACCTTTAACAGCTCTTTCGATGGGTTCATCCGTATGGAGGATATTTTTCTTGATAAGTTCAAGAGGACCTGGTCGGTGGGAGAGTTGATCATTGAGGGCATCTGCTAAGCGACATTTCTTGAGCATCCTCTGCCTTTCTGCCAATGATGGATCTACATGGCCCACATCTACTGGAACAGAAAATCCACTTTCAGGACAGCTATTGAATATTTATGTTTATATCACACTTGAAAATTAATAATGAAGAGTTGCGTAATTTTGTAAGTTTAACTTACAAAAACCTTACAATTAATTTGTAACTATTATTTAATTAGCTACATAATTTTATTTAGTATCTAATTAAAAAATATTAAACTTCATGAATAGAAATAGAAAGTATAAACATTTTTATTTTTCAAGAGGAATTCTTTAACTTTTGATTTTTAATTATCATGTAATTTTATTTTATTTTATTTTTTTTCAATTAAATATTTTCTTCTCAAAAAGTATATCTTTAATTCTACCTTCTACTGTTTTTATGAATGTTGAGAAACTGTAATAAGTCATTTTTGTACTTTTAAATTTTTTGTTTCTGTTTAGAACATTCTTGTAGTTTTTATTCCTATGTTTCTATTTGTCAATGTTACACATTTTTTTACTTTTAAAATTCCCTATTCATTTTATGTTAATTTAGTATTATTTTGTTCTAAATTTTAGTTTGAAAAAAAAATCTTAAAAATTTCAAAATACCCTCTAAGATGTGTTGTCTGACAAGCTCTTGCCTATCAGGTCTCTGTTGAATCTTTGCTTTAAGAAGATCGCCCATCTTGGCTCGCTCTAACTTCTGCCGTTGTTCATGGAATGCCGGTGGTGTTTTGAGAGCTGTAACAAATGAAGTGTTAAAGTATGAGATACTAAAGAATCATTCATATTTTTTTACTGGACATATAATTCTCTGCATAGTTTAACTATTAGCAGTAAATTACAACACACTATTCAATGTAAATATCTCCTCCTTACTATTATTATTATTTTTTAAATTTACAATCTATGAAACAGTTATATTAGTTTTTATAAAATACAGCCATTAAAGTATTCATTAACACTTGAATAAATATATCATTTAAATGTTTTAATATGCTCTAAACCCAAGAAATATAATTTTAAAATATAATAAAAATGGCATTATTTATAAAATATTTTAGGCAACAAAATACATATATTAAAAGAAAAATAATATAGTGAAAGTACTATGAGAAACCGGAAACTTCTTTTAGATTTATTTTAGTTTTTAGAATACAGTACTTTTAAAACTATTTTCTTTAAAAAAAATAATAAAAGCTATCGAATTTTCAATTGTGTACTAAGTAATATGAAATTACATTTTATTGTTCATAAAAAAAATTTTGAAGGAATAACAGTAATCATTTTTAGAAACAAATTAGGTTTAAAATTTTTCTAAACAATTTATAAAGTCAAAATAGTTTATATGCATAAAAAAAGAATGGATAAAGAAGCTTTGAATCAATAACGTAACTTTAAGCCTTAGGGGAGTTTAAGAATAAAAGGGATAGCCAAATGTCGAGCAAAGGAAATATTTAACTTACGTGGCATGATGCCTTGAGCTACCAACTGGTTAATTGGTCTTCTTAGCATAAGCTTCACCTTCAAAGCTGAAAAAAATAAAATTGTAAAATAAATAATTATTATAAGACTTATAAAGACCTACAACTAGAAATAAAAGGTGCCTTGTTCACATGTAAATTAAGGATAACGATTGAGTAAAACACAGTAAACAATAATATAAATGGCAAAAAATTAGTTTAAGTATGAGATATCCAGCATTGCTCAAGTGAATGAATATTAATGCATTCTTTCCATAACTAAGGCTAACTATGTCCAGTATTTTTTATAATAGTTTCAAAAAAATCAATTACTGTATTTAAAATCTGTTAGTAAGTGAAAATGAAAGTGATTACATTTTTATAAAAAAATTATTAAACACATTAAACTATTAAACTGTTATGTAGAATAAAAGTTATATCAGATAAAAAAAATAATGTTTTATACTGTTAAAATAAATATAAAACAGTAATTAAACATGTCAAATTAATAATAATAATCCTATCATAATAAAAATGATATTGTTTTACGACTGTGACTATAAACATCAGACAGTGTTGCCAAAAAACACCACAGAACAATAAATGTGAATGAAATATGGCTGACAGGTCTGGCTTTCTTCTTCCCATCCAGCTCTAATCTATTAAAACTGGTCTTTAAATCTTGAGGCCTGAGCTAATGCAAAATAAGTGTGAACTTTTCTTCCCTTGGAGTATTACTGACAACATTTATTTTCTATAAAGAAAATTAAATAATGTTTAGTTTATTGATATATATATATATATATATATATATATATATATATATATATATATATATATATATATATATAAATAAAAGAACATAAGTCAAAATACAAATACAAGAATTATAATTGAATTACAATTCAAAGCTTTTCGTTGGCTAACAGTACCAACATCATCAGGAATATTAAACAATTAAAATTAACATATGATATTCTTTATTAATACACAAGAATACATATGTGATATATATATATATATATATATATATATATATATATATATATATATATATATATATATATATATATTCACCAAGTTTTAACAGTATATGAAAAAAAATTTACAATATTTGTTTGTTGAATTTGAAGTACTAGTTTTCATTCTTATACCCCTTAAACTTTAAAAATATATAAAACCTATAGTGGCTATAATAATACTTGGGGGGGGGGGGTTGCTTTGCAAACTTTTACTGATCTCTTGGCTTTATGGATATGTTGGTGGTTAGAAATCTATTTTTTGTGTCTCTACAAGAATTAGCCAAAAAGCTTGTTGAGTCTGTTGTGATCTGAAAATTTCATATTTAATATTGTTTTGTGGTTTGAAGTGTGTTATTCTTATTTATTTATGTAAAATTTATACACGCTCCTGAAGTTACAGTGTCTAAATGTTTTAATGCGTTTTTTGTCCCCTAAGAAAAATCATCTCCTGTTTAGTCTACAAACAAGTTGGGGTATGAAGTATGTATACATAACAGCAGTTCTATATAACTTTGGATATTAGGTTTGAACTACCTATTGAGCTTTTGGATCAGGATATTTTGTAATTGTATTGGTTCCTCATCTCCACAAACCTCCAAATTTTAGTTGAACTAAGTAAGAATAACACACTTCAAAGTACCGAACAATAAGAAATATATATACACGAACATTTTGAATGACTAGATACACATACACAACACTCAATTACACCACAATTTACACACACTGTTGACATATTTACTACAGAAATCACATACAACTGCAAAATGTAATTTTCCCACTCCCTATCCATAAAACCAAAAAATCGAGTTGTGGCAGGAGTTAACAAAAAAAAATTCCTAAAATAGGTATCCTCAATGGAACATCAAAGTAAGCAATAGTTAATGACTATCCGAACTTTAAATTTAGTAAATTTGTTAAAACTTACTGGAGACAGAGCGTTTTCGGTCGCTAAGTTCCGATCTTCATCAGTGTCTTCTGCTTGGAGATGTTGGATCAAGCGGTGATGGTTTTAAGGGTAGGTTTTCGATAGTATCAAAGAGCATGTGTGATTTGTATTGTGTTTGTTTGTTTAATATGTTTGTCCTTTGTGTTTTTGTGGTCTGTAAATTTCATATTGTTCTAGTTGTTGAGATGTGGTTCTTTTTTGTTGATGTGTAGGATTTCTATGTTATGGTACATGTCTGTGTATTTGTGTCTTGTTTCTTTTATGTGATTGTAAAATGTTGAGTTGGTGTTCTGTTTGTGTTCTTCGACTCTTTGGTTAAAGCTGCAACCTGTTTGTCCAAAGTAGAATTTGTTGTTGGTGTTGTGTTATATTTTGTATTGTAACTTGTTATTAGTTTTGTATGCTATTTTGTATCCTATTTTTTTTAAATTTGTGGGCTATTTTGTTTTTGTCGTTTTGTTTATGTATGGTAATGTGATGTATTTGTTTTCCCTGTCTGTAGTGTTAATTTTAGCGTTTTTTTGTATTTTGTACCACAGTTTGTCTATTATTGTGGTGTTGCATCCATTTGTGTATGCTAAACTTCATGCATCCATTTGTGTATGCATACTCTCAACCTACACAAAAATTCTACCCCCGTTAAGTTAACCTCACTATACCAAATTCACACAACACATAATGAATTTAATAAAGAAACGCCTAAAATACAACCTACATTATAAATCAAATAACATAACCAACAGAAACATTATACTACTAAACAGCCATACAAAAACGGACATTAAAGACCAAGACTCACTTTGACATGACATAGAAAAACTAATCAAACAGAAAAACATAACCAACAAAAACATGAACAATGAAATTAAAATCGCTGCAAACATAAAACAAAAAGCCCAACTAAACAACATCACACTCACCACAGCAATAAATAATAATATAGTACAACTACATACAGACCCAACAGAGAAATATCACAGAACTATCAAACAACTAAATAATACATTTAAATACATAATCAAGAAAAACAAATCCACCCTAAAGCACCTACCCTCCGCGCTCTTCCCAAAATTCACAAACCCAATGTCCCCATCTGAGACATCATTAACTACCAGAATGCCCCTGCACCTAAATTAGCAAAATACATGGACAAAATAATCAGACAATCCATAAACTTAAACACAGAAATACGCATAAAACAGAACAAACCTCATAAATAAAATAAAAGACATAAACATACCACACAATTCAACACTACTATCACTCGACATAACAAATATGTGCACCAACATACCCATACCCGAAACGCTCAACATCCTAGAAGCCCAATTAATACAGAACAACATACCTAAAACCCATATTACCGAAATCATCATCCTCCAAACCATCACCAAACAAAACTACTTCACCCACAACTCAAACTTCTATTCACAACCAGATGGCCTACTCATGGGAGTCTTATCAGTAGTGTCCTAAGTGTCGGTTGTTTAAGTGATTAATAAGATTCACCGAACGTAATGGACTACAAAATTCAAGAAATCAAAGTAAGTTCTATTTTATGAAAGATGTTAAATATGTTGAAATATGAAGGAGAAAATTGTTGTTAATTTTATGCATGATTATTTTAAAAAGTAAGGATTAATGACTTTGAGCGTTTGAGGTAAACTGTGATTTTCTGAGGGGCCAATTTTTTATTATGTCGTTTGAAATTCAGAAAAAAGATATTAGTTTTGATATTTAAATGTTATACACACATATATAAAGCGAAAATGTATGCTTTAAAATGTAGCCAGTACGAAGCTGAATACTAAAACAAGTAATAAACAAATTTTTGTTTAAAGTGAATTCCTACCGAGTTCAAGAAATAATATTTTTTATCTTCGCTTATTTCCAGTTGGTTTATTTTATTCGTTTCATTCATTTTTAACCGTACTGCACTATTTATGATATTTTGTGGTAACAATAGCAACAGTTTAAGATTGCACAATAGAGGTTTCGACGACAACCAAACGGGGGAAAAAATTCATATATGTCTTTGAGAAATTAATTTCCTGGTATTGGAAAATTGGTGCAGTGCCAAAGCTCGCTAGACTTTAAATATAAAGATTTATAGTTCAAATTCGGATAGTCCCCCAAATTTTTATAATTTATTATTTAATAAATATTTGAAAAAATTTTATTAACACCAATTGTCCCCCAATATAGTTAAAAGAAATGTATTTGAACTTGATTGTATGAATGAAAACGTATTTTATTCACGATTGAAAATTTGTACAAAATATATAACAGGACATTTAAAAATATATTGCAGTAAACATTAAATAGTATTGGATTAAGTACCTTCTATAAAATGTGTAAGAAACTATAAAGTTCATAGGAAATTGATGGTTACTTAAAATAAAAACCCTCAACATGAGTTAAATTATTGTTTCAAAAACCACAGTATCAATAAAATACTAGCAACTCTATAAAAAGGTGTGTAATTCCTATAGTTATTCTGTCATAAAAATTTGCAATAGTATCAATTGGTTTGTGAAGACAGACACTCCTCTAGGCTTTGACAAAATTTATTTATTTATTTTGTCCAATGATTACAAATGGTTTTAAAAAATATTGAAATAGTTTTGATAATAGTTTTTTAAGTCTATATTTTGTTTTCAAGATCCTTCTTTGGTCAATTACGGGAAAAAGTTGCCTTTTTAATTTGTATTTTTAAAAATTAAAAATTTTCAACAATCAAATTTAAAGACAAAACCAATGTTCATTATTACTTCCAACTGTTAAAAAGACACAGATAAACTGGCTTCATCTTTAAGAGTTTTAAAGTTAAATATACAATATTTTGCAACAAAGTTTTAAAGTTATGCTGAGTAACGCAAAAACATCAGTATTTTCAGAACGTCTCCTACGCTTTAAACTAAATGTTATCCATATTTTTGTACAGCCTTTATGAAAGTGGAACATTGTGCCAAATCCCACTAATGAAAGGATTGTTGTTAGTTATGTATTTTTAAAACATGAATGGAATGAATCCAAGAAAGAAAAGGCATCACATCAGAAGAGCCTGTGGGTAGACTTGTCGCAAGATATTTATTTTTGCTGTTAACATATTTCCTCATCCGGAAACAACATCAATTTATTACACTTTAAAGATTTTAAAAAAATCTAATTTGTAGCACAGTATTTGGCCAATAAAATACTTAGATTTGACGTTATGGGATTAAATGGCCCGTAGTTGCACGACATCTGTTTCCAGTTCAGTTTGCAATCACTTTGAACTTGGGCTGTACAGCAAGTGTAATAAAAAAAAATCATATAAAATAAATTTAATTATATTTATTAGATGCAAACATAAATTGTTTTGGCTAATAAATGTAAATTACAAGCCTTAAAATAAAAACAGCATCAGTATTTGATCTCTGATTTGCAAAGTTTAATATGTTCCCTACGTATTTTACAGAAGCTTCGTAACAACTTATGTTTAAAAGTTTTTATTTACCTACAGTATAAATAATCGTTTAATCCTGATAATTTTGATTTATACAAAAATATAAACAAAAATCATAGAATTTTACAGCTGTCAATTAGCAGCAAATAATACTGTAGTAATGCTTCTAAGCGGACATTCAAGCAATGACGCAAAGTCTGAACGCATTAGGCTTGATATTACCAATGAACTTGAGTTTACACCAACTGAAAACGAGTTTGACCAACTTATTCTATAAATTATCTAGAATGATTTCTACTGAATTTTGTAAGCTATCATTAGCAATTATAATGAATTCTTTGTTATAATTTAATTAAAATAAATTAATTAATTTCTTTAATGTTGCTAGCAATGACGACTGCAAACAAACAAGTAAATATATTATTATTTTAGTAATAACTTTGTCTTACTATTTTTTTGCTTACATTTTGCAAAAGACTGAAATTTCCTTAACATTTTGGTACAATTTTCGTTAAAACAAAACATCCGTTACTTTTTCTAAAAGACTGAAATTTCCTTAACATTTTACTACAATTTTCGCTAAATTAAAATATCCGATACTTTTTCTAAAACAGTGAAATTTTCCTTAACATTATGGTACAATTTTCGCTAATACAAAACATCCATTACTTTTTCTAAAATACTAAAATTTCCTTTTCATTTGGGTAAACTTTTCTCTAATACAAACATCCATTAATTTTTTTCTAAAAGACTGAAATTTTCTTCCCATTTTAGTAAAACTTTCTGCTAACACAAAAATCCGTTACTTTCCTTGACGAACTATTTAAAATTTTCTTCTATTTTACTAAATTTGCTCACTAATACAAACAACGTTTACTTTCCGTAAGGAACAGCTTCCTGCTTATAAAAAAAATCTGTTTTAAAGTGAAATAAATTCTAGCAGAACTCTAAATAGGAACAGTTGCAATGTGTGTAAAATGTTTACGCAAATCGTTAACTGAAGGTTAACTTTGGCAGTAAACACCCAGGGAATGTGATGACGAATCTCAGCGCCAGTGCGGAATAAACAAAGACATGTTCAGCCGGGCAATGTGTTAAGCTTGATCACACAAAGTGGTTGCATAGCCGTGGTCGTTTGGGCTCGAAGAATTTTAAATTTACACTATTTTACTTCTTAAAACGTTGAGAAAATGGTTTTGGACACTTCCATATATTTGTCAACTTTTAGATTATTTTTTTTCTATATATAAGAAGTGTATAAAAGTGCTCTTTATATACGCCTGGTTACCACTTATTAAAATAAAAACATTTTTATTAAATGGGTCTGACAGCTTTTAAGTTGGATTTTTAAATCTTGATTTTAATCAAATTTTTTCGTGCGAGATTTAGCAAATAAGCGTTAAATTAGGATTTAACGTATAGCTTCAAACAAGAGTTCTTTTATTACTCGAAGGTTATGTCACATTCTATATTTGTAGATAAAGTGATATTATTCCAGATTAACTAACAGTTATTAAAAATAACATAATTTTCTACAAAAATTAATTAATTTATTACTAACAGAAAAGTGTCAGTTTTTATTTAAAATTTGCAAACACAGACGTCTTCAAGCGCGCCTGACATTTAAAGAGCCATTGTTGATAAATCACAGATCGTAAATGGGAGGGTCGTTTTAAACCAAACGGCGAAAATATTTGTGGTAATCAATATTACCGCCTCAAGGATACGGTATACTAAATGTAACAGCATAATCTCCTTCGTCTAACTCTGTATGTAGTTGGCACGTTTCGGATTTTCCCCATTTTTAAAAGAGCCCTAGTGGATCTACATGACCAAACTTCTATGAGCACAACGTACACATTTACTCGAACAGAACTAGGTAATTCGCTTAACAGCTTTCAATTTCTTCAAAGAACAAAATGAAAATATACAATGTGACATAAAAAATATTAATTGAAGACTACGCATGCGTATTCGTAGCACGGTGTTATCAGCCGGAAGTCTCACACATATCTGGCACAGAAACGGACCAGTCTGATGTAACCCAGCGATCATTTCGTGGACAGAATGTGAAGAAGTATAATTCTTCGGTGTAGCCTAAACGTTTTAAAAATATATAAATGCTTCCTCTGACATCTATGACGGTCGGATATTCTAATACGGCAACGGCTAGCTGTTTGATAAGTGATTATTTTATTATGGTAGCAAGAACGACATATGCAAACACACACACACACACACACACACCCACACACACACACACACACACACACACACACGCGCGCGCGCGCGCGCGCGCACACACACACACACACACACACACACACACACACACACACACACACACACACACAAACACACAAACACACACACACACACACACACACAAATTGAATTGAACTTATATATTTAGAGTAAAATTAATGTAATATGGAATAATAGTCTATCAGTATGTAACGAAGGATTAATTTTAATCTATTAATAACAATATTTTTTAAATTCCTTTTTTTTATTAAAAAGTACTGCAGAGAAACCGAATCGTTCTTACTAGTCGCTTTTACTAATCCAATTAATGTACTGAACTATCTAGTAAATACCTAGCGGCTGTGAATGACAGGTGTTCCAACTGGCAACATAGCCTCTTTTCATTACCACAGCCCAAGTCCAATTCCAGTTTTATTCAGACTATAGTCTTAATAGGTTTACTTTGTTATTGCACACTACTTTTCATATTTATCTTTTACTTTGATAGTTATAGGGTCCTTGTTTGTAATTTAGGTATCACATGCATTATTATAAAATGATTAACCTAAATATAGTAACATTTATTCTAAGGTTCCAGTTGTTTCAATTATTTTAAGCTTTTCATTTTTTTTAGCTTAAAATGAAGCAAACGTTTTTTTTCGAATACGAGTTAATATTTAAATAAAGAATGGGATTGGTGAATAGATTTATTTTGACAAAGTTATTTCTGTTACAGATTTAGTTTAAAGTTTAGCAACATAAATGCAATTAAGATTTATTACACACAAATTCCGATTTGTAAACCTATGTTTTACCTCTGACCAAGACTCTAGTTTATAAACAAGGAAACAGCCATCGCGCGGGATTCTGGCAAGGCTTTGGGGTTTTACCTCTCCACCTCTTATTTTACAAACGCTTGAAAGCTACAAACTAGGCTTTTTAAAAACTTGTACCTACAAAAACAAAGACCGCTATAATCTTCACTAACTGTAACTCTTGCACATACCCCTAACAAATACGGTTTTTAACTGATAAAATTTACTCCTTATTAGAGAACGAAAACAATTTTAGCTACAGAAATCATCCGATGGAAACAGTTATATCAGAGAAGTACAGTGCAGTCTCGGCAATCCGAACTTCAATACTTCAAACACTCCAGTAATCCGAACTCCAATACTTCAAACACTCCAGTAATTCGAACTCCAATACTTCAAACACTCCAGTAATCCGAACAGGCAAAAACAGGTTATGGTATGTGTAAGAGCCTTGTTATGTTATGTATTTTTAATAAAATATATTTTCATGTAATTAAAAATAACAAAAAGTGTAAAAAACTAAATAGAAACAGTTATGAACATTCATATTTTTGAGCTTTTTTCTAGCATATTTCCTAATACTGGTAGGTACTTTCTGTAATCCGAACCTTTCAGTAATCCGAACAACCAGTGCAGGAATTAGTTCGGATTGCCGAGATTACCAATCGTTGCAGAGGAAACAAATTGGTAGACGTGTTTAGAGAATAGATGAAGGGGGAAATCGTGATAACAATTAGAATGGTCAGGCAGCACACAGGCAACTATAAAGAAAGAGGCAGGCAGACCAAGAAATAATTCTTAAGAAATTTAGACATTGGTGAATGAAGGACAACTTAATAAGACTGAATGATCGGCAGTGGAAATGGGAAGGAAATTTTTCAAGGCAAAACACTATAAAGCGAACACGATACGAATACTATCGAACTTATATTGCTCATAAGTTACATAAAATACTCCTATGCGGTTAAATTCTATAATAGTGGTCTTCAAATACACTCGTGGACACATGAATTATATAAATTTGTAGAAATTATAAAATTATAATAAATAATAGAATTAGACATAACATTTACTATAGCAGAACGAGTTATATATAAAAATAAAAATGCCGTTAACACACCGCATTCAGTACAACAATATAATTGTGACAAATGTTTAAAGCGTAACCTAGAAATTTCAAAGTACTCACACTGTTGCCCCATTCCCGACACACTAATCCCTCCACAACACTAACAAAACACACACAGTATCCATACTGCAAGTCTGGCAAGGTATGTTTACAATGCTCGAAAGACGGCCGGACCGGATACAACTTCCTTCCTAGTGTTATGACGTCACTAAGGCACGTACCCATGGGACACAATAAGGCACGTTCCTACAATTATATCAGCTGTGTCCGAGTACACTGCCCTTTTGTACTTACAACAAACACAATGTTCTACAGAATCGGTATAAATGATTTTGTAAAATAGTGGTTTAATTAACACTGTAAGAAATGTGTAGGGCGCAGCGTTCTTGCATTTCTTTCAAAGAATAATATTAAAACTAATATTTATAAAACTAATATAACAACTTTGACTTTAAACTTTGCTTGCTGTAAGAAATCCGATATAATGTTTTGTTTTGTTGCCGTTCGTTACCTTCAAAATATAATGTAAATTCTTAATTACCGTCTACTCGGAAAAAATTCGATTTGTAAAACCCGAATCTTGCGGGGGACACGCATCTTGTGAGGAAAAAGATTGAGATACAGTCAGGTGTCGATTATTCGAACGTCAACTATCCGAACATGGAAAATACATCGAAAGAAAGTATTGTTTGTATTGGGGAGTACACGATGTAAGGGCGTGGGTTCGTGGAGGTTGTCTTTTAGTGGAACGTTTCCTAAGTTACGAGTTAACTATCGCTGCTTGTTATTCTTTTGCAATGACAGTACAACTGTACATAAATACTGTAGTGCGTACACAGTATAAGTAAACTTTAAAGTTAATGTACAACACATTAAGGCCTGTGTAAGTAATTATATAGCAAAATTTGTTTCTGTCTTCACGTGTTTTTATTTATTCAGCCTTTATTACTAATTTTATTTAGAATACACTAGTTCAACAGGTCTACTCTTTATTTAATAACTTGATTGCTTGTTGTATAACAGACAATACTGTACATACTGTTCAGTAGTACACTCTAAATATTTTCTAAAATACAAACCGTAACTTTATATTTAATATCATATCTATGTTCGATTATCCGAACCCTCTCCGGTCCCAATTAGTTCGTATAATTGACTCTATACTGTACGTTTTTGGGCCCGTTTTCGATTCCTTTTCCCTACTTGAATTGCCCAAGAAACTCACAAAAGAATATTTTTTTGTATCTTTCACTGCGTCTTTCAGATGATGAATTTGTTGCTTTTAATTTCATAAGCAATAAGAATGTGAAAACGCCGGACTAAATCTGCCTGCGAATGTGGAGTTCGATACTGGCCAATCGTACACTTGACAGCCAGACAAGTGTCAATAGTTGTAAGTAAAATAATTCTGAGTAGACATGTTGCCATATCGATACGTAAATGCTAAAGCGTATAACTTAAGCGGTAAAGTATTCAATATCCCAGTTATTTGGTAGCCAAGTGTTCTTCACTTGGTTTGGGCAGAAAATCCTCAGTAGTGTTGGTTGTAACTAGAACATGGACATCAACTATTCTGATACCGTAATTACACCAGAATTCGAGGCTTCGTCTCCTTGTCAAAATACTCGTCCCAATGTCGCCTCGGTCGTTTCTCTGCGGCAGTGGTTCCCAAAAGGTGGTCCGTGGACCCCTAAAGGTCAGCGGGCAATGTCGCCTCGGTCGTTTCTCTACGGCAGTGGTTCCCAACAGGTGGTTCGTGGACCCCTAGAGGTCCGCAGGCAATGTCGCCTCGGTCGTTTCTCTACGGCAGTGGTTCCCAACAGGTGGTCTGTCGATCCCTAGAGGTCCGCGGGCAATGTCGCCTCGGTCGTTTCTCTGCGGCAGTGGTTCCCAAGAGGTGGTCCATGGACCCCTAAAGGTCCGCGGGCAATGTCGCATCGGTCGTTTCTCTACGGCAGTGGTTTCCAACAGGTGGTCCGTGGACCCCTAAAGGTCCGCGGGCAATGTAGCCTCGGTCGTTTCTCTACGGCAGTGGTTCCCAACAGGTGGTTCGTGGACCCCTAGAGGTCCGCGGGCAATGTCGCATCGGTCGTTTCTCTACGGCAGTGGTTCCCAACAGGTTGTCTGTCGATCCCTAGAGGTCCGCGGGCAATGTCGCCTCTGTCGTTTCTCTGCGGCAGTGGTTTACAACAGGTGGTCCATGGACCCCTAAAGGTCCGCGGGCAATGTCGCCTCGGTCGTTTCTCTACGGCAGTGGTTCCCAACAGGTGGTCCATGGACCCCTAAAGGTCCGCGGGCAATGTCGCCTCGGTCGTTTCTCTGCGGCAGTGGTTTACAACAGGTGGTCCATGGACCCCTAAAGGTCCGCGGGCAATGTCGCATCGGTCGTTTCTCTGCGGCAGTGGTTTACAACAGGTGGTCCATGGACCAATAAAGGTGCGCGGGCAATGTCGCCTCGGTCGTTTCTCTACGGCAGTGGTTCCCAACAGGTGGTCCATGGACCCCTAAAGGTCCGCGGGCAATGTCGCCTCGGTCGTTTCTCTGCGGCAGTGGTTTACAACAGGTGGTCCATGGACCGCTAAAGGTCCGCGGGCAATGTCGCCTCGGTCGTTTCTCTACGGCAGTGGTTCCCAACAGGTGGTCCGTGGACCCCTAAAGGTCCGCGGGCAATGTCGCCTCGGTCGTTTCTCTACGGCAGTGGTTCCCAACAGGTGGTCCGTGGACCCCTAAAGGTCCGCGGGCAATGTCGCCTCGGTCGTTTCTCTGCGGCAGTGGTTTACAACAGGTGGTCCATGGACCCCTAAAGGTCCGCGGGCAATGTCACCTCGGTCGTTTCTCTGCGGCAGTGGTTTACAACAGGTGGTCCATGGACCCCTAAAGGTCCGCGGGCAATGTCGCCTCGGTCGTTTCTCTACGGCAGTGGTTCCCAACAGGTGGTCCATGGACCCCTAAAGGTCCGCGGGCAATGTCGCCTCGGTCGTTTCTCTGCGGCAGTGGTTTACAACAGGTGGTCCATGGACCCCTAAAGGTCCGCGGGCAATGTCGCCTCGGTCGTTTCTCTACGGCAGTGGTTCCCAACAGGTGGTCCGTGGACCCCTAAAGGTCCGCGGGCAATGTCGCCTCGGTCGTTTCTCTACGGCAGTGGTTCCCAACAGGTGGTTCGTGGACCCCTAGAGGTCCGCGGGCAATGTCGCATCGGTCGTTTCTCTACGGCAGTGGTTCCCAACAGGTGGTCTGTCGATCCCTAGAGGTCCGCGGGCAATGTCGCCTCGGTCGTTTCTCTACGGCAGTGGTTTACAACAGGTGGTCCATGGACCCCTAAAGGTCCGCGGGCAATGTCGCCTCGGTCGTTTCTCTAAGGCAGTGGTTCCCAACAGGTGGTCCATGGACCCCTAAAGGTCCGCGGGCAATGTCGCCTCGGTCGTTTCTCTGCGGCAGTGGTTTACAACAGGTGGTCCATGGACCCATAAAGGTCCGCGGGCAATGTCGCCTCGGTCGTTTCTCTACGGCAGTGGTTCCCAACAGGTGGTCTGTCGATCCCTAGAGGTCCGCGGGCAATGTCGCCTCGGTCGTTTCTCTGCGGCAGTGGTTCCCAACAGGTGGTCCATGGACCCCTAAAGGTCCGCGGGCAATGTCACCTCGGTCGTTTCTCTACGGCAGTGGTTCCCAACAGGTGGTCCGTGGACGACTAAAGGTCCGCGGGCAATGTCGCCTCGGTCGTTTCTCTACGGCAGTGGTTCCCAACAGGTGGTCCGTGGACCCCTAAAGGTCCGCGGGCAATGTCGCCTCGGTCGTTTCTCTGCGGCAGTGGTTTACAACAGGTGGTCCATGGACCCCTAAAGGTCCGCGGGCAATGTCGCCTCGGTCGTTTCTCTGCGGCAGTGGTTTACAACAGGTGGTCCATGGACCCCTAAAGGTCCGCGGGCAATGTCGCCTCGGTCGTTTCTCTACGGCAGTGGTTCCCAACAGGTGGTCCATGGACCCCTAAAGGTCCGCGGGCAATGTCGCCTCGGTCGTTTCTCTGCGGCAGTGGTTTACAACAGGTGGTCCATGGACCTCTAAAGGTCCGCGGGCAATGTCGCCTCGGTCGTTTCTCTACGGCAGTGGTTCCCATCAGGTGGTTCGTGGACCCCTAGAGGTCCGCGGGCAATGTCGCATCGGTCGTTTCTCTACGGCAGTGGTTCCCAACAGGTGGTCTGTCGATCCCTAGAGGTCCGCGGGCAATGTCGCCTCGGTCGTTTCTCTGCGGCAGTGGTTCCCAACAGGTGGTCCATGGACCCCTAAAGGTCCGCGGGCAATGTCGCCTCGGTCGTTTCTCTACGGCAGTTCTTCCTAACAGGTGGTTCGTGGACCCCTAAAGGTCCGCGGGCAATGTCGCCTCGGTCGTTTCTCTACGGCAGTGGTTCCCAACAGGTGGTCCGTGGACCCCTAAAGGTCAGCGGGCAATGTCGCCTCGGTCGTTTCTCTACGGCAGTGGTTCCCAACAGGTGGTTCGTGGACCCCTAGAGGTCCGCAGGCAATGTCGCCTCGGTCGTTTCTCTACGGCAGTGGTTCCCAACAGGTGGTCCGTGGGCATTGTCGCCTCGGTCGTTTCTCTGCGGCAGTGGTTCCCAACAGGTGGTCCATGGACCCCTAAAGGTCCGCGGGCAATGTCGCCTCGGTCGTTTCTCTACGTCAGTGGTTCCCAACAGGTGGTCCGTGGACCCCTAAAGGTCCGTGGGCAATGTGCCTCGGTCGTTTCTCTACGGCAGTGGTTCCCAACAGGTGGTTCGTGGACCCCTAGAGGTCCGCGGGCAATGTCGCATCGGTCGTTTCTCTGCGGCAGTGGTTCCCAACAGGTGGTCCATGGATCCCTAAAGGTCCGCGGGCAATGTCGCCTCGGTCGTTTCTCTACGGCAGTGGTTCCCAACAGGTGGTCCGTGGACCCCTAAAGGTCCGCGGGCAATGTCGCCTCGGTCGTTTCTCTACGGCAGTGGTTCCCAACAGGTGGTCCATGGACCCCTAAAGGTCCGCGGGCAATGTCGCCTCGGTCGTTTCTCTACGGCAGTGGTTCCCAACAGGTGGTTCGTGGACCCCTAAAGGTCCGCGGGCAATGTCGCCTCGGTCGTTTCTCTACGGCAGTGGCTCCCAACAGGTGGTTCGTGGACCCCTAGAGGTCCGCGGGCAATGTCGCATCGGTCGTTTCTCTACGGCAGTGGTTCCCAACAGGTGGTCTGTGGATCCCTAGAGGTACGCGGGCAATGTCGCCTCGGTCGTTTCTTTGCGGCAGTGGTTCCCAACAGGTGGTTCGTGGACCCCTAGAGGTCCGCGGGCAATGTCTTAGGCGTCCGTAAGATGTCACTGAAATTAAAATATTTTCAGTTGCATGAAAATATATTCACTGTTGCATTCATCGGGAGGTCTTAGTAGCAAACAGATTGCCTAAAATGTTGCAGAAAACTCTCAATGAAGTAGTTCAGATTATTAACTACATTAACACTCAACATTTGCAGCTAGATAAATTGTTTTCTTCGTCGTGCAAAGAGTATGTGTAACTTCTTATTCATACCAAAGTAAGGCTGGTCTCTCGAGGTTAGAATATTGAAAAGGTGTTTTAGTTTAAGGATGAGGTTAGAGTCTTCCTTCCTGATACCAAATATGCAGATTTTGTGAAAGGGTTTTCTTGGCTTTATACAACTGCTTACTTAGCTGATGTACCTTTGAGCATTTGAATGTTTTGAACCTAGGCTTACAAGGTAACAATATAGATACATTCAAAGTTGGAGACAAAGTTAGTGCCATGGTTAACAAATGTCAGTTGTGGGCAATAAGGGTCAATATGTGCTCTTTTACGAATTTCTTCACTTTGAAAGAGCTTTTGTGGTCTTCTGATAAAAGCTTGACCTATTAAATAAAGGAAAGCATAAATGAGCACCTTCAAAGTTTAGCAACCACTCTCAGGGAAAACAGACCTGAATTACTTGTTGTTACTACTTTAACTTCTTTTTCCAAAAAAAAAAATAATATAAATTAGTTTAATGGATTTCAATTGGGCCTACAAACTTTAACATGTTGATAGTTTTACTTTTCGTATCTTGAATAAAAAATGAAATAAATAACTTTTTGAATGTACTTGTAATAAACTTGTGTAGCATCAAATTTAATTTTCATACGTAAATAAATACACACGTAATTAATAAGTAATTTGCATACGTAATTGGCAGTTTCCACCTTAAAACAAGTGGGCAGACAAACCATAAATTACTTACTAATAAGTAATATAACTCTATAATAAGTAATAATTATTTTGCGTGTAATATACAATTTAAATTTAAGAATTTTAGGGGTCCTTGTCAATATAGCGACCGGTGGAGAGGGTCCTTGAACAAATTTTTTTGCGAACCAATGCTCTACGGATTTTATAAGGTGTGACACAACGGCTGAAGTACGAGTAGGTGTAAGAACAGGTTATGTCAGCTGATATCAACACTTACGATGCTCAATCAAACATTAAAGCTCGTCAACAGGAAGTTGTAACCTCACAAAGTTTTACAAAGAGCTCAAAACTCTACAACAGTCGGAAAAGTCATTTTTAAGCGAATGGATAGCGCTCTGTGTACTCGTATATCAGGCAATTCCGAAAGCTGCGTTGTGGAAATGGCATTTCTGTGCATTGCGATTACACTGTGTTTTCAACTCGTTTTGGACCCACCTGAAATAACACACGATTAGTTCATTGAGAAACCGAACAGTACGTGTAAAAAATAGGACAATTTTATTTCAGAATTACTATAAATTGAAAGAGATAAATATATAAATTGAAAGTGATTAAAATGCCCCAGAGAATAAGGGAGATCATGGCATGCGTGTGCATGGTCGCTTATCTGAAGGTCTCTATCAGTGTCTATTCGTTACATCCTCTTGTAAGAAGAATGATAATAAATCGTAGACAGAAAGAGGAGGGACATAAATAATAAGGTAAGATGATAATGATCCCCCGGGAATAAGGAGAAATTATGGTATCAAGTGGGCAGCACCGCTTACCTAAAGTAAACCTGCTCCCAACTGGCTTCTAGACAGGTGTCTACCGTGTATCCTCTCATACACAGTAAAAACACAGCCTCTTAATCCGACTACTAAGATACTTGAGAATTAAGTATTCACACGATATCAACTGAAAGTTAGCTCGTCTACAATTCAAGCTAAACTTGAAACTTTAACAAACTCTTCATAAAACATCCCTGACTATTCACAGAGTTATAAAACAGATAAGTTCTTGGCTACAATGAACATTAATGGGTATAAAACCTTGATGCACATTATGCACACAAAAGTATCATCAGTTAGGAAAACTTTCGAGCTTCGCTTGTGAGCACATGATGTAATTAAACAGTAACGAACACCAAATCAGTCAATATAGTTCATTATCTATTGTCACAGGCGATGATAGTAACGTCATTGAAATGTGTAGTTCAGATTTTGTATTATCTATTGTCACAGGAGATGATGGTGACGTTATTGAAACGTGCAGTTCAGATGTATTAACTATTGTCACAGGCGATGATAGTGACGTCATTGAAATGTGTAGTTCAGATTTTGTACTATCTATTGTCACAGGTGATGATGGTGACGTTATTGAAACGTGCAGTTCAGATGTATTAACTATTGTCACAGGCGATGATAGTGACGTCATTCAAATGTGTAGTTCAGACTTTGTATTATCTATTGTCACAGGTGATGATGGTAACGTTATTGAAACGTGCAGTTCAGATGTATTAACTATTGTCACAGGTGATGATAGTGGCGTCATTGAAACATGCAGTTCAGATTTTGTATTATTTATTATCACAGATGATGATGGTGACTTTGTCATTGAAATAAATTTGAGATATAAATTATTTATTTTGAGTTTGTTTTGGTTATTACTTAATCATCATCAGTTAACGTTCTGATGATTGTAACCTTGTTGGTTAAATGTGAATTAACGTTTAAAGGGATTAATTTCCACTGAAGCTAAAGGTTTTTCTTACTATACTGTTAAACTCGCACGTCATTCTATTGCCATTATTGTACACAGTAGAGTTCTTGTTTTAACTAGCTTATTCAGTACCTTTTATGTTTTAGCTTAAGTTGTTCGCTAAATGTCACTAAAAAAAATAAAAAAGGCACGGATTAAAACAACGAAAATCAAACTGGATTTAGAAATTTAGCCTGTAAGACAGTAATCACTCAGTTATTCTGATTATTAAGTACAGCAAGCCAGTTAGTTTGATCTATAAAAAAAATGTTTCAATGCAATCAGAATGTCCACGTGACCAATTTACACAAATTTTATTGCAATTTTTACGTAACAGGTCTAACCAAGCCATTAACTTAGGCAAAGGCAGAGAAGGAAAAGCTGAAAATGTTTTATAAGTATTGCAGTCATCGGTAATATCGACGGACTAGGGCTCCATATAAAACAGTAACATTTTCATTGATACAGTAAAAATTTTGCTAGTATTTTTAAAAATATATATTTTCTGAAAAATAAATTACGTCAATACAAATAAGTTTATAAAAAAAAACTTGTCATTTGTTTAACAAATGAAAGTAGAAAGAAGTTAACAAAGTCGATGTTTGAACTCTTAGATCAAAGATAATTTTAGTGGCATGAATAGCAATCGTTTTGAAGCTATTAAGGATCCTTGAATTGCTAATGGCTAAGCATCAACTTAATAAATGTTACCAAGTTGAACAGCTGACTACTCCGTATTCATCACATTTGAGAAGAAATGTAGCTCATTCAGTAGACCAACTAATATTTACTGATTAGGATTATGCCTCGACATTAGCGACTCTAGGTTTTAGAGATTGAACTAGCGTCAAAACGATTTCCCTTAATGACTCTACACTGACACTTAATGCTTCTATTGTACATGAATGAGTTTGTTTAAAATGTTTGTATCAAACTTTTTTTAAAAAACAAATTTCCATTACAAATCAATTATAACTTTAAAAAATTATAAAAATTAATTTTAAACTGATAATCTAATTTCTTACGAGAAAATACGTTTGAATATTTTGCATAACATGTTAGGTTCTGCCACTCTTGACAGAAGTATAAACTATATTCAATATATCTGGTTTCATTTCATCTAATAAACGAAAACAATCATTTTCCAAACTAACCCCAAGTAAAGTGAGACAGCAAATGAAATATTTTATATCTTAAACAATGACTACTTAATTTACGGTTGCCAGGTTGCAACCTAGCAACCGTAAACTATGTAGTCTAAATTCCTGTTAACAAAATTAATTCCAATTAGTTAAATTAAAAATTTCGTTACCAATTATGTATCAGCACCCAACACACAGGCACATATTAGATTTACCTACAGAATTACTAGCATTCATTTTCGATTTTATTCCTTACGATGGGATTGACGATCTATGTCTTGTTTGCACACGATTCGAAGAGGTCGCCAAAGTGACCTTGAGCGCAGGCCTTAACTGGATTCGGGTGAGCGGATTCATTAATTCCACTCTGGTTATCTTACGAGATTATTTTGTTTGTAAGTTTTTCATGAGTTTAGTCAAAAGGACTAAAACAGTGAAAAATATTTTTTTTACATTTTAATGTTTTAAAACTTAATATCAGTCTGTTTTTTCTACAGTCTAGAGACACTAGAAAAGAAGCTATGAGCTCTTATTTATTACACGTGTAATCACAAATGAATCAGTGTGGTTAGTTTAAAACAAAATAACTACTTCGACATAATATCATCTGTAATATAAACAGACCTTTATAGTGATAATTCGATTGACTTGTAAAATGTCACTCTCTTCAAATTTCCCTTCTCGCTTATTTTAACCATTCACCTTCCTCTCATCTTAGTCTATCTCTCTTGAGACCCCTCTCACACAATCTTTGTTGGTGTTATAAGTCCATCCATTCGCACTACAGCCTGAAATCGTGTATTGCGAGAGTTCTAATGTAAATTTGAAAAACACTAAAATATGTCACCTCCCATTGTTAATCTCCAATTCTACTTCAGAAGTGAAGTTATGGGAGATTCGGCCTAAACCTTCAACATTCAGCGGTGGTTGTTATGATATTCAGTATAATTCTGTATACTATTAAAAATTATCAAAATTTCATTACTGTACATGCTTATAATTATAATTATTAGGTTATTTATATTAATAATACACATGGAACCTTCGTACGCAGGCTAATATCCAGTCAGAAGAGATTTCACTCAGGTTAGCCTTTAAACCAGAGGCCAGTGTTTTAGTATCACAAGACAATTAAAATAAAATAATATAGTTTACAATCGAGAATAATAAAATAGTAAAAGTGAAGTCTAATAAAATAAGTATTATGAATGTTAGTGACTTACTGGTTTATTTATTCCTCCCAGTCGAAAAGCTTTCAAAGGAACATTGACATTGCCCTTAGTTCCAACGTCAACCAATCACTATCCTTGGTCATCGCCTTAATAAAAACATTTAAAGTACACGCATCTGCAGTTTCATATAACTTATAATTCCCTTTATACGCTACTTTAAAAAAAACCTCCTTCCAAAGTTCAAACTCAGTACCAGAAGCGCATTAGCTGGGACGAACTTTCTTCTAATGATTTTGACTTGGATCTTATTATTTTAATTTTATTTCCGTTGATCTATCTGTTAGGTATCTAAGAATTTTAGTTGTTTTTATTCTTACGTTTCAAAGAATAACTGCTAGCTCTAAAAAGGCAATAGGATATTTTTATTTACACCGGGTTATCTTGTTTCCAGCGCCAGACGGCAGACGTGGTTCGCCGTTTGGAAAATGAAGAGGAATACGAAGAAGAAAAGAGAAAGAAGAGGAAAAGATGGCAATCAAAGAGGTCGAAGGCTATGGAGAAGAACTGGCGCTTCCGTAAATATCAGTCATTTATCGTTATCATCTACCTTTCGCGTCTGTTCATTGCGACATTCTACACTCTGGCGTCCGCCAACATACTCCCGCTGTGTTCTGGAAGCCTTATCGGTCTCTACTACAAAGCACTGCAGAAAACTAAGAGCAGACCAACCTTCATAGCAAAAATATACCAGAGAGAGATCTTTCATCAGACTGCACAGTACGTAATGTTTAGCTTAAACCAAAACGCAAGTGTCTGCAATATAGCGTTAGTTAGTTGTCGTAGCGAATCTAATGTTTCTAGGAACATTCCCATAGACATTAGAAAACCATTTCTCCTTAAGAGCAAAAATTGAAAATTGTAGACGAATTATGACCTACTTCATTAACATTAGCGAAAAACATTAATACAAAGCAGAAAATTATAGAACCCAAATTTTTAAAACATTACTATACAGTTTCTCGTAACCTAGGATCCTGAGAATCATAGGGATAGAACAGTCCCCATCAGGCAGTCGCAAAGGACACATTTATAAACGCCCCAACCTTTCTAGAGATGAGCAGAGCCCAAAATTATAAAAAAAACAACCTAAACTAAATTAAAACCACGAATTTAATTCTCGAATAACGCAACAGCTGACAGCAGTCTGGCGGCAACTTTGTCATAATTGATGTCACAGAAAAACAACAGGAGACAACTGTTCCAAATTCAATTAAAACTACCGATAATTCTGCATGTTCAAGGTAACCAGCCTATCGACAAAATCTCAAGCATAGTAGCCATACAAATAAACAGGTTTGAACAAGACGAGAAGAAAACAGAATTCATAGAACTATAAAATGACATGTTCTGAAAATAATAAAAAAAACTAACTGGAAACAAATCAGAAATAGTAAAGGAAAACGCGTCACAACCAGTTTTACCTTTTAAAGAGGAACATTTTTTCGAGGAATTGGGACACGTATACTTATGTCGGTTTTTAAGGAAATGCTACTTTGTATAGGATTACATGGACTTTAGATACTGACAATGAAACAAAATGCAATTTGTAAAGTGCTGTCAAACTCTGGAATAGTTAATGATGTAGGGCTACTTCCAGCAAAAAGACACAAAAAATATGTTATTTATATAAACAATAAGAAAAGGGATGTTTTAAATATTATAAGAACTCATGATAATTCTGTTTTCCCCATCAAGGCAGATTCTTCCTAAGCAACCAATACCAAACCGACGATGATCCAACGCGACAAGTTATGACATTAAACCTTGGAACTACTCTATTTTAAAATGATTTGTTGAATCAAGGAAATAAGGTTTTCTGTGACAATTTAATCTCTAATTCTTTTCCAGAATCATCAACTTCTTCCGCGTATTTTATTCAGAAATGTTATATCTTTTAATTTTATTATATTTCTTAAGTTTAGACATGCCATTGCAGTGAAACCTATATATTTGTCTGCGATTACAAAATAACATTTTTATTGCCTGTACGTTAGGCAAAAAGTTATGTATAAGCTAAATACAGTTGTATTTAATATACTGCTATAAATAGAAGTACTGTATATGAAAGAAGTGTTTTCAGGATGGTATGTATAACAACTTCAATGTTTAACTCAACAACCTGTTTTAGGTACAAGGCTACAAGCGAGACAGAATTGTTGAAGAGTCCGAAGCTGGATAGAAGGGCAGTTCTCCGAACTATACTAGAGAGCCTTCAGTGCTTCCCTCTAAAGGACACAACCTTAAAAATCGAAGACCATCGCGTGCATTACAGATGTTCCTTACCAGGATGCTGGCTTCAGGTATTCCGTCACAACGGAGATGCTTCCGCCGAACTCACACTACCGGAGCTTGTATTAGCCATGTTCTGCCTATACGATATGGTTACATGCAGTATTGCGCAGGTACTTTACACGACGATGGTCAGCCTTGCGAACATATCCTTGTTATGGTTTACCGAATTCTGTGAAGCCCAAGTCCAACTTGATGAAGCGCTAATACAAACCTAGGTTTCCCTCTTCACTTGTTTGCTTGTACACTATCACTATCACACTGCCTTCATTAGTTGCCACGTTTCGTAGTGCTTGCACATTGCAACACTAGTTATGCCCCAATAGTCACTACACCTATCCATATCACTAATGTCTCATTATCTTTATTAGTTGCCAATTTCCGTATTACTTTTAGATTACAACTAGAGTTACAACTCTAGTTATACACTACGAGACATTGCACTTATGGATATCACTAATGTTGTCTCATTGTCTTTATTAGTTGCCATTTTCCGTATTACTTTTAGATTACAACTAGAGTTACAACTCTAGTTATACACTACGAGACATTGCACTTACGGATATCACTAATGTTGTCTCATTGTCTTTATTAGTTGCCATTTTCCGTATTACTTTTAGATTACAACTCTAGTTATACACCACAAGACATTACACTTATGGATATCACTAATGTTGTCTCATTGTCTTTATTAGTTGCCATTTTCCGTATTACTTTTAGATTACAACTCTAATTATACACCACGAGACATTACACTTATGGATATCACTAATGTTGTCTCATTGTCTTTATTAGTTGCCATTTTCCGTATTACTTTTAGATTACAACTCTAGTTATACACTACGAGACATTGCACTTATGGATATCACTAATGTTGTCTCATTGTCTTTATTAGTTGCCATTTTCCGTATTACTTTTAGATTACAACTCTAGTTATACACTACCAGACATTACACTTATGGATATCACTAATGTTGTCTCATTGTCTTTATTAGTTGCATTTTCCGTATTACTTTTAGATTACAACTCTAGTTATACACTACCAGACATTACACTTATGGATATCACTAATGTTGTCTCATTGTCTTTATTAGTTGCCATTTTCCGTATTACTTTTAGATTTAAACTCTAGTTATACACTACGAGACATTGCACTTACGGATATCACTAATGTTGTCTCATTGTCTTTATTAGTTGCCATTTTCCGTATTACTCTCTAATTATACACCACGAGACATTACACTTATGGATATCACTAATGTTGTCTCATTGTCTTTATTAGTTGCCATTTTCCGTATTACTTTTAGATTACAACTCTAGTTATACACTACGAGACATTGCACTTATGGATATCACTAATGTTGTCTCATTGTCTTTATTAGTTGCCATTTTCCGTATTACTTTTAGATTACAACTCTAATTATACACCACGAGACATTACACTTATGGATATCACTAATGTTGTCTCATTGTCTTTATTAGTTGCCATTTTCCGTATTACTTTTAGATTACAACTCTAGTTATACACTACGAGACATTGCACTTATGGATATCACTAATGTTGTCTCATTGTCTTTATTAGTTGCCATTTTCCGTATTACTTTTAGATTACAACTCTAGTTATACACTACCAGACATTACACT
Organism: Prosapia bicincta; assembly: GCA_036971475.1. NCBI lineage: Eukaryota > Metazoa > Arthropoda > Insecta > Hemiptera > Cercopidae > Prosapia > Prosapia bicincta. The sequence continues at coordinate 186,289,603 of JBAIZL010000004.1, read as the reverse complement.
TATGGATATAACTAATGTTGTCTCATTGTCTTTATTAGTTGCCATTTTCCGTATTACTTTTAGATTTAAACTCTAGTTATACACTACGAGACATTGCACTTATGGATATCACTAATGTTGTCTCATTGTCTTTATTAGTTGCCATTTTCCGTATTACTTTTAGATTTAAACTCTAGTTATACACTACGAGACATTGCACTTATAGATATCACTAATGTTGTCTCATTGTCTTTATTAGTTGCCATTTTCCGTATTACTTTTAGATTACAACTCTAGTTATACACCACGAGACATTACACTTATGGATATTACTAATGTTGTCTCATTGTCTTTATTAGTTGCCATTTTCCGTATTACTTTTAGATTACAACTCTAGTTATACACCACGAGACATTACACTTATGGATATCACTAATGTTCTCTCATTGTCTTTATTAGATGCCATTTTCCGTATTACTTTTAGATTACAACTCTAGTTATACACCACGAGACATTACACTTATGGATATCACTAATGTTGTCTCATTGTCTTTATTAGTTGCCATTTTCCGTATTACTTTTAGATTTAAACTCTAGTTATACACTACGAGACATAACACTTATGGATATCACTAATGTTGTCTCATTGTCTTTATTAGTTGCCATTTTCCGTATTACTTTTAGATTTAAACTCTAGTTATACACCACGAGACATTACACTTATGGATATCACTAATGTTGTCTCATTGTCTTTATTAGATGCCATTTTCCGTATTACTTTTAGATTACAACTCTAGTTATACACCACGAGACATTACACTTATGGATATCACTAATGTTGTCTCATTGTCTTTATTAGATGCCATTTTCCGTATTACTTTTAGATTACAACTCTAGTTATACACCATGAGACATTACACTTATGGATATCACTAATGTTGTCTCATTGTCTTTATTAGATGCCATTTTCCGTATTACTTTTAGATTACAACTCTAGTTATACACCACGAGACATTACACTTATGGATATCACTAATGTTGTCTCATTGTCTTTATTAGATGCCATTTTCCGTATTACTTTTAGATTACAACTCTAGTTATACACCATGAGACATTACACTTATGGAGATATCACTAATGTTGTCTCATTGTCTTTATTAGATGCCATTTTCCGTATTACTTTTAGATTACAACTCTAGTTATACACCATGAGACATTACACTTATGGAGATATCACTAATGTTGTCTCATTGTCTTTATTAGATGCCATTTTCCGTATTACTTTTAGATTACAACTCTAGTTATACACCACGAGACATTACACTTATGGATATCACTAATGTTGTCTCATTGTCTTTATTAGATGCCATTTTCCGTATTATTTTTAGATTACAACTCTTGTTATACACCACGAGACATTACACTTATGGATATCACTAATGTTGTCTCATTGTCTTTATTAGTTGCCATTTTCCGTATTACTTTTAGATTACAACTCTAGTTATACACCACGAGACATTACACTTATGGATATCACTAATGTTGTCTCATTGTCTTTATTAGATGCCATTTTCCGTATTACTTTTAGATTACAACTCTAGTTATACACCATGAGACATTACACTTATGGATATCACTAATGTTGTCTCATTGTCTTTATTAGATGCCATTTTCCGTATTACTTTTAGATTACAACTCTAGTTATACACCACGAGACATTACACTTATGGATATCACTAATGTTGTCTCATTGTCTTTATTAGATGCCATTTTCCGTATTACTTTTAGATTACAACTCTAGTTATACACCATGAGACATTACACTTATGGAGATATCACTAATGTTGTCTCATTGTCTTTATTAGATGCCATTTTCCGTATTACTTTTAGATTACAACTCTAGTTATACACCACGAGACATTACACTTATGGATATCACTAATGTTGTCTCATTGTCTTTATTAGATGCCATTTTCCGTATTACTTTTAGATTACAACTCTTGTTATACACCACGAGACATTACACTTATGGATATCACTAATGTTGTCTCATTGTCTTTATTAGTTGCCATTTTCCGTATTACTTTTAGATTACAACTCTAGTTATACACCACGAGACATTACACTTATGGATATCACTAATGTTGTCTCATTGTCTTTATTAGATGCCATTTTCCGTATTACTTTTAGATTACAACTCTAGTTATACACCACGAGACATTACACTTATGGATATCACTAATGTTGTCTCATTGTCTTTATTAGTTGCCATTTTCCGTATTACTTTTAGATTACAACTCTAGTTATACACCACGAGACATTACACTTATGGATATCACTAATGTTGTCTCATTGTCTTTATTAGATGCCATTTTCCGTATTACTTTTAGATTACAACTCTAGTTATACACCACGAGACATTACACTTATGGATATCACTAATGTTGTCTCATTGTCTTTATTAGTTGCCGTAAAACTTTTACATTACAACGCTAGTTATTGAACACCAGTCACTACACTTATGCATATAACTCATGATGTCTCACTGACTGTATACTGAAAATGAAAAACATTTACAAAGAAATCAGAATGTAGAAAACAAAAAACCACAAAGAATGTTTTTATTTACTTTAAGAGAATGATATAAGGAAAGCAAGTAGTAACAAAATTGATAATTGAGGTAACAACTTCTGCAAACTAAACAACTTTTATTTATATTGTGAGGACCTAACTTCCACTTTCAAAGGTAGTTAAAGTTTAGAGCCTCGCGCAAAATAGCAGACTTGTATTTACGCTTTATAAAACACTACTCTGAAATAGAATTAAAATTAGAAAGGGATATGGTCACTCAAGTTAGGAACGGTATTGGATGTCGCCACAGTTTTCGTCTAACCGGAGACGGGCGGTTTCCATTTCGCCCGGAATTGTCAGGGTTGCCATGACTATTCGTGGATGCGACACTCCACTGCAACTAGCTGCCCTGTTTAGTTTTTGAGAAAATTGAGCGATACAAAAAGAGCAGTATGATACTGAACATATGGCAGCGCTGGGTTCACAAGATTTTCCCAGCTTGCCTGTTTATACATACCTTTTTTTATATACACTATACTTTAATTAGTTTCGCTAAAGAATATTCGAGTTCCATTATTTTATTTGATGTATAAATACGATTAAATAATACGAAATGAGAAGAAATGTTCTGCAAACTATTAGGTTTATAAATAAAATGAATATAAAATTGAAAATTTTTAATGTTAATCGACTACGTATGTAACACAAAAAACAAAAACAAATGTATTTTCTTTTAACATTCGGTTTTAAGATAACGTATGGTGATATATCGCGAAACTGAGTCACGCTTAAACGTGTGTGTTCCAAACATTAAAATACTGTTTAATCACTAAAGTTATAGTTACCACTCAATAGACATTAAATGTATGGTCGAAAAGTGTTTTCGGCATTTTTATTTGCGCCATTTCCTCAACGGATACAGGCAATAAAACTTATCGTAAAATGTTTATTCCTTCCTTACTATACAATAGAGCCGACAGTTGTGGTAGGTAGAAGAAACTGGGTACAAGCGTTACTATAAACACGGATGTTATGCATAATGCAAGAACACACGCACGCACGCACACACACACACACACACACACACACACACACACGCACGCACACACAAACACAAACACACACACACACACACATATATTTGGAAACCTATTCAATGACAACAAATCGAGAAATGTTGAAAACGTTTCTGTTACAAAATGTCGACGTAATTACAAATTACAAATAATTCTCCGACATTAACTGTTTTACTAGAGAAGTAGGAGTTACACCTTTCTTCGCGTAGACTATTCCTTGTACAGAAAAGTATGTGTAGTAAGCACAAAAGTCCTGCAATAGTCGGCTGTGTGTCAACTATTAAAAGTTTTGTTTGCTAAATAAAAAGGTGCTTGACAGTACAGAGCTTATTGTTGGTAATTAAATCCACCCTATGGCACTTCCTTTTAAATAACTTTTATGTTTGCAGTTCACACTTTCTCTAATATATTAGGGTTCAAATTCTACGTTTAAAATCTATAAGATGAGAACGTTTTCCATCATAAGACAAACTGATTTTACAGATATCGCTTATGCATTTCAGTGTTCAGGAGCTGAATATCTTGTGGACGACTTGACCGACGGTTTGCGTCACTGGAGAGATTATTCCGTATTCTTTGGGACAACGGGCTATTCTCCATGTTACCTGCCTTTAGTTTTTGATTTTGTCATTCCATGTGAAAGGAAGTCTGTAAGTACAAAAGCTTTTGAAAATAATAAAGTAGAACCTCTGTAATTCGTCACTGTAATAACAAACATCGTCTTCGTTGCGACGTAGTATAGGTGCCATCAGAAAACAATTCTTTAATACAAAAGAAAAGGACAGACTTTTTTAAAAACTAAAACGTAAATAGATTTAAATACTGCACACCGTATTTTTTCTTGCTTGTCTTATTATTCTTACAAGGTACTGTAATATGTTCTTTACGTATTTTATAAAAATAGAGTAACAAACTGTATTTGTAATTAAGAACTATACTCCAGGCTACAATCATTTTATAGTGTTGTGTAACAGTGTTGTTGAGTCTTTCCGGTGACACTAATAATGTTAAACCACAATAATTACATTACATGTTTTTCTCGAATTCGTCACCTCTTCGGTCCCGAACGTGACGAGTTAGAGAGGTTCTACTGTATTTCGTTCGTATAATAAATGACCAAATATATCAGTAGTTATAGTGAAATATTATTTGTGAACGAAATATTTTATAAAAAGAGTAATTACCCATCACAAATTTGATGAGCACATTATTTGAAATAATGTATAAATTTTAAATTTAATAGGTATCCAAACTTTACTGAAGTGGAACCAGGTATACAGATTGCTTTTTCTAAATATTCACTAAAACTAAATTTTGTAAAAGCTAAAAAGACCTAGTACACATTCCCACAAACTCTTTTAATCTTAAAGTTGTATATAGTCTAACACTACACAAGAAATAGCGAAATATCTCTGGCCTCTGGTGCTCTTCCTTCAATCGAAAATCATTCTTCCTGAACAAGTACCGTACGTTCCGAATGTAACAATAAAATTATTATTTGTATTACTCGTTCTCATTTTAAAACCTGATGACCGGTAGACATCTCTCCTGTCTTGAGAGCAGGTCTACTTAAGGGAAGCTACCCTAAACAATTGTAGTACTCCAGTACATCAGTACTTTGCTCAGTCCCACCAAATTTCGTCTTGCAGACACGTCTTTATGGCCCAGATATGATTATTTCAGGGAGACGACCCTGTTACATCCTTTATAAATCCTACCTATTTCCCTTACCTATATTAACAATGGTCACATGGGTGGTAGCCTTAAAACTACAAAATACCACATTTAAAAAGCCAGAGTAAAAGATTTCCCTACACCAGTGCAAAGGTTCTCTTTTAAGGTACGTAATAAGCTGATCTTACATCCAGTAAGTCAATCAGAATAGGAGGTTTGAACAAGCAGCGTACGTCACGTTGGCTGCGGGAGGAATATGGAAGCAGAGCTTTGATACCAGGGCTGTAATAAGGAAGGGTGTTTCCTAACGCTCTAGAACGTTATTGCCGATGGTACTAATAGAGGTTTTTATGCTGGGGGAGGGGGGTTGACTGACGGACGTTTTCCTTTTAATATGCGTCTGAGCACATGTTTAACAACTACAGGCTCAATAGCCACATAAAACGCTATTTAACAATAATTATGTGGCTGTTTGAAAATATCATTAATTTGAGGACTATGTTCCAATACACTTTAAAGTATTAACACGACAAATAACCTATTATTAATAATTAATATCTTAAACATTTTTTAAAAATATCTATCCTTTATAACAATCGAGCGAGAGGACATAATGGGAAAACTACGTAAAGATGAGCTTGCCTTCCTAAGCTAGATATAAAAAGTGCAATACCAAGGGAAGAATGTTCTGTAAAGGTGTAATATTACAACAATACGCAATGAGCAAACGCCCTAGGAATGCTAACAATATTAACCTAAGATCTTTAATATTATGAAATATAAGCAAAAGAGAAAAAATGGATTGTTAATAATATAAAGAGAATTATTCTTGGCTGCCGTTTCTATTTCAGATCAGCAGCTACGAAACCATTGGCAACTTGGAGAGCGACGAGTTCGCCCTTAGGATCTCCAGTCCTGTACGCGGCAGATTGTACCGGAACGATTACATGCAACTTCGGCTCACCAGGTACCATACCGTCACATCATACACATACCGGAGCCCGAACTTTACCGACCCTATGGAAACGTTCAGAGAAACACCTTTTGTTTGTCGGAAGCGACTGCGACCTGTTTCCTCCTCGACATCTTGTACAGATCCGAAAGTGGTTCGATTGGAATAATGGGAGCACGTCACACAACTGATATTGCTTTACATGCTATTGCTGGTGTCCATACAAATTAAACATTTTATTGGTGAACTGGAAAATACTGATTTTTATTTCTAGTCATATTCGGAAGAATTCCTCCGCGATGACGTGTATTTATATAAACCTTGAGGGGCCTAAGACGTATGATACATTGTTCAGGTAATAAATTATGGAAGGCTGTATTGCTCTTCTTCTCTTTCGTTTTTTGTCTATTTTTTTTGTACTCAGATACCTCTTTACTAGTGTTTGTGAACTTATAGGACGTTTTCTACAAGCTTTTCGAAATAATACATATTTTATACTAAACAGACATTAAAAAAACATTGGTAATAAAAATATGTCACTACAAAATTGTTGTTTGTATTTTCAAGACTATTAACAGTACTAAAATTATCGCTTTTAAGGAAGTAATGTATGTAGGATTACGGTGGGTAGCTAAAGCCCCTTGGTAGAGAGTACAAGCAGGATCACCTACTTGGAGTACACCTGCATCTAATATCTATCGGAGTTATAAGTCCCTTACAACCACTTGTAAGATGAAGGATAAAGAAGTAAGGATGGAATTAGGTAGGTCCCTGGTACAGGGAATAAGGGCAGAAACTATGGCCGCACATGGACAGGGTCGCTTGTCATAAGTAGAAAGGAAAGGACATGAAGCCCTGGTCTGGGAATAAGGGGAGAAACTATGACCGCACATGGACAGAGTCGCTTGTCAGAAGTAGAAAGGAAAGGACATGAAGCCCCTGGTCTAGGAATAAGGGGGAGAAACTATGACCGCACATGGATAGGGTCGCTTGTCATAAGTAGAAAGGAAAGGACATGAAGCCCCTGGTCTCGGAATAAGGGGAAAAACTATGACCGCACATGGACAGAGTCGCTTGTCACAAGTAGAAAGGAAAGGACATGAAGCCCCTGGTCTGGGAATAAGGGGGAGAAACTATGGCCGCACATGGACAGGGTCGCTTGTCACAAGTAGAAAGGAAAGGACATGAAGCCCCTGGTCTCGGAATAAGGGGAAAAACTATAACCGCACATGGACAGAGTCGCTTGTCAGAAGTAGAAAGGAAAGAATATGAAGCCCCTGGTCTGGGAATAAGGGAGAAACTATGGCCGCACATGGACAGGGTCGCTTGTCAGAAGTAGATCTGGTCTCACCCAGGGTGAAGGAAGATATCTTCCTACTACCCGGCTTATGGCATGGAAGGTGTACCCGACAACTTAGCTAATGTACAATTAAGTGGAATAAAAGAACACGTGGAAGAAAGAACTGTGGGAATAGGAAAACAGTTGAAGTTCTCCCACTCTTTAGAAGGAGAATAGAGAAGGGTGTATTTTCATTTCCATTACGTGTATTTAATATACTATATAATATAAATAAATATCTTACAACGAAATACATTTATCTGTAAAAAAAAAATATTTTCCCTAATAATTTATACCAATGTTAAAATATAAATAGGATCACAGCATATCTGTCAGAATTACTATTTTTTAACTAGTACAGGTAATTGCCCCTAATTTAAACTACACAGAGCGACGAATGTTGACTTAGACAATATTAAATAAATATAAGGAAACTGTGCTATCGTTCATTAAACGCTTTTTTCAAGGGACGAGCCAAACTAAATTAAGGAGTCCTCTGTAATAGTTTCGGCTCTTCATGTATTTAGTAAGCGCTAATATTTCACTAGGAAAACATTGCGTAAGTGGGTTACATAGATATTCCGTTAGAACTGCGTAGAGGAAATGAACAGCTGACCACGCCGGTCAACGCCCGCTCATCAGCTGATCCCAGGAAATCACGATCCACCTGCTCCTAGTTCCATTAAAGCCTTTCTCTGTTTTGTTTGTTATTCTGTCAATGGCTAATTGTGTGTGGGACCCGTTGGTAGATTTCACGTCCAACAGTGGGGGACGTCCACGGCTGTCAGTCGCGCTCTATCGACTGAACTCAAACACTGTAAAGCTTTAATCGGTTTGTTCAATGCTCGCTTCGCCCGACGTAATCAAACGAGGCGAGTGATAACTATAAACCTCAGTTTGTGCATACAGTCATTTCACTAAAACTTACACTCAAAGAACAAACTGTGTCAGACACTAGTTCCGGTTACAAATATTTGTTCTAATCATATAAGTAATATTTAAGCAAACTTGTGAGTTAAGAGAATAAACAATTAAAGATATGTAAAGAAACAATTATAAATACTTTACTATTATACGTGTTTCGATGATGCATGTCAACATCATCAGTGATACTACTACATAGTCACAGCTGCGACCCACAATACAATGAGAAGAGTTGTAGTTGTGGTGGTGTAGTAGTATAAGTGAATTATGAAAGTAAAGCGTTTATAATTATGAGTTTCTGTACACATATTTATTTATTTACGCTATAATCTTCTTTTTAATTACATCAATCTAGAATTTTTCATATGCTCGGCAAGTCATGGAACTTGCTCAAGAGCGATGATCAAAATATAAAAAATATTTAATGCATATTTCTGTAGTTATAAACTCACCGCTTTGTGGCTTGAGCGCGTGCATGTGAACAATAGTAGGAAGATTTGTAGACATGTGTCACAGGTTTATAAACAGGTATTGACAACGTGTACCTTGTTTTGAACATCTTTGTGCGTGGGTCACGTTGTGAAATTGAACCTACATAGCAGTCCCACGCATAAAGCAGTTGAAACGGTACAGGCTATACAACCATATCACCCTATGCAACAACAGTCTAACAGACCCTATGCAAAAAAATACCTAACTCACAGCAAACTAACTTTTAAAACTTCAGCAACTTTTAAACACATCCCTTAGTTATTAATGATAGTAAATAATTACGGTAGTAATATAAATGTTGAATCTCTTTACTGTTTATAATTCCCTGCTTTGGGGAAAGAGAAGGCAGAGAAAGAGAGATAAAGGAGGAGAGAAACAAAATTTAAAACATAATTGGCATAATCAGGAACAGACCAGGCCTCGTTAAACCATTACTTGAGTGTTTAACATAGATATTTTTCTCAAAAACAGTCAACTTCAAAATATTGTTTAAATATTACGAATAAAAGTAATACGAAAACACTTCTACAAAATACGAAATACGGTGGCAATGATAAATATACTAATTCTTAGCACACTGGAAGACAAAATAATCTAAAATGTGATCTATAAAACAGAGCCGTGTGTTAGAGTTGGTCAGAACAACACATATTCAATCAGTACTAAGTAAATTCATTATTGCACTAAAAGAGTTCCGGATCATAAATAATATATATAATTCTTTTGTGTTCTAACATCCGAGAGCTGAACTAAAATGCCAGCGTTGTTTCTCGAAAACTGTATGAATCATTTTAATGAGTTAAAATTTTCTCGCTCAGCGTGGTGACAGTTACATTTTTAATATAATTTCACTTAAGCAAAACACAAAGTTAATTGTAAGAGACATCGGAAAGCGATCAAGATGTAGGTCAGCCGCAACTAAGTGATCTCCCCTCGGACGTTGACATATTACTGTTATTTATTTATCCAGTTTATTTCTACCGTCGAGGGAGGCGACTTGGCATTTATCATTCAAACATCACCAACACTCTTGTTGCCCGACACGTATCGCCTTCTTTTCTTCTGCGATAAAATGTTATTTTAGTCGCGGCAGTTGTTTCCGTTTTCGACGCTTACTAATTATTTAAAATCCCGTTGTGAAAAGTTTTATTTTATTTGAATATTTTTATTTTACGCTCTACTTGTGCCCTGGTTACAGCTGAGCGGTCTGTAACTTAGATTCGTTATCCTAAATAACTGGGATTTTGTCTAGACCGGTTATTTTGAGAAAAAAAATTGGCAAAATTTTAGATGTGTTGCTGAACGGGAACCAAATACAACCTAATACAAACTTGATCAAACGAATGTTTATGAAAAAGTTGATTACTCTTTTTAGAATATTTGAAGCTTCTTGTACATTTTAGGTTACTGACACTGAATATGGCTTTCGTTTTTTAATTACAGTTTGATGCCAATTTAAAAAATAATAATAAATTGGTTTTCTTTGAGGAAACCATTCAATATTAGGTAATGGCTTCTTTTTATACGGAAAAGATTAGGAGCACTTTCGCACGAGACAATATCGTCTCACACGGCCTCTACGTTTCTTTCATCGTCAAAAACAGCCAATTAACTTCCACTATGGACATTTATAGGTTGTTATTTAAACTAATGTTTAGAATAGAAAACCCCCAGTGTCATAAGATCTTTCAGTGGGTCTCTACTTGGGCCCAGCGACTTTGGTTTGTCTAACATCTTTCAACTTTGATTAAAAAATAAAAAATATTTATTGGTAAAATGGTTCCATTTAACCAAATATTGAAGAGAGTAAACGCTAGTAACTCCAAAACAACATGTGAGTGGAGCATACGGAGGGAGAATGGAGGAACAGAGCGAACGCTAGTAACTCCAAAACACATGTGAGTGAAGCATACGGAGGGAGAACGGAGGAACAGAGCGAACGCAAGTAACTCCAAAACAACATGTGAGTGGGGCATAGGGAGGGAGAATGGAGGAATAGAGCGAACGCTAGTAACTCCAAAACACATGTGAGTGGAGCATACGGAGGGAGAACGGAGGAACAGAGCGAACTCAAGTAACTCCAAAACACATGTGAGTGGAGCATACGGAGGGAGAACGGAGGAACAGAGCGAACGCAAGTAACTCCAAAACAACATGTGAGTGGGGCATAGGGAGGGAGAATGGAGGAATAGAGCGAACTCTAGTAACTCCAAAACACATGTGAGTGGAGCATACGGAGGGAGAACGGAGGAACAGAGCGAACTCAAGTAACTCCAAAACACATGTGAGTGGAGCATACGGAGGGAGAACGGAGGAACAGAGCGAACTCAAGTAACTCCAAAACACATGTGAGTGGAGCATACGGAGGGAGAACGGAGGAACAGAGCGAACGCAAGTAACTCCAAAACAACATGTGAGTGGAGCATACGAAGGGAGAATGGAGGAACAGAGCGAACGCTAGTAACTCCAAAACACATGTGAGTGGAGCATACGGAGGGAGAACGGAGGAACAGAGCGAACTCAAGTAACTCCAAAACACATGTGAGTGGAGCATACGGAGGGAGAACGGAGGAACAGAGCGAACGCAAGTAACTCCAAAACAACATGTGAGTGGGGCATAGGGAGGGAGAATGGAGGAATAGAGCGAACTCTAGTAACTCCAAAACACATGTGAGTGGAGCATACGGAGGGAGAACGGAGGAACAGAGCGAACTCAAGTAACTCCAAAACACATGTGAGTGGAGCATACGGAGGGAGAACGGAGGAACAGAGCGAACTCAAGTAACTCCAAAACACATGTGAGTGGAGCATACGGAGGGAGAACGGAGGAACAGAGCGAACGCAAGTAACAGAGCGAACTCTAGTAACTCCAAAACACATGTGAGTGGAGCATACGGAGGGAGAACGGAGGAACAGAGCGAACGCAAGTAACTCCAAAACAACATGTGAGTGGAGCATACGGAGGGAGAATGGAGGAACAGAGCGAACTCTAGTAACTCCAAAACCACATGTGAGTGGAGCATACGGAGGGAGAATGGAGGAACAGAGCGAACTCTAGTAACTCCAAAACAACATGTGAGTGGAGCATACGGAGGGAGAATGGAGGAACAGAGCGAACTCTAGTAACTCCAAAACAACATGTGAGTGGAGCATACGGAGGGAGAACGGAGGAACAGAGCGAACGCTAGTAACTCCAAAACAACATGTGAGTGGAGCATACGGAGGGAGAATGGAGGAACAGAGCGAACTCTAGTAACTCCAAAACACATGTGAGTGGAGCATACGGAGGGAGAACGGAGGAACAGAGCGAACGCAAGTAACTCCAAAACAACATGTGAGTGGAGCATACGGAGGGAGAATGGAGGAACAGAGCGAACTCTAGTAACTCCAAAACAACATGTGAGTGGAGCATACGGAGGGAGAACGGAGGAACAGAGCGAACGCTAGTAACTCCAAAACAACATGTGAGTGGAGCATACGGAGGGAGAATGGAGGAACAGAGCGAACTCTAGTAACTCCAAAACAACATGTGAGTGGAGCATACGGAGGGAGAATGGAGGAACAGAGCGAACTCTAGTAACTCCAAAACACATGTGAGTGGAGCATACGGAGGGAGAACGGAGGAACAGAGCGAACGCAAGTAACTCCAAAACAACATGTGAGTGAAGCATACGGAGGGAGAATGGAGGAACAGAGCGAACTCTAGTAACTCCAAAACACATGTGAGTGGAGCATACGGAGGGAGAACGGAGGAACAGAGCGAACGCAAGTAACTCAAAACAACATGTGAGTGGAGCATACGGAGGGAGAATGGAGGAACAGAGCGAACTCAAGTAACTCCAAAACACATGTGAGTGGAGCATACGGAGGGAGAACGGAGGAACAGAGCGAACGCAAGTAACTCCAAAACAACATGTGAGTGGGGCATAGGGAGGGAGAATGGAGGAATAGAGCGAACTCTAGTAACTCCAAAACACATGTGAGTGGAGCATACGGAGGGAGAACGGAGGAACAGAGCGAACTCAAGTAACTCCAAAACACATGTGAGTGGAGCATACGGAGGGAGAACGGAGGAACAGAGCGAACTCAAGTAACTCCAAAACACATGTGAGTGGAGCATACGGAGGGAGAACGGAGGAACAGAGCGAACGCAAGTAACAGAGCGAACTCTAGTAACTCCAAAACACATGTGAGTGGAGCATACGGAGGGAGAACGGAGGAACAGAGCGAACTCAAGTAACTCCAAAACACATGTGAGTGGAGCATACGGAGGGAGAACGGAGGAACAGAGCGAACGCTAGTAACTCCAAAACACATGTGAGTGGAGCATACGGAGGGAGAACGGAGGAACAGAGCGAACTCAAGTAACTCCAAAACACATGTGAGTGGAGCATACGGAGGGAGAACGGAGGAACAGAGCGAACGCAAGTAACTCCAAAACAACATGTGAGTGGGGCATAGGGAGGGAGAATGGAGGAATAGAGCGAACTCTAGTAACTCCAAAACACATGTGAGTGGAGCATACGGAGGGAGAACGGAGGAACAGAGCGAACTCAAGTAACTCCAAAACACATGTGAGTGGAGCATACGGAGGGAGAACGGAGGAACAGAGCGAACTCAAGTAACTCCAAAACACATGTGAGTGGAGCATACGGAGGGAGAACGGAGGAACAGAGCGAACGCAAGTAACAGAGCGAACTCTAGTAACTCCAAAACACATGTGAGTGGAGCATACGGAGGGAGAACGGAGGAACAGAGCGAACGCAAGTAACTCCAAAACAACATGTGAGTGGAGCATACGGAGGGAGAATGGAGGAACAGAGCGAACTCTAGTAACTCCAAAACCACATGTGAGTGGAGCATACGGAGGGAGAATGGAGGAACAGAGCGAACTCTAGTAACTCCAAAACAACATGTGAGTGGAGCATACGGAGGGAGAATGGAGGAACAGAGCGAACTCTAGTAACTCCAAAACAACATGTGAGTGGAGCATACGGAGGGAGAACGGAGGAACAGAGCGAACGCTAGTAACTCCAAAACAACATGTGAGTGGAGCATACGGAGGGAGAATGGAGGAACAGAGCGAACTCTAGTAACTCCAAAACACATGTGAGTGGAGCATACGGAGGGAGAACGGAGGAACAGAGCGAACGCAAGTAACTCCAAAACAACATGTGAGTGGAGCATACGGAGGGAGAATGGAGGAACAGAGCGAACTCTAGTAACTCCAAAACAACATGTGAGTGGAGCATACGGAGGGAGAACGGAGGAACAGAGCGAACGCTAGTAACTCCAAAACAACATGTGAGTGGAGCATACGGAGGGAGAATGGAGGAACAGAGCGAACTCTAGTAACTCCAAAACAACATGTGAGTGGAGCATACGGAGGGAGAATGGAGGAACAGAGCGAACTCTAGTAACTCCAAAACACATGTGAGTGGAGCATACGGAGGGAGAACGGAGGAACAGAGCGAACGCAAGTAACTCCAAAACAACATGTGAGTGAAGCATACGGAGGGAGAATGGAGGAACAGAGCGAACTCTAGTAACTCCAAAACACATGTGAGTGGAGCATACGGAGGGAGAACGGAGGAACAGAGCGAACGCAAGTAACTCAAAACAACATGTGAGTGGAGCATACGGAGGGAGAATGGAGGAACAGAGCGAACGCTAGTAACTCCAAAACACAACACGTGGGTGGAGCGAATGCAATGAGTAAACTCCTCATTTTCTTCCCTAATTCTAATACGTCGGTCGGTCGACGACAGCTAGGAAATTAGGAGTAATGACGGGGTTGAGTAGAGGGTCATAGCGAAAGCTAGTAGCTCCAAAACATAACATGTGGATGGAGTGAGCGGAATGAGAGTGGAGGAACAGAGCGAACGCTAGTAACTCTAAAACACAAGTGGGTGGAACGAATGCAATGAATAAACTCCTCATTCTCTTTCCAAATTCCAATGTCTTGGTCGATCGATGATCGCTCGGAAGTTAGGAGTGGTGACGGGTGGAGGAACAGAGCGAAAGAGTTACCACTCCTTACGTCTAAGGCCCAACGAGTGAGTTATGACGACTGTGACGTAGCCAGGAGTTAACTCGACAGGTTCGCCCACCTTTACAACTAAGAAGTTTTTAGCTAACTACATATTACTGTATTCTCAGAGAGATATACACATGGAATGTGGCGAGGTTCTAAGAATCAAGTGTAACGTGATGTGGTTCTTAGGAGTGATGTTATATACTGGAGCGATGTTCTAAGGATAAAGAGCTAAGTGGCGAGGTTCTAAGAAGGCGAATGGCATTGAAGTTTTAACGTACCAAATGCGTTACATGTCATAGTGATCGACCTCAGAAAGGATGCGTAACGTGGATTAAAACATTTCTACCAATTGACTTTTGCCACTTTTAAATAATTTTCTGCTACCTGTAAAAAGGTTGTAAGCTACTTTTTTTTACAATTTTATTTCCTTAAATTGCCTGCGTTCCCACAAGGTGCGATATTATACAAAGTTAATCCTTACGAATTGACTACGATTTCAGGATACTAGTAAGCTATACATATCCGTAAAATGTAGTCCAAATAATTAGGACTATAGAAAACAAGATTGTTTAATTAAGGTATTATCCCATAAGAGTAAGTTACACGAAATTAAAATTTTTACTTTAAATCTTTTGTACCTCATTAAAAATCCGCAAGATTTATATTTTTCACTCAGCTCAGATGTTTCTTACCTACTATTGTTCACAACGCTATGTACTTTCTAAAGAAATAGCATTTCTTTAAAAACAACATAATTACCAAGACTTGTGTAAAAATTTAATTAAAGCTCTGTCAACTTGTATGCAGGTACACATCCCACACAGAGTAGTCAACCTACACACAGAGACTTGATCTGCATCTGTGGGTGTTTAGGAAATATTGTGTATCTGTTACAACATTTCCTCTCGCTGTCAATTTTTGTAACCAAGGAGTGCCTCAAACCCGTATTTCACAATAGGTGATTGAATTCGTTACACAGCAAGGTAATGTACACACCCCTAAAGTAACCGTATAGTCTCTTGGTGATGCAGTGCAAAAGAGATTTACGAGCAAATTATTAAAATGCTGCTATTAAACATACAGCTTTCTCGAAATCTTTAAAAAAAATGTAGAAGTTGTGGATATTCAAAACACAAATAGACATCGATTGAAAGGTGAAGTGATACGACACAAGATAGAAAACCTTTATCATAGAATACCTTTAGAGCATTAACATTAGAAAGGATCAGTATGAGGGTAAGACAAACAAAAAACATGAAAACAAACAGGATTTAATTCAAAACCTGGTTCAGTTACTACCCTACGTTAAACTTAGTTGATGCGTAATAAGAGGGGAACCTTGCAAAAACTGTTAAAGAGAAAATACTTTCAATATATACAGCGTGGGTGAACCGTTGAATTTTAAAATAAAGATATTTTCACAAAGAGTACGTCAAAGGTAATCAAAAATAACCTTCAAGCGGAATGAATCTGTGATTGTAAGAATAGGAAGACCTGACTGTACTGGATTTTGTGTCTCGTCAAACAAGAAGAGATAAAACTTACAGTTACATGAAACCTGCAGGGTGAACTTGTCTATATGTAAGTTTGACAGCTAGAAATTATCATACGCCATTCTTGAATCGGATAGTCTGTGACGTAGAAAAGTTAGTGGGCATAGTAAATTGCGGTTCCTTCACGTTAGAGAAGGGAACGGATTGGGTAGCATTAGATAAACTATCGTAAATGTAACAAAACCTATCCTAACAATATAGTAGAAACGGAGACATAATAACAGCAGCTAATAAGAATAACAATAACAGCTAATATTAATAAATAATACACAGGATCTCTAACTATAAATATGTTTTTTTTTATTCTAGTGTAATGCACATTTCGGTTACAAGATAACCATCCTCAGAGATATGATAATACATGAGTATGTATTCACACGTCTCTGAGAACGGTTGTTTTATAACCGAAATGTACATTAGACTAGAATAAAAAATACATATTTGTGGTTAGAGGTTTTGTGTATTATTTACTAATTATAAACCACAGTAAATTATTGCAAGTAATTATTGAATAACTGATATATTACATTATAAATAGGCCCATCACGAAGTTTACATCTGCATAATATTTACTTATATATAAACCAATGGCGGCTGAGTGCTCCAATGGGTAGAGCAGAGACAATTAACCTAAAGGTTAGGTTCGAATCCCGGTAGTGACAACATTTCTAGGAGCTTTTCAGCCCCCCGTAAACTCACCCTTGTAAATGAATAGACTCAAACCTTTTGTTACCTTTAATTACTAAACGCACCCTAATTTAAATTTCATTACCTTTAGTTAAAGGGCGCGAAAGCCGAAGCTATTAACCTTGGTAAAGGTTAGTTAAAGTGTAATTCCATCCACTTTAATTTTCTGAATCCTGTATTCCTCCAGGACAGAAAATTCTACCCTGCCTCTCGTAAGCCATATTATCGACATAAAACATTATTCAATATTACACAAACATTGTAAGTACTACCAAACTGTTGTAGGTACTACCTTGTTACTTTAAGGTTTACACAAAACGTTATAGAGTATGACTGTATTATAGTGATCACATGTTACTCTCCATACTGACGATATAGTTATTGTAAATAAAAAAACAACAGATTTCAAAAAATGTTCTGGATTGTCTCTAAAATTTATATAACTATTCATATTCTCAAATATGAAGATTTGTAGTTTTGAAGTATCGCCAAGTATTCCTTTAAAATCTCAATTAGGGTCTAAATATGAGTATTGCTCGAACAGAAAAAAATGATAAAATGAAATATTGTATAAAATTAATTTAAATTAAGATGTAATTAGCTTTCCGCGAACTCATAACTGTCCAAAGTAACGTAACTTGTTTTAGTGAAACATCGCCCCTAGAGTTGATGGTTTCAATATGGCGACAGATCCAATATAAAAACGCATAGCTCACTCGGAGCATTACTGTGTCATGTCAACTAAATTGTTTCCCAAAATAACATCAGCTGTTCGTTTGTATTTGTCAACATTACTCGTTTAGGTTCATCAACCTCTCCATCTAGATCTCAAGCAAATTTATTATTTGTTGATTAAACCGGCCGTCTACAAATTTAACGGGCCAGCATTTATAATCGATCTGTTTTCTGCCTACGGCCGCCATTAAGAAGAATGCAAACGTTATTCATAGAATGTCGTACGGCCTACACGCCGTGATATATTAACGCTAAGCCTAAAGCCTAAATGCCATTAACAGCGTAAACAAAACAATAAAAGCGTCAACCAGCCCTCCGGATTGGACAGTTCCCTTTATATCCGAACACCATGACACGCCGAGAGAAATACTGTCACATTATACCATCGGCCAGCGATATTTTTACTGCTCACGAAACACATCACTTGATGCATCTAGATCCGTTGATTAATTGGGGCCCGCAATCGCGTTGTTGACTTGGTGTCGTTCACCGAGTGGATTGTTTACAGTTTGGGGAACTGTTTTGTCTTGTCTTCTTTGAGAAAGCATTTTTGTTCTTATTTTTACATTCCTTGTAAATACTATTAAAGTATTTCCTCTATAAACGTCTTTGGTTTTTTACAGACGACGAAATTTGATGTACTTGGCATAATAAGTATTACATAGAGGTATAAACGCATAAGCATTTATACATTTTTATGACAAGAGCTAATGCATTATGTATTTTACGTTTAGTTAGAATACGATTGAAGAGAGAATGTTATTTATTGGATACCTGACGTATGTAAAATATTCCAAAGAGTATTATCCTTCACGCGTCGCTGCGATATCAGAAGGAATGCCAAAGAGAACTGTCACGAAAATTCGATTTAAACGTCATTTTTATTAAAATATATTTATTCACATTGGAAAAACATTTCAAAGCGTCATTTTGGTCATTATTCGAGTGCTTTTGGATAACTACATCTCCCAATAGGATTCTTATTCTCTTTAAAGTTTTACGAAGAACTGAATTAACGAATTTCAACCAGGGACTTATGGTATCTGAAAAACATCTATAGCCCCTGCTTAATGTAAGAAATCATTATAATTTATGATTATAAACCATTATAATAATAGCGTCATTATCATCTACTGATCATTAATAATTCTTACATTTCAATTTAAGTAACTGAATGCGCTGTTGCAATAGCAGTAGTATTTACTAAATGAACCCAGTATTCAATTTAATTGAATTTCTTTGCCACCTATCTCTGTATAGATGTACTACGCCAGAAACTTATGTAGGCATGTACTTCAAAAACTTTGATGTCAATCGGTTGTCTTTAAATAAACAAGTCATATTCTATGGTTACAAGCAGCGTAGCAAGTTTACGTTTTTAGTTTCAATCAGAACATACAAATTTACTTGAGAATACAGTGACAAACTGCAACACACTAAAACAAGTTACGTTACTTTGGACAGTTATGAGTTCGCGGAAAGCTAATTACTTCTTAATTGAAATTAATTTTATACAATATTACATTTTATCAATTGCAACCAAAGGCATTCAACAACACACAATACTGTTAACTGTTGCAGCCGTCGAGGACTCGCGTATTCGTCTTTAAAGAATGAATTATTGCAATTCTGGAATCGTTTAAGAAACAATAAAGGCCATTTGAACAGCAAAAACCCACTGCAGAGTTTGATAGCGAGCAGACGTTGATCAGAGATACTAAAATATATATTATTTTGCTATGTCGCAAAATATGCCTAGATTAGTAATATTAATTCTACTTAAAACAAAGCTCCTCTATTTCTAAGAAAAGATCGCCATTTAGCTTTATCAAGGACATTATTATTTTGCTTGGAAAAGATCACTAATATAACGAACAGACTACCAAAGAAATAATGTTTCAAAAAAGCAGTAACTTAGAACAATTTAAAGTTCTGTTTGGCAGTAACCTTTGGACATTATTATTTCTCACAAAACATCTATAAACATGTGCGATAACTTCATTGCCAAAAATCAACTCGTTTTTAAAAGAGAATAACATATTCAGGTTACTAATTCTACGAGTATTAGTCAAAAGGAATTACTAAATCAGCAGGGAAAGGCATGACTCCTTCCATGCATGACAAAATAGTAAACTGAAGGCCTTATAATATACAGTGTCCTTTAACACTTGTCCCCCCCCCCAAAAATACATGAATATGGATTATAAAATTAACTCATGGCAGAACATTAAGTGTTTTGTTTTTTCATATGAATTTTCAATTTTTCAGATGTTATGAAAAGACATACAAGAAAATTTTAGATGTCTATATAACGTAGTAAATTCTCATTCATTTGCACCTTTCCTACACGTTCCGAACACATTTACGCATTTTCAAGGTGGTATACTTTCCTCTTCGACCACAATTAGTTTTACTTATCTCATTAAAATTAATTAAGTTGTTCTCTATACTTTGTCTAAAAAAGGCTTTATTGTTACTAATTCATATCTTGAAAACATTGCTATTTTAATTCCAACACTGTTTTAAAATACATAATCCCCTCACTAAAATCTGTGAACAATCGTCATTGAGAGAATACGAACGATTGATCAAGTCACTTTCTCCTACACTGACGTCACGGTGTATGACTCCCCCTTATGAATGTAAAGTGAGTTTTATTAGGAAATAAATATTTACGAAAAAACACGCCAATCGTACCAACATAATAGATTTTACTTTTACATAATAATGTTATTCTAAATACACAATCCTCGCATACAGAAGATAATTTAAATTTAAGTAATTAAAACCTATGATTCTAATTTATATTATATTAGAAATTTACTAATATACTCATGAAAAGTTTGGATAGTTTTTTTAACACGGAGCAGGTGTTGACTAAACTAAAGACACAAGAGTAAAACACAAAAGCATTACTTACATTCTTTATTCTTGTCCATTGATTTCTGTAAGGGTGAATCGTCGACTTCAGCTTTGGGAGGCGATAACGGAGGAGGGGGCGGTAGAGGCGGAGCCCCTGGCGGCCCTGACTCGGCAGCCATTGGGCCTGCCTGAGGTTTCACGTTGAACCACTCCGGGTAGATGCCAACCAAAGTGTCGACCAAGTCCTGGTCCAGGTGTATTCGCCACACGAGCCTCTCACTCTCACTTTGGCCGCTTTCTGCAACAAACAAACAACTATAAATATCATGGTGTTAACAATAATATCTTAACAAAGTAATTCTTGTGGTAGCTATTAGGGAAAAGCTTAATTTTATCGGAAGTACTGGGGTAAGTAGTAAGTATACTTTCTTAACAGATTGAGGGGAGTAATAGTTCTCCAAAACGGATTAGGAGCAGATATGAACTTAGCCGATCTAACCTAAAAAAAGAGGTTAAACAACGGTTCGGTATTACTTTTACATAAAAATATACATTTTTGTTTGTACTCATAAAGCGATTAGAAAATGATAGGCAGGATTAGATTAGGGATATAAAGTCTGGTAGGAGGTATACGGCTTATCATGACATCACGTGTGGACGGGCATTACTAGAAGCAGATTTATGTTCTACCGGGGGAAAATAGGAAAAAATTTAGTCTATATATAACAATGTGTAATGTTGTAACATATCTTTGCCCATCTTGCTGGGCACTTTCATTGATGCATCTAAATGATGACTGCACGCTTTATAAAAACGCTAATAAAACCTGTACCACGAAATTATAAATTTTAGTGGTAAATGAAACTTAAAAATTCAATTAATACGAAACGCATAAAAACAAAATGATATTTTTGTCAAAAAAGTCATCCGATTCCCCTTTCAAAAGCAACAAAGATAAGCTACTAAAGAAGCAGTGGCATAAAAAGGAACAATTCTATATTTTTGAGCAAACTGTGATGAATTCATATTAAATAAGACAAACACCCTCTAATCACAATAGCTTTTTTTTAAAATTTATACTTAAATACACTTTGATTGCACAGAAACCATTCCCGAAGACACAAAATCCAACCTGGCATAAAAGTTAGGAAGTCAGTTTGTGTTTTGGGCGTCTCTGAGGAGGGTTGCTTTGCAAACGAAATGGTCAGAAAGTTAATAAAAAAATGTGATCAGAAGGTGTTTGGGATATTCATTAATAAACGAATTTATTGCTTTGGTCTTTATACAAGACCTAAGATAATCTTCATAGATAATCTTCACCTGCTAGCAATCGGAAAGGGTAACACCAGATAGAGGACCGACTCTTCATTCTACTCGTGTGTCAGTAAACGAAGGTTTTGCCTCACGGAAGTAAATATCAAGCTTTAGACGGTGTGGTTAGATTAAACGACACGCGGCAGTAAATTAAAAAAAAAAATAACCTTGGAAAAGAAATACTCGTATCATTATAAAGGAAATTAGCAACCTAGGGTAAACGGTATCTTTAAATTATTTTATTGTTGTTAAAACTATTCCACATTGTTTTCGACTTTCGAACAAAAGCAACTACAAAACTATCTTCCTAAATTTAATAATTTTTATCAAAACTGTATTCGAGTCTTTTAGCTACTTAAATACATTACAACAAAGGTGATTTGAAATTAAAGATCTGAATTGTCTTGTTTTCTTTGTAGAAACTACTTGTAGTACACACTACTATATATCTATTTGGAAAAAGTACCGTTCTACAAAATAATTCAATTTTACTTACTGAAAATGAACAAATATGAAATATACACATTATATTTATAAAGGACTTTCACTTTATTGTACCGAGTGCAACTGAATCGAATCTTGTTATAACAAACGCGTCCCAACAAACCACATGAATGTATTGGAAAAGACTCGTTTTGCTGAACTCACAAACACAATGTACGTGTTAATTAAAACAGCGCGCCTAAACCAATTTACACTGGCGCCGGAGTGTTAGTTCTTAACCCCGCGTTAACATTTCCAGTTTCATCACTGGCCAAATCATCGCAACTGGTGACATGTTTTTATGAATGGAATCTATTAGTGAATGACAGAAGGTTCTAGTAAACAAGCCAATGCGAGGTGGGCAGATAGTGCAATAAAATCGTTGGTCCGCGTGGGTTTCGTACTTTACGTGGGTCTGATACCCACCTGAGCCACTCCCTGAACCGGACTCGCTTGCAAGGCTTTTCCTCGACACAGCGTCTAAAACAATTCAACACCTCGCAATTTTCTATCAATTCAATTTTTGACAATTTCCTACTTACGTAGGGGTGGCCTTGAGATACCCTTTCACTGGTGTCCTAAATCAAGACATAAAACTCAATTTCTTTGACACCTCATATCACTGGTACATTTAAAACGTAATAGAGTTCGCAGAATATTACAAACTCTGAAATCACAATTTTACAGTAACCTGGATTTATTAAAAATGCAAAATAGATTATAACAATTCAAACTCTATCTCCTAAAGAGTAATTATTATTAAGTTATGTCAGAATAGAACATCTTAAAACTTAGTTTTGTATTCAAATTATTTAATATAAATATTCTAGCTATTTCAATATATCATCTGGAGGTTTAATTAATTTCAATTGCTTCTATTAGTTCACACTCTCCTTTATATATATATATATATATATATATATATATATATATATATATATATATATATATATATATATATATATATATATATATATATATATATATTAAACAAATTTTCAATCGTTAATAAAATACGTGTATATTCATTTACTAAAGTTCAAATACATGTTTTTGAACAATGGGTGACAATTGATGTTAATACAGTTTATTCAAATATTATTTAATTAATTAACCTTAATGAATTAATTTTATTTTATAAGGGAGAAAAACGTTTTGTAAAAGGGGCAAGGTATGCAATGGAGTTATTGCGTCCCATTTGGCTTAAAATAAGTGAAAACATGATTTAAAAAAAAACAGTTGGTTTTATTTTATAGGCTATGTGGTAGAACAGCTGTTTTAACGCATAGGATATGATACTTTAATTATATTAATTTTAATTATTTAATACAAAGTAAATAAAATAATTGTTTTATCAAAGTAGAAGTTGACTTTAAAAATGTTTTGTTTAGATTACTTTTTTATTGTTATCTTGAGAAAACATTACGTTATTTTCATGTTGCCCTTTGAGGTTAAAAATCGAAACACTATTTTGGAAATAAAATTCAGTGATTAAGTGGCAATATTACAACTAACTTTAACAAACTCCAGACAAAGTACAAGACAAATAAACAAGCAATAACTAATTAACGAAATGATGTATATATTCGCAGATTTTCGCTCTACAGGTTATAAAAAGAGTTTGTCATCGACGTAAGAACCTTATAGAAGTCTTTAACAGCTCAATTTTCCACAAAAACCAATTGTATATTCTAAAATTAAGGAATAAAATCATACAAACAGGACGTAACAAACGTAAAGTTTTTTTTAGTATTGCAACACTACATTTTAAAAATTAAATTTGACAATGTATCATATTAGATCAGTGCTTCTCAAACTGATTTCAGTTGCGTACCCCTTAGCAAATTATTATCATAAATTGTATCCCTGGATTAGATTATGGTCTAGAGGGAATAATAAATATAAAATTTCGAGGAACAATGAAGACAAATTAAAATATAGCCTTATACGAGCACTATATTTTGTGTGATTATATTTTAGCATTGCATTTGTTCTGTTATTTATGTAACAAATTTTATAAAAAAAAAACAGAAACACTTTAGGCCTAATTACATTTTTTACTTGGGATCCCTACCCATCTTTTGCTACACAGTTTTTTCAAGTTCGCCTCGAAAGAAGCCAAATACAGTCTTATAATCGAGGCTGCATCCACCTTGTTTGTGTTATATTTTTATTTATTTTTTTATATTTAAGTTTAATTATTTATTTTTTTGATAAAAGCAAAGGCTTAAAATGTTCTATCCACCAATACAGATGTATTCTTCCTCGCCAAAACTGAAGCAACAAAAGCTTCAGTCCCATGTCAGACAGATGTTCATATTCACCGTTGAGGTCCAACCAAAGTTTATGAGAGATTTTGTCTTGAAAAATGATTTCATTGTACTGCCATTAGACATTTAAATAAGACTTTCCTTTTGTGCAACTTCTAACTATGCTGATTGAGAATTCTCTTTAGAAAAAGGATTTTGAATCCAGTGAATATCTTCATTAAGCTATGAAAAGTATCCTACAAATGATGTCCATGTTGACGTCAATATGCGACGTAACGATATGGTAGTATCTTACTTCCACTACTGTGGATGCTTTCCCCTTCATTATTATAGTGAATGAACTAATTATTAATTCATTATAAATATCCGCCATTACACGTTTTCATTCCACAAACTTTCAGGTTGAGAACCACTATATTAGATGACTACATATACCGCTAACCTGTGAGGAGGTAATACAATGCTAATCTACAATACATAAAGTAACATAACCTCAAATAATAAAAACAGCTGTTCTATAAAATATTCCATAATTTAATAAAATATTAATAAATTCTAAATATTCATTATTAAAATTTAACCTAGACGAAAACAGATGACAATAGACTATTAACTAGTATGACGGATTTTGGAAGTTTTAGCTACAAAAATTGTTAATATCTGGATTGTTAAGCATTGTCGTAGAGATTTCTAAGAGATGACGCCAGATTCTGTCTAATGTAAATTTTCTTTATGCTGCGCGGTAAACAAAAAGCAAATAATTCTATTAAAATTATATACAAGGTTCAGCTCCAGATGATGAAAGCAACAGATGTTCAAGAGATACGGACAAAGTGCAATAGCGGTAATACATTATGAATAATTCAATGTCACGAACGATTTTGTGGGCAGCCACACAGGTGTTGAAGCCGCCATTAGCGTCTTTGTCAAGTCCGCGTCCCGTGCTGTATATCTTACTCCAGCTACGCGAGCGTAGGTGCAGCAGCGCCTTGGGGTATTCTGTTAGGTAGAAAACGCAATACAGTATACACAATGTATAAAGTAGTGTTCATGTATGGTTCAATGGTTTAGCACTGCCTTGTAGGAGAACATTTAGTTCACATGTACAGAACCAACATATACATTTTCCATTGTATAAATTCCCATACATTATATTTTTCGACGTTATATATTACGACGATATATTACAGAAAAAATTTACAACTCGTTATTAATTTTAAATAAATGTATCTTTCGTTGAAAACTTAATATCCAGTTAAGGTACACGGAATTTCTCCCATTAAACCTTGAATTTTTTTCGAATACAGAACAATTATTTGTACTTGATGCAGAACCGTAGCAAAATAGATGGGCCTAGTATATAATAAATTTCCGAGCCTGGGATGTTGGTAAAAACTGACAAATTAATACTTTAGTTATACCGACTATGTTTAAAAGACTAGGAATTTTAACTCCCATAAAAAAGAAGGAAAAAAACTTATTGGATGTATTTGTATATTTAAATCAGTGAGGATGAAGAGCGGGTCATCGAAACGACTTAATTATAAAGTAGGCCTATAATAATTAAGAGTGAGTATAAACTAACACTCAAGTATATAACTTGTAAACAGTTGGACATTTGTTCAAATTATGTGTTTTTTTAATGATCTATAAAGTATAAAATGTTTTACAAGTCAAATTAAATCAACTAGGCAAAACCATTACAAAATTAATAAGTAAATATGAATACAGTATTTTTCAGCAAAATGCAATTTATGTTGGCTACGTTTGATAAGCATTATTGTAATACTCGATAATTGAACATAAAAGTACGTATGGTAATATGAAGTAAAACTGCTATAAATACGAAATTACCTGAGATTACCTAAAACTCATTCACTTGAAATGCTCTTAACTAAAGCACAGGGAGAAATGATTGTAACTAAAGCGCAGGAAGAAATGCTCTAACTAAAGCGCAGGGAAAAATGCTCTAACTAAAGCGCAGGCAGAAATGCTCTAACTAAAGCACAGGGAGAAATGCTCTAACTAAAGCACAGGGAGAAATGCTCTAACTAAAGCGCAGGGGAAAATGCTCTAACTAAAGCGCAGGGAAAAATGCTCTAACTAAAGCGCAGGGAGAAATGCTCTAACTAAAGCGCAGGGAGAAATGCTCTAACTAAAGCACAGGGAGAAATGCTCTAACTAAAGCGCAGGGAGAAATGCTCTAACTAAAGCGCAGGCAGATATGCTCTAACTAAAGCACAGGGAGAAATGATTGTAACTAAAGCGTAGGAAGAAATGCTTAAACTAAAGCGCAGGGAGAAATGCTTAAACTAAAGCGCAGGGAGAAATGTTTTTAACTAAGGCACAGGTAGAAATGCTTTCAACTAAAGCGCAGGGAGAAATGTTTCTAACTAAAGCGCAGGGAGAAATGCTTTTAACTAAGGGGCAGGGAGAAATGCTTTCAACTAAGGCTCAAGGAGAAATGCTTCTAACTAAAGCGCAGGGAGAAATGCTTTCAACTAAAGCGCAGGGAGAAATGCTTTTAACTAAAGCGCAGAGAGAAATTATTTTAACTAAAGCACAGGGAGAAATGCTTTTAACTAAGGCGCAGGGAGAAATGTTTTTAACTACAGCGCAAGAAGAAATGTTTTCAACTAAGGCACAGGGAGAAATGCTTTCAACTAAAGTGCAGGGAGAAATGCTTCTAACTTAAGCGCAGGGAGAAATGCTTTTAACTAATGCGCAGGGAGAAATGCTTTTAACTACAGCGCAGGGAGAAATGTTTTCAACTAAATGCATTGTTAGTCACATGGAGATATAAATAAATTATTTACCAATAACACTTTTATTAAATAAATTCAGATTATTACAAAAATCAAAACAAAATTAAAACCACGATCTACTCTTTATCAAGGAATGCCACAAGTTTCAGGTCAGATTCGGGGGAGGGGGGGGGAAAGAGTTCCCATCCTCTATATTAGAGGCTCCACAATTTTCTACGTTTGTGCTTTCTTCATGTCGCACCATCTTTCTTTCTTCAAACTCCCTTACAATCACATTGGTAATGTCTATTTCAAGTCAGTAAGCGCATAGTAAGCCGAAAGTTAGGTGGCTGCATCTATTTCTTTTCTGTAGGCGGCAGACCAACAAGTAACAGAGGATGAAGTTCTTAACAAACTTCGAAGAAGTCTCGTAGTTTTTTCACTTACATACTTTCTTTAATACTGTAGTTTAGGGAAATGAAAAATTAAAGTTTACATTTACGACTATTTCTGACAAGTCGTAATAGTAATATTTACGACTATTTACTATTTCTGGCAAGTCTCGAATCGGGTTTTCTAAATAAATGCCATTCAGTAGAAAACCCTCAATATTCATGGAGTTGGTTCTTTAAATCTGAAAATCATTTTAATTGAAGTAAAGAAATGTAATTTACTTATGTCCACAACTTGTGTCTAATTTTAAGGCTTGACATATTTGTAATGACGCGAAAATTGCGTTTAGGTTTCAAAATTTGGCCTTGGGGATATGGATTAGCTCCCAGTCCAGAGTATTGCAGAACAGATATTT
Organism: Prosapia bicincta; assembly: GCA_036971475.1. Classification (NCBI taxonomy): domain Eukaryota; kingdom Metazoa; phylum Arthropoda; class Insecta; order Hemiptera; family Cercopidae; genus Prosapia; species Prosapia bicincta. The sequence continues at coordinate 186,261,103 of JBAIZL010000004.1, read as the reverse complement.
GTTGGCAAATAAACTAGTCACAAAATGAAGATGAAGACACACACGTATTGCAGAAAAGCCTGTATTGAGGCGTTATTGTATATCGGATTTGATGCCAAATAGACCGTTCTTAAATGAAGACGAACACGTACTGCAGAAAAGCCTGTATTGAGGCGTTATTGTATATCGGATTTGATGCCAAATAGACCGTTCTTAAATGAAGACGAACACGTATTGCAGAAAAGCCTGTATTGAGGCGTTATTGTATATCGGAATTGATGCCAAATAGACCGTTCTTAAATGAAGACGAACACGTATTGCAGAAAAGCCTGTATTGAGGCGTTATTGTATATCGGATTTGATGCCAAATAGACCGTTCTTAAATGAAGACGAACACGTATTGCAGAAAAGCCTGTATTGAGGCGTTATTGTATATCGGATTTGATGCCAAATAGACCGTTCTTAAATGAAGACGAACACGTATTGCAGAAAAGCCTGTATTGAGGCGTTATTGTATATCGGATTTGATGCCAAATAGACCGTTCTTAAATGAAGACGAACACGTATTGCAGAAAAGCCTGTATTGAGGCGTTATTGTATATAGGATTTGATGCCAAATAGACCGTTCTTAAATGAAGACGAAGACGAACACGTATTGCAGAAAAGCCTGTATTGAGGCGTTATTGTATATCGGATTTGATGCCAAATAGACCGTTCTTAAATGAAGACGAACACGTATTGCAGAAAAGCCTGTATTGAGGCGTTATTGTATATCGGATTTGATGCCAAATAGACCGTTCTTAAATGAAGACGAACACGTATTGCAGAAAAGCCTGTATTGAGGCGTTATTGTATATCGGATTTGATGCCAAATAGACCGTTCTTAAATGAAGACGAACACGTATTGCAGAAAAGCCTGTATTGAGGCGTTATTGTATATCGGATTTGATGCCAAATAGACCGTTCTTAAATGAAGACGAACACGTATTGCAGAAAAGCCTGTATTGAGGCGTTATTGTATATCGGATTTGATGCCAAATAGACCGTTCTTAAATGAAGACGAACACGTATTGCAGAAAAGCCTGTATTGAGGCGTTATTGTATATCGGATTTGATGCCAAATAGACCGTTCTTAAATGAAGACGAACACGTATTGCAGAAAAGCCTATATTGAGGCGTTATTGTATATCGGATTTGATGCCAAATAGACCGTTCTTAAATGAAGACGAACACGTATTGCAGAAAAGCCTGTATTGAGGCGTTATTGTATATCGGATTTGATGCCAAATAGACCGTTCTTAAATGAAGACGAACACGTATTGCAGAAAAGCCTGTATTGAGGCGTTATTGTATATAGGATTTGATGCCAAATAGACCGTTCTTAAATGAAGACGAAGACGAACACGTATTGCAGAAAAGCCTGTATTGAGGCGTTATTGTATATAGGATTTGATGCCAAATAGACCGTTCTTAATTGAAGACGAAGACGAACACGTATTGCAGAAAAGCCTGTATTGAGGCGTTATTGTATATAGGATTTGATGCCAAATAGACCGTTCTTAAATGAAGATGAAGACGAACACGTATTGCAGAAAAGCCTGTATTGAGGCGTTATTGTATATCGGATTTGATGCCAAATAGACCGTTCTTAAATGAAGACGAAGACGAACACGTATTGCAGAAAAGCCTGTATTGAGGCGTTGTTGTATATAGGATTTGATGCCAAATAGACCGTTCTTAAATGAAGATGAAGACGAACACGTATTGCAGAAAAGCCTGTATTGAGGCGTTATTGTATATCGGATTTGATGCCAAATAGACCGTTCTTAAATGAAGACGAAGACGAACACGTATTGCAGAAAAGCCTGTATTGAGGCGTTATTGTATATAGGATTTGATGCCAAATAGACCGTTCTTAAATGAAGACGAAGACGAACACGTATTGCAGAAAAGCCTGTATTGAGGCGTTATTGTATATAGGATTTGATGAAAAATAGACCGTTCTTAAATGAAGATGAAGACGAACACGTATTGCAGAAAAGCCTGTATTGAGGCGTTATTGTATATCGGATTTGATGCCAAATAGACCGTTCTTAAATGAAGACGAAGACGAACACGTATTGCAGAAAAGCCTGTATTGAGGCGTTATTGTATATAGGATTTGATGAAAAATAGACCGTTCTTAAATGAAGACGAAGACGAACACGAGTTGTAAAAAAACAAAAAACATGATTACATACAAATTTCCTTATGTAACACTAATTACATTAATATTGAATTCTGAATAGGACCTGACTCATTATTTACAATATTATTTTTATTCTTGTACATATACAGCGTTTCCCACGCATCCAATTCACTACACTTAATGAAGTTTATCAAAAGGTTTACAGTGTCTATTTTAAACATGTGATTCCCTTTTAAACAACGTTTCGCCATCGCAGATTTTACTGGTCTTTTACATTAAACATGGGGAAAATGTTATATAGCCCTAGTTTTAATATTTCTGTATTAAGGTGAAATTGCAGATTTGCTGTCGGATAGACTGTTCATAAAAAGAAGACTAACACGAGCTGTAGAATAGCCTGTACTAAGGTGTTATTACAGAACGGATTTGTTGTCGGATTAACTGTTCACAAACAGAAGACTAACACGAGTTGTAGAATAGCCTGTATTAAGGTGTTATTACAGAACGGATTTGCTGTAGGATAGACTGTTCACAAAAAGAAGACTAACACGAGCTGTAGAATAGCATGTATTAAGGTGTTATTACAGAACGGATATGTTGTCGGATAAACTGTTCACAAAAAGAAGACTAACACGAGTTGTAGAATAGCCTGTATTGAGGTGTTATTACAGAACGGATTTGTTGTCGGATAAACTGTTCACAAAAAGAAGACTAACCCGAGTTATAGAATAGCCGGTATTAAGGTGTTATTACAGAACGGATTTGTTGTCGGATAAACTGTTCACAAAAAGAATACTAACACGAGTTGTAGAATAGCCTGTATTAAGGTGTTTTACAGAACGGATTTGTTGTAGGATAGACTGTTCACAAAAAGAAGACTAACACGAGTTGTAGAATAGCCTGTATTAAGGTGTTATTACAGAACGGATTTGTTGTCGGATAAACTGTTCACAAAAATAAGACTAACACGAGTTGTAAAATAGCCTGTATTAAGGTGTTATTACAGAATGGATTTGTTGTCGGATAAACTGTTCACAAAAAGAAGACTAACACGAGTTGTAGAATAGCCTGTATTAAGGTGTTATTATAGAACGGATTTGCTGTAGGATAGACTGTTCACAAAAAGAAGACTAACACGAGTTGTAGAATAGCCTGTATTAAGGTGTTATTATAGAACGGATTTGTTGTAGGATAGACTGTTCACAAAAAGAAGACTAACACGAGTTGTAGAATAGCCTGTATTAAGGTGTTATTACAGAACGGATTTGCTGTAATATAGACTGTTCACAAAAAGAAGACTAACACGAGCTGTAGAATAGCCTGTATTAAGGTGTTATTACAGAACGGATTTGCTGTAGGATAGACTGTTCACAAAAAGAAGACTAACACGAGCTGTAGAATAGCCTGTATTAAGGTGTTATTATAGAACGGATTTGTTGTAGGATAGACTGTTCACAAAAAGAAGACTAACACGAGTTGTAGAATAGCCTGTATTAAGGTGTTATTACAGAACGGATTTGTTGTCGGATAAACTGTTCACAAAAAGAAGACTAACACGAGTTGTAGAATAGCCTGTATTAAGGTGTTATTACAGAACGGATTTGCTGTAATATAGACTGTTCACAAAAAGAAGACTAACACGAGCTGTAGAATAGCCTGTATTAAGGTGTTATTACAGAACGGATTTGCTGTAGGATAGACTGTTCACAAAAAGAAGACTAACACGAGCTGTAGAATAGCCTGTATTAAGGTGTTATTACAGAACGGATTTGTTGTCGGATAAACTGTTCACAAAAAGAAGACTAACACGAGTTGTAGAATAGCCTGTATTAAGGTGTTATTACAGAACGGATTTGTCGTCGGATAAACTGTTCACAAAATGAAGACTAACACGAGTTGTAGAATAGCCTGTATTGAGGCGTTATTGTATATCGGATTTGATGCCAAATAGACCGTTCTTAAATGAAGACGAACACGTATTGCAGAAAAGCCTGTATTGAGGCGTTATTGTATATCGGATTTGATGAAAAATAGACCGTTCTTAAATGAAGACGAACACGTATTGCAGAAAAGCCTGTATTGAGGCGTTATTGTATATCGGATTTGATGCCAAATAGACCGTTCTTAAATGAAGACGAACACGTATTGCAGAAAAGCCTGTATTGAGGCGTTATTGTATATCGGATTTGATGCCAAATAGACCGTTCTTAAATGAAGACGAACACGTATTGCAGAAAAGCCTGTATTGAGGCGTTATTGTATATCGGATTTGATGCCAAATAGACCGTTCTTAAATGAAGACGAACACGTATTGCAGAAAAGCCTGTATTGAGGCGTTATTGTATATCGGATTTGATGCCAAATAGACCGTTCTTAAATGAAGACGAACACGTATTGCAGAAAAGCCTGTATTGAGGCGTTATTGTATATCGGATTTGATGCCAAATAGACCGTTCTTAAATGAAGACGAACACGTATTGCAGAAAAGCCTGTATTGAGGCGTTATTGTATATAGGATTTGATGCCAAATAGACCGTTCTTAAATGAAGACGAAGACGAACACGTATTGCAGAAAAGCCTGTATTGAGGCGTTGTTGTATATAGGATTTGATGCCAAATAGACCGTTCTTAAATGAAGACGAAGACGAACACGTATTGCAGAAAAGCCTGTATTGAGGCGTTGTTGTATATAGGATTTGATGCCAAATAGACCGTTCTTAAATGAAGACGAAGACGAACACGTATTGCAGAAAAGCCTGTATTGAGGCGTTATTGTATATCGGATTTGATGCCAAATAGACCGTTCTTAAATGAAGACGAAGACGAACACGTATTGCAGAAAAGCCTGTATTGAGGCGTTATTGTATATCGGATTTGATGCCAAATAGACCGTTCTTAAATGAAGACGAAGACGAACACGTATTGCAGAAAAGCCTGTATTGAGGCGTTATTGTATATCGGATTTGATGCCAAATAGACCGTTCTTAAATGAAGACGAAGACGAACACGTATTGCAGAAAAGCCTGTATTGAGGCGTTATTGTATATCGGATTTGATGCCAAATAGACCGTTCTTAAATGAAGACGAAGACGAACACGTATTGCAGAAAAGCCTGTATTGAGGCGTTATTGTATATCGGATTTGATGCCAAATAGACCGTTCTTAAATGAAGACGAAGACGAACACGTATTGCAGAAAAGCCTGTATTGAGGCGTTATTGTATATAGGATTTGATGAAAAATAGACTGTTCTTAAATGAAGACGAAGACGAACACGAGTTGTAAAAAAAACAAAAAACATGATTACATACAAATTTCCTTATGTAACACTAATTACATTAATATTGAATTCTGAATAGGACCTGACTCATTATTTACAATATTATTTTTATTCTTGTACATATACAGCGTTTCCCACGCATCCAATTCACTACACTTAATGAAGTTTATCAAAAGGTTTACAGTGTCTATTTTAAACATGTGATTCCCTTTTAAACAACGTTTCGCCATCGCAGATTTTACTGGTCTTTTACATTAAACATGGGGAAAATGTTATATAGCCCTAGTTTTAATATTTCTGTATTAAGGTGAAATTGCAGATTTGCTGTCGGATAGACTGTTCACAAAAAGAAGACTAACACGAGCTGTAGAATAGCCTGTACTAAGGTGTTATTACAGAACGGATTTGTTGTCGGATAAACTGTTCACAAACAGAAGACTAACACGAGTTGTAGAATAGCCTGTATTAAGGTGTTATTATAGAACGGATTTGCTGTAGGATAGACTGTTCACAAAAAGAAGACTAACACGAGTTGTAGAATAGCCTGTATTAAGGTGTTATTACAGAACGGATTTGTTGTCGGATAAACTGTTCACAAAAAGAAGACTAACACGAGTTGTAGAATAGCCTGTATTAAGGTGTTATTACAGAACGGATTTGCTGTAGGATAGACTGTTCACAAAAAGAAGACTAACACGAGCTGTAGAATAGCCTGTATTAAGGTGTTATTACAGAACGGATTTGTTGTCGGATAAACTGTTCACAAAAAGAAGACTAACACGAGCTGTAGAATAGCCGGTATTATGGTGTTATTACAGAACGGATTTGCTGTCGGATAAACTGTTCACAAAAAGAAGACTAACACGAGTTGTAGAATAGCCTGTATTAAGGTGTTATTACAGAACGGATTTGTCGTCGGATAAACTGTTCACAAAATGAAGACTAACACGAGTTGTAGAATAGCCGGTATTAAGGTGTTATTACAGAACGGATTTGTTGTCGTATAAACTGTTCACAAAAAGAAGACTAATACGAGCTGTAGAATAGCCGGTATTATGGTGTTATTACAGAACGGATTTGCTGTCGGATAAACTGTTCACAAAAAGAAGACTAACACGAGCTGTTGAATAGCCTGTATTAAGGTGTTATTACAGAACGGATTTGTTGTCGAGTTCGCAATTTAGATCGGGTGCAATGGTTTTGTATTGGCCACGTTTCAACACATCGCCGCTCTCCCAACAGCTTTATTAATGCCGCCCCTGTTATCTATGCTATGCGGGTTACACACGAGTACCTTTAATTCAATAAAATAATGGATGCCCTGCCTATTGTTCAGGGGAAAACATTACTAGACGTGCGAAGGTAATCCAAGAGACAAAGTATAAACTAAGGTTAGGCGATCAGGGCATTTCTCTTACAAGCCTCTAGTTTATACGTGTAGTGTATATACCTTGTACACACAGCGAAGGCGGCTTGGATATTAAAAGTGCCTTAACTCACGCACGCACACTGTCAGACCAAGCAACAACAATGGAATCGGCCGTGACCTGCTTCACTGAACCAAACCATAACAATCCGCTACGCTAAATAAACATTTAATGTTGTACATAATGATTTAATTTCCTTTTTGACATTTGTTTGTGATTTTAACTAAGTCTAAGGGGAACCAATTACGACGATTTTGACAGTACGCGGTTATATAAGTGTTGAAATAGTTTCGTTTGGTGTTATATCAAGGGCTAAACGGCGGTGGGTTTTCATCTTCAAAATATTCGTTACTCAAACTGAATATCTTGAGGATTATTAAAATATTGTCAGACAATATTGTCTGTGTAGTAGATGTTTGAATGCTGCGTGTTTATGTTGTATTGGGTGGTTCGATGTGTTGTGTATCAGTGTGTCAGTCACGGTTGGCTTGCGGTATATGTTGAATACATGGTGGTTTTGATTTTTTGTTATTACGATGTATAAGAAATTCAATGTTTTGTTGTTTCCAAATTCTGCAGTGAACTGGATATATTTGTGTATTTTGTTTATATTGTATTTTATGCTTTTTTATGAGCTTTGTGCGCCCGACTAAAATTTACTTAATTAATTTTGTACACAGAAATCAAGTTTTAACGAATTGTTTGAAATAATAAAGTATAACTACAACTAATACAAATATGAGATATAATTCTATCTCGCCACAACAGAACCTTGTATTCACATTAAGATAAACAAAATATAGAGAAATAAAATAATACTTTCAGGGGCGGTCCTAGAAAAAATGTGGGGTTGTAGGAATTACAAAAATAGACAGAAGGATTAAAACGTAAAGTAAACGTAATTTGTACGTAACCAATTGTTTGTAACATGAAACGCTTTAAACAACTAAGTTGCATTTAAGCGCAAAGTAGACTATTATCAGTATTAATATATACAGAATTAAAAATACAAAGTTCTATAGGAAGTTTTGATAACAGTTCTAAAGAAATACTCTTGAAAATTCAACATGGAAAATTGTGTTTCTAGAAATAGGACAAACAATAAAAAACTGAGAAACAATATGTAATATGTATTGGTAGGTAATGTGTGATTATGCAGTTTATCACCTTCACAGAGGAAAAAGAGTAGAATTATTTCTGTTTTGTGAGGAAACGCGATGTTCTTTTAAAATTATAAACATAATGTTTTTCTAATGCAGACGTTTGTGTACTTTAATAGTCTGCGTATAGTGTTTGTATAGTACGTAAGAAAAAATTATATGTGTTCATAACGGAATTTATTTATTGCAATAATTAAAACAGAACAAATTTCTTTCTTTACGGCAAATTACCTTCTTATAAATGAACAAATTATACGCTGTCATCAATTACTTATATACCACAGACCCAAGTCTTTAACCTAGACCAAGATATCCAATCGATTTTCCTTCGTAAATGGAGGTCAGGGTTCATTCAGACTGTGGCTAACCAAAACACAATTGCACCTTTGTTAGCATCAGGTTAAATCTACCACATTAGCTTAGGCAATCAATGCTGTTAGTAGAAAACTGCAGACACGTCGCGTCGTCCGCATGACTTGGCTCAACTGCTAAGCTTTAAAGAGTGCTACGTATAATAACTACTATTACTCAGCAAGGTAATGCGGACAAAGAATGTGACTGATTTATTCTCTTTACTCATATATCACTCAAAATACACTCTGTCAAGAAATTACCAAGTGTCGCGTGCATAGTGGTTAAAATTTAACGCTGCGTAAAATAAGAGGTGTTTACACAGTAGAGCCATAAAATATAGCTTTTATCCTTGTGCCTACAAACTTTCCAGTTGAGATAACTTTGGTTATAAAAAATTAAAGATTCACTAACGGTAACAAAAACTGTTGAACTTGACTTATAAAATAATGAATACACAAAAACCTCTTAACCACAAACTTTCTTTATTTTACCCTTATGTACATTTCAGTTACCAAGTAACCATCCTCAGAGGGATAACATACAAAGACTGTAACACTAGTTGGGTAAGATGGGTAAAATCAGTCTTTGTATGTTATCCCTCTGAGGATGGTTACTTAACTGAAATGTACATAAGGGTAAAATAAATAAGGTTTGTGGTTAAGAGGTTTTTGTGTATTCATTATTAAATTCAACTACAGTATATTCCTAATAAATAGTTTACTTATAAAACAATATTAATTTATGCGCAATAACAAAAGAATATAACATAAATATCACGATCGGAAAGATTTCGTTATAAAAATCACAAAATTAAATTTATCAACGAAAATTACTCATGGCGCCCAACATATATACCGAAGTCACTCATGCAATAGGGCTGACGGTTTCGTTTTGTACAACACTTCTATGTTTTCAACGAAATATACCCTGACCGTATAATTAGTTACTATAGCTACAAAATAATGTAAAATGACAGTGAGGTTATGTGTTCAAGGCTATAATAAACGTAAGTTTTAACTATTACAAACTGTTTGCAAATAAAAACCTCTTTTCCTTGTTTAGATTGTCTGCTTTATTTTAGTATTTTTGTAAAAAGGAAAAATCTCCGAGATGACGCAGTTTTTGTCAGGTATGACAAAGACTGAGACATTAAACCACTTTGCTACCACCAGACTTACAGACTTCAAGGTCAAGCAGAGGCCGTATCTTGAGCTGAATAAAACGTAATAAAAATATAATTTATATCCCTGATACGTTATATACTTAATGAATATTCTTTCCATTTTTAAAATACGTTATTCTACAAGATTTGACATTTAGTTTTAATTAGAGCTTAGCTAGTGAGAACTATTTACAAAGGTAAAAGTTAAAATAGTGAGCTCAAAATCTCACAAAAATTATTTTTTTATATACACACAAACAACAAACTAGTATCGGCGACGATGTCGATGCCAAGCACTGAGGAAGGCGACATCGTCGCCTAAACTAGTTTGTTGTGTGTGTTTATTAAAATCTAATTATTGTGAGATTTTGAGTTCACTATTTTGACTTTTACCTTTGAAGATTTAACATATTTTGTAAATATTAAAGAATCAGAAGAAACAATAAGTCACAAGGAAATGAATATTTAAAATAAAGACAGATCTAAGAATGCCTCGGATTATAATAAGAATAGGGACGAATTATATTTTGCCAGATGTTAAATATACGAGAAAATCCTAAGCAGCATTTTTTCACATTTTTTTTTTATTTACATTCTTGGTGAAACTCCCTTAAACACCCATTTAATAATTCGGTTGTACTATGGAAAGTAGACGTGATAGAAAACATCTGAGACCAGGTTCGGTATCAGTATGGAAAATACCTCTAGGATCATTTAACTTGCCTAAGACAGAAAACAGTATTTGTTTGCTAACCATTGTTATTGTTTCACAGGACAGAGTCGCTGTCTGATGTAACGAGTGTTGCAAGCAAGCAAGCTTCTCCATAAAGTAACACAGGTGCTGTCGTACAAATGTTATTAACATACATAATATAAAATGAAATCATTAGGCGAAGGATAAGGCAAATTTCCTCCCTTTTAGCTATTCTTAATATTTTCCTGTCTATGCACAGATGTTATACGTACAGTACTTTTAAAAACTACACAATAAATTTTACATTTCAGGAAAAGAGACCACATTACGTTTAAACTGTTGTATGAATCATTAGCATCATGAAATCATGCATACAGGAGCATGTACCAACCAATCTTGCTAAAGTTTACAATAGTTTGAATCATCCTGTTTAAATATACTTAACTTAGACGGATTAAAATTATGTTTCCGCAGACATAATTTCGTAATCATAGAGTTCGGTACATCACCACATACAGACGCTTGGAACACGTCTGGCCGACGATAGTTTATCAAAAGCAAATTGTTTATCGATACAAAGCTGCCGGAATTCAAACAATCCCGTCGCAAATAGACTTGGAAAGTGGACTGGGCATTTCTCCAGGCCACCAGCTGTTCTCCAGTCGTGCCATTTGTCCAGAACCAGTTACTGCTATGAGGTGGGTTTTTGCAGTTACCTTTATTTACACGTTAAACAGTCATAGCCGCGTGTTAGGGAGGGCAGTGAGAGGGGTAGATGTCATAGTTTGGGCGCAACAGCGACATTTGGTCCGAAACTTTCACTGGCTGACCTTCTTGGCCGATTTGATTTCTTAATCCGCTAAAACAACTTCATCGTGACGTTTAATGACGGCGCTAGAACCTAAGGGAATTACCGACTACAGAAGTTGTTGCGTTAATAGTTACGGGTGGATCTCCTCTTCTACACCACGTGCAGTTCGCTTACATTCATAGCACGACATTTTAATTCTGTACTAATCCTCAAATGGAATGATGATATCAGTGAGCTTATAAAACATTCCCACGCATAAAATAAACTTGTACGTTATACAAAGTGAGTATCAGCTTAAAAGAGAAATATATATCCATAATAATGTAAGCGGGGAGAGAAATAACCTGTAAAATATTACCAATAAAATTGTACACGCTTTTAGAGCTTGGCTAACTCGTCCCGATCTCATAGAAAAAGTAAAGATTTGAAAGAAACCCAAGTTCATAACCAGAGCTAAGAGCTACCAACCGTCCTGAGGTTATATTTCACAGCAGTTGATATCTATTATTTTATTCTCTAACAAAAGTAAAACTAATACACGTGATATTCCACTCTGAATGATTTCCTGAGATTAATTTGTTCTTCTTCGAACATGTTGAAAGAAAACTTTACGTAAATAAATAACACAATAAAAAATAATTACTGTTTTTCATATGAGTGGAATGTCTTAGGAGGAGCTTGTAAAACTGTCTTAGTTTGACCCTTTAGGCATTTAAGGGGGTAATGCTTCAGTCGTACGCTTCAACCGCTCGTTATTACCCGTTCTCTGTCCCTAAGTACTAATATTTACAAACCGAGATGAACTACAGGCTTAAAACCACACATATTTTTTGTATCATTTAGCTTAATGATCCAGGTTCTGCCCAATAGACTGCACAAGAAATTATACTATATAAAGATATGACCATTGTATTTATAATAATAAATTATATTGTTTATTTAAAAAAGCAAATAAAAGAAATAACAGAGTAATGATATCAGCTGATATTTTAATTTATTTTTATTTTTTACCGTGTTTCAAGACGAAAAATTAAATGAGAATTCATTTTAAATTTTAGTTAGTATGTATAATTTGATTATCTTTTAATTGCGCAAAAATTATTTTTTAATTTAAAATTCATCATTTAAACTCTTTATAACAGTTCCAAATCAAAGAACATCCATTTTCTTTCAACTTGAATTATAAGATTAATTTTATTTAAAAAGGGTATTTTTTAAATAAAGAAAACATTAAATATTTTCTCTTAAAATATTAAATCCGTCAATACGTCTTGCATTATTAAGTTGTATATAGAAATAATTAGACATAAACCTTATTTTGAAATCTACACATTAAGAACATTTTAAAATTTTGTTTTTCAATTTTCCACAGTAACTACATTGTTCAAATCTTCCTGAGAAATATAGTTTTATAAAACTCTGTAAAAAACGTCATTCTTTAAAGACAGATAACGTTAAGATACTGTGGCCAGTGAACCGCACTGAAGCTGGTTAATTTGTAGTCAAGGTTAAACAACACACCCAGCACCGAGCTACAGTAAGTGTATGCAAGCATAAATATCAGCTAACATGTTGCAGTGAGTCATCTGGTAAGGGGTTCACTTGTGAAAGTTTCACTTGCCAGTCAAGTAGTCGTGGCCAACAGAGGATTTGCGTAATTGAAAGCCTAAATCACTGTACATATTGCACAGTAGTCATTAATAAAGTAGAAAAGCCTAGAAATATTTATATTTCTGAAACAATAAGATCTTTATATAAACACGACTACATAATACAAGGTTAGAAGATTAAATTACATTTGATGCAGACTGTAGGAGATAATGTAAGAACAGCTGTTTATTTAAAATCTTCATTCCCACGTCAATTATTCTTGATTTACTACCTTTAGAAATGTGATGATAAGAAAATGTATTAATATAAATGACCACTCATATAGTACAGTATGCCACCATCTAGTGATTACACAAAAGAATTTATTTTTGTTTAGTTTTACTTTTAGGGCAATGAATCGGTTATAGAGGATAGTATAGGATTCCGAATACAGATAGAATATAAATGGGGATATAAAAATCCCTTCTAAATATTATAGGGAGATCACATAACGTGTGCAATATTGCGTACCTAAAGTAGACCCTAGGCAGAAAAGTGGAGAAGAAAAGATGGAATTATATAGGACTATGGAAAGGGTTTAAAGATACTGGGAATAGGGGAGAGAAATGCCCGGGCGAGCAGGAGGTAGAGCTGCTCCATGTGCTCTACACACATACAGAGGGGAAATAAAATTTTGAATTTAAAAACTAAATATTAGGTGTGCAAAGTTTTCAGAAGTTATTTCATCTGGTATTCTAGACGATTTTCTGCCAAGTTTACGAATTTATATTTTTCCAAATGCAAAGAATATATTTGAATCTTTTGCATAAAAATGTGACTCTTATCCTAATGTGAAAAACTCAATGTTTTCCAAAACTTGAAACACGGCACAGACTAGTATAAGAGGAAATCTGTTCCCAGAAAATAACTATATACCGCACTGCTTTATTTTGCTTTATCAAAATTTAACACTTGTACAAGAACATTGCTATTTACACAATATCAAGAGCACAGTGGTACAAAATATTACAATGCAAATATTGGAAAGAACCCCAATACCACAAAAAATAATAAAAAATAACAAATAAAACAAGTTACTACTTAAGATTAAACACTAAGTACATTTCGATGACCATGTCGTCATCATCATCAGACATTTATGATTATTGTTTTATTTGTTATTTTTGATTATTTTTGTGGTATTGGGGTTCTTTCCAATATTTTCATTGTAACATTACTATTTGTTAAAGCTTTATGAAACAATTGTTAGGTATAATAAAATGTATAAACCTTGATCATTAAAATATAACAAGATGCATACAAAGAAAATTAACTCAGTAGCTACAAACAGCTATTTTTATTGTAACTAACTAAAAGTATTTATATTTGTTATGGTGCTTTATTTTTAGAAACTAACGATGGTAAAATGCGCAGCGTATTTCTAGCATTGGCAAACATTTGCTGCCAAAATCAATGAAAGCACGAAACAACTCAGGGAAATGTTATTATTATAAACGAGTTGTAAAGAAGATAATAGGCCAGGTAGCTAGGAAGACGATTCGAAGTAGTCAGTCGAGCCTAGCAGTCTGTTAGTAGTTTGTATTTCTAGCATTGGCAAATATTTGCTGCCAAAATCAATGAAAGCACGAAACAACTCAGGGAAATATTATTATAAACGAGTTCTAAAGAAGACAATAGGCCAGGTAGCTAGGAAGACGATTCGAAGTAGTCAGTCGAGCCTAGCAGTCTGTTAGTAGTTTGTATTTCTAGCATTGGCAAAAATTTGCTGCCAAAATCAATGAAAGCACGAAACAACTCAGGGAAATGTTATTATTATAAACGAGTTCTAAAGAAGATAATAGGCCAGGTAGCTAGGAAGACGATTCGAAGTAGTCAGTCGAGCCTAGCAGTCTGTTAGTAGTTTGTATTTCTAGCATTGGCAAACATTTGCTGCCAAAATCAATGAAAAGCACGAAACAACTCAGGGAAATGTTATTATTATATACGAGTTCTAAAGAAGATAATAGGCCAGGTAGCTAGGAAGACGATTCGAAGTAGTCAGTCGAGCCTAGCAGTCTGTTAGTAGTTTGTATTTCTAGCATTGGCAAACATTTGCTGCCAAAATCAATGAAAAGCACGAAACAACTCAGGGAAATGTTATTATTATATACGAGTTCTAAAGAAGATAATAGGCCAGGTAGCTAGGAAGACGATTCGAAGTAGTCAGTCGAGCCTAGCAGTCTGTTAGTAGTTTGTATTTCTAGCATTGACAAACATTTGCTGCCAAAATCAATGAAAGCACGAAACAACGCAGGGAAATGTTATTATTATATACGAGTTCTAAAGAAGATAATAGGCCAGGTAGCTAGGAAGACGATTCGAAGTAGTCAGTCGAGCCTAGCAGTCTGTTAGTAGTTTGTATTTCTATCTAGCATTGGCAAACATTTGCTGCCAAAATCAATGAAAAGCACGAAACAACTCAGGGAAATGTTATATACGAGTTCTAAAGAAGATAATAGGCCAGGTAGCTAGGAAGACGATTCGAAGTAGTCAGTCGAGCCTAGCAGTCTGTTAGTAGTTTGTATTTCTAGCATTGGCAAACATTTGCTGCCAAAATCAATGAAAAGCAGGAAATTACTCAGGGAAATGTTATTATTATATACGAGTTCTAAAGAAGATAATAGGCCAGGTAGCTAGGAAGACGATTCGAAGTAGTCAGTCGAGCCTAGCAGTCTGTTAGTAGTTTGTATTTCTAATCAAAAACTGATAGGTTTAGAATAAAAAGGCAGTTGTTTTAACGAGCCAAGACTATTTAATAGGACAACGTTGTTGCAACTAATTTGTCGTCCTTTTCAGTTCAGTATTAAACTTATAGTCTAAATAATTTACAGAGTAGGGCCTATTGACGAGACTTTGCCGATATTCTCTCTTTAGACTATAGGTTTAGTAATGACTTAAAAATAAACAAATTAGTTCTAGTAATGTTGTGTTATTAAACATCCGTTCTAGCATCAGTAAGACTACAGGCCTATATTTTAAACGATTAAATCCGAATAAAAAAAATTGTAAATAAGAAAACTGATAGGATTGTTTGGCCAAAAAATATTTGATTAGAAAAATATTTTACAGCTAAATTGTTTTTTTTTTTTTTGTTTCCTTGTTCTTCGATACCTTTTTTGAAAGAAACAAAATGGTTCCATAATAGTAATAGGTCCATAATGGTTTTAGCAGAATATCTTTTAAATGACAAATATTATTGATAGAAAATTGTTTAAGATTGTCTTCAGTGCTGTTTATTTTTTTTGTTGGGAATATTTCCTTTGAAATTGTAATTTTACATATGCGAGTGCGAACACACACACGGTTTGATGCACACAAAACTATGAAAAATAGTAAACAACAAATTTTAAATTCCATAAAATTGCCGGACACGCCACCCCCTACACAACCTACGCATAAAAAGTATTAAAAATTATCATGCATAAAATATTAAAAACCAAAATTGTAATTTGAATCTGCAAATAAAAATATTCCTGCATATGCCGCATAATTCAAGATAGAAAGAAAAGGTTCACATCGGTAAAAATTAAAACAGTTTACTCTAAATTTTCCCACACACTAGTTTATTAAAATAAACATACTAGTTTCGACGACGACGACACCTTCATCAGTTATTAGGTGCTACTCACTGATAGTTTGGAGTAGTAGTCAAGCACTGATGAAGACATAATCCTCGAAACTAGTGTATTTGTTTTAATAAACTAGTGTGTGGGGAGATTTAGAGTAGACGGTTTTAATTTTTACTGTTGTGAATTGTACTTACTAGCTAAGCTCTAATGAACTTAATAAAAAGTTTTTTTTTTAATTAGAAAGGGAAGTTATTAATATATTCATCATAATTTTTGTTAGGAATATTTCTATACGTATGTTTGAGTACAGTTTTCTGCCATTCCTAACGATTCAATATTCTCCTCTGTTGACGCGTTTCGGAGGAACGCAAAATTACTATTTAAGTTTTGAAAAAGGAGTTATTCCAAAACACGTCAACAGAAGAGGGTATTTGAATGAACAGAGGAGGCCATTGAATCGTCATGAGTGGGAGAAAACTGTACTCAAACATTTAGAAAGGGAAGTTCATACAAAATACAGATATCCGTTAAACGAAAATTCGCTTTCAAAGGAATCAATAATAAACATATCGGTCGAAATATTATTTTTGCATTGTTAGCAGCTATAACGTTTGCATGCGGTGGCCAACACATTAACACACACTAGTAAACAATACAAATAGTGCATTAGCGATTGACCGCAATAACTCAGTATTTTGAAGAAGTTGCATTCTAGTTCATGGTCTCTTGCAACAAACTGTCGCTAAACAGCATGGAGATATTTACAGTTGTGCAGTATAGCCAATACAAGGTCAAGCGGGTCTAGTTGCTTGCAATTCCAGCCGCTGACCACTTCAACCCACGCTGTTACGATCTAATGCTCGTGTAATAGCCACTTTACAAGATCGATCAATTCTTCACACAATCTTTTTAGTATCGATACAGAAAATTGCATTAATGCATTGACGGCAACTTTAATGTAATACTAATACGCATCAACCGATTAGACCTACTTACAAACTTCTCGCGTTATCTTTATAATGGGTTTGTTTTATGATAGGTTCCTCGAAGGTGACCAAGAATGTCATTACTGTATAAAATTTGATACAGTTCTTAAAATAAAATACATATACTTTTAACAATGTTTATGGCTTAAGTACTCATATTTTTTGTATTAATATTGACACTTTTATCGGGTGATGGAATAACCAAGGTACGGCTGTAGGAACGACAACCTAAAGAAGAGAAGGTCTAGGGAAAAACCCTTCTGGTACTAGAAAAGCATTGTTTACGAGTGCCTGGCCGTTTAGCTGAGTAAGAGGAGGATAATACGTCTCTGATATTGACTGTCTCTAAGTATTGGGGAATCACTGTTTACCAGTTCGGTGCCGTTTAGCTGAGTAAAAAAAAGACATGAAGACCCTCTGGCATTGACAAGTATTGGGGAATCACTGTTTACCAGTGCGGTGCCGTTTAGCTGAGTAAAAGGAAGACATGAAGACCCTCTGGTATTGACAAGTATTGGGGAATCACTGTTTACCAGTGCGGTGCCGTTTAGCTGGGTAAAAGGAAGAAATGACGACCCTCTGGTATTGACATGTGTTGGGGAATCACTGTTTACCAGTGCGGTGGCGTTTAGTTGAGTAAAAGGAAGAAATGACGACCCTCTAGTATTGATATGTGTTGGGGAATCACTGTTCACCAGTTCGGTGCCGTTTAGCTGAGTAAAAAAAAGACATGAAGACCCTCTGGCATTGACAAGTATTGGGGAATCACTGTTTACCAGTGCGGTGCCGTTTAGCTGAGTAAAAGGAAGACATGAAGACCCTCTGGTATTGACAAGTATTGGGGAATCACTGTTTACCAGTGCGGTGCCGTTTAGCTGGGTAAAAGGAAGAAATGACGACCCTCTGGTATTGACATGTGTTGGGGAATCACTATTCACCAGTTCGGTGCCGTTTAGCTGAGTAAAAGGAAGACATGAAGACCCTCTGGTATTGACAGGTATTGGGGAATCACTGTTTACAGTTCGGTGCCGTTTAGCTGAGTAAAAGGAAGAAATGACGACCCTCTGGTATTGACATGTGTTGGGGAATCACTGTTTACCAGTGCGGTGGCGTTTAGTTGAGTAAAAGGAAGAAATGACGACCCTCTGGTATTGACAAGTATTGGGGAATAACTGTTTACAGTTCGGTGCAGTTTAGCTGAGTAAAAGGAAGAAATGACGACCCTCTGGTATTGACATGTGTTGGGGAATCACTGTTTACCAGTGCGGTGGCGTTTAGTTGAGTAAAAGGAAGAAATGGCGACCCTCTGGTATTGATATGTGTTGGGGAATCACTGTTCACCAGTTCGGTGCCGTTTAGCTGTGTAGAAGAAAGACATGAAGACCCTCTGGCATTGACAAGTATTGGGGAATCACTGTTTACCAGTGCGGTGCCGTTTAGCCGAGTAAAAGGAAGACATGAAGAGCCTCTGATATTGCACGTATTGGGGAATCATTGTTGAGAAGTGCGAAGCCGTAAGAGGAGCACAAGAAGTCCCTACTATGGGGGAGTCAAGACTCACGTGAGTAAGTTGGTATACTTTGAATCCGCAGCTCTTTTTGAAGTGAAAACGGAAGGATAAATGAAAAAAAATCAAAGAGAACTTTGTTTACAGATTTGAAAATGGCATCGTTTGAACAGAATCAAGCACAGTAGCCTATAAAACGTTGTTTTGTATATAAGGCCTACATACACTTACTGTTCTTTCAAGAATAGTGATATAACAAAGCCTGTTTATTTCAAACATATTTGTTATACTCTGTTTATACTAACTATACAAGTTTTTAGAGAAAGAATTTATTTAGCCTGATTGGGGATAATGCTGACAAAAAACGTTACTCTCATATTTGTTTTATATTGAAGTATAATGTAAACTGAAAATCATATAATTTACCAAAAACAATATTATTCTGTACTATTACAAATAGCTACTGCCCAACAGTTTTGCATGTTACTGCTATTTCAAGGCTACGTGTTTATAATTCGCTGATATATACTTCCCAAAGATATTACATATTGATAATATAAGATATACAAATATATGTATTTAGAAGGTACATTGGTTAATGCCTATTGGTGCTTAACTCTCGACACAATTACCAGAGAAACATTTCCGAATAAAATTTTATTTTAAACATTTTCCAAATAGAGAAGCGGGAATGTGGAAGGCACGCACAGCAATTCGCCGTATAGCCAAGGACATATGCATAAACCTTGGAACCATGACTCAACTCGGCGGTTTATAAATGAATTATTCAACATTAATACACTTAGCATGAAATTTATGTTCAAGTGAAGATTGGGCAGCGACGCCTGCAAGTCCAAAGTTAACTATGTAACACAAATCAAAATGTAAGTTGTGACGATTATGGCTTGTTCGTATGTACTAACCATTTCTACCACATAACGCGTAGATGGAACTTCATATCCTCGAAACTAGTCACAGACTTTAGAATAGCCTCCAGTTGGATATATCTCTCCTTTCTTACACTGCCAGTCCATCCAATAGCTGCGACATTTTCTTATCAATTATATTTGACTTCATTCTTACGTCGGTGATAGTTAAATGGAGTTTTTTTGAAAAACAATGTTTTATATTATTGTTGTTTTAATAAAAAAAATACAACTACGAACCACAGAACACCATTAGAACTTACAGACCGTATGGTATTTATAAAAAAATATGTTCTTATAAATATGAGCTTTAGATAAAGCGGTTAGATGTTTCGTATATCACTGCACTTGAACAAGAAATCAAACCTGTTCCACTCAATATACAAGATATGTTAAAAAAATTTACATTTTCCATACAGGGCTCTGATTGTTATAATATTTAATGATTTTTTTCAAATACATTTTCGATATAAGAATGTTACAAATTCCACTTAATACCGAGTAGGCTCCAGTAAAAATCAGAGTAAATTGCGGCAAATGAAAGACACAAAATCTAACATGTTTAATCTAACAATAAAAAACTTTTAGCTACAAAAACTGAACCAGTTATAAAACCTTTAATACGTTTCGCTAACATAGCATCATCAGGAGATGACAAATAGACTGTACAAAGGTTCAATTTCAAGCATAGAAAGGCGGAGTTCAGTTGTAACCTTACCTGAAGCTGTTGTGAAGTGTACAAAAAGGTTTTGTAAATAATTCCATCATTGTAGCTAATGGTTTTTATTGATATATTGTACGTCAGGCTACTTTTCCCCTGTTTATTGTCTAATATGTTTGGAAAACATATTTTAAAAATTTAATAAAAAAAAAATCATCCACTGCAAGCTGTTGAAATATTGACAATTCATCTTCTAAAGTATTAAACAAATACTAAAATACGTACAAAAATATTTTACGTTGGTTCCATTTCGTGATGAAAATATTTAGCTACCATACAGGTTTGTTCTTCGGTGGGTAAAGGTCAACAGACCTATCATGGGGACATACTACTTTTATTCTATGCCATGTTTTCTCTTGTCTTTTTTTAAACTACTACAATTTATTTTCTCTACTCGATGCTTTTCGGGTTGTACTGGTATTAATAAATAATCAAAACACTCCAGACGCAGTAAAATTAGGCAGGAAAGCTTAGACATCAAATTATTTAACATATTTACATCGTAACAGGTTTTTTGATCTCTAGTTTCTAAATTTTCTTATAAATGTTGTAAACATTTTGTAGCTTAGTCGAGTAAATAAGTCAAAAGTTTGAAATTATTATATACGATTGTATTTTATTTATATGAATAAAAAAGAATGAAGCTAAAACAAAAATCAATAGTACTAAAGCTTAATGCAGATATCGTTAACAAAGTCACTTTTTATGATAAACGTTACCTTATGCTAATTAACGTTATTTGTGCTCATGCTATTTGTGTTAACGAAATGTTGATAAACAGTTGCTAAGTATTAAGTTTCCTTGTAACAAAGGGTTCTCGCATTTATATTGCATCCATATTATAGAATGCCATATAGTTATTATTGTATTGTACATCAAGTCTCTTTCAATGACATGGTATCGATAAGAAAAATGTTTATATCGGTTTATAGCGTAGGCATATGTTTAACAATTCTATTTTTGCATAAATAGCGTGAATGTATACTAGCTAATCAAGTTATTAGATTTTTAAATAATAATAACCGAATTACAATTCTCTGACAGAATTATGTTCCTCGAATTTAAAATTAGAGCGTTGTCAAATACTCACACTTATATATACATTGACTATATTCTTCTGACTTTCCTGACATCAAAACATTATTCTCCGTTGACGCGTTTCGGATTAACTCCATTATTAAACTTTAAACTGTACTCCCATTCCCATTGAATCCTATTGTAACTTTAAACAAAAAAGAACAAATATTTTACCAAAGCCAACAGAGAGAACAAAAAGAAAGCGAAGAGCAAACCTCTACGACATTGGCCTTGAGGTGCAGTAAACTCTACTAAGATCATACACATGATATTGTAATAATGGCGGCTTACTGATAGACTTGCATATAAAATTACAATGGTGCTAGAGACAACAAGGAACAGAGCGCTTTGCAAAGCGTAGTAATAGTGTTGTAATGACGATACTTCAGCGAATCCGCGTCTCCATTACGTGCGTGACTAAACCAATGCAACTACACTTCAGTGATAACACGAACCTTAATCTGATCATCTGAGGACTATATTAAAACTTATTGTTCTATAAAACTCAATTGGACATACTTTTATTGAAATCAAATTATTTTGTATAAACTTCAGGTGATAATTTAGCTTTCTTAGAAAATACAGCTGAAATAATCAAATATCTAATTAAACTGAAATTAATTTTATTTAAATAAAATAAATAATCATACCACATAACCAACTACCTTCTATCAGCCACCTAATGTATATTCTAGCTTCTCAAGTAATTAATACATCATGAATACATTTTATATGACCTGAAAATATGACATATAACATTGATATTAAGTAAATAAAGAATTAGAAATTAATACAAGTCTTTCTCATCCAATCAAAACTCTATTTAAATTAAAACTGGGGTAACCACACCAAAATTAGAATTTAGGAATAAATGTAAGTAGATAGTATAAGTTTTTGCAGTTGTGTTAAAGAAAGGGTTAGGCACGTAACGAAAACAAAAGATGTTATATAGGGCTGAATAGTGAGGGCAAATTGTTGCTTGGGTTAGCTTTAATTCACAGAGTAATAAAAATTAAAATTATTATTTATGATTCACAATTAATTTTAAAAAATCGATTTTTTCTAAAAGAATGGTGGTGTGTCTATAACTCTCCGATGACTTTAGCGAAATTTTCAGATATTGGTATCCCTTTATGCTTTAATCAAAAAGATTGTTTTAAGAGCTGTTGTAACTGAGGTTAGCATTTGTGCTTGTATTGTTGTTGGAGTGTGTTTGTGTGCAACTATGTTTTCAGTTAAAGAAAAGACAAATTTCGTTTTAATTGTTGGCCTAATTCACGTCCGTAATTTCAGTACAACGTGGATTTCGACGTAAATACAGACACATACGTCCTCATGAAAACAACCAATTAGAAGAAACTGAATCAGTTTTTCTGCACTCAGAAGCCCTAAAATGTCCATACCTTGACGACGTCTATAGTTAGGTACTCCGAAAACAATCCATAAGTTATTATACAAAATACTGAAATGCTCGTATATAAAATCCACTTATTGCACGAATAGAAACCTGTTGATGGTATAAACATTTTTAATTTCGCTGTTGAATTGTTGCACAAGATTAATGAGAATCGATCATTTTTAGGCGATATAAGTTTTACAGACGACGCTACACTTCATCAACAGGTGTGTAACAGACACAATTCACGCATATGGGGACCTGAAAACAAACATGGGAATTTTGAGAAACGACGCGACTCGCATAAATTCAATGTTTGATGTTGTGTGATGAAAAATCGTGCAATAGGGCGTCTCTTCTTTAAAATACAATTAATGGAACTATGTATCTCGCTGTATAACTGTCAGACGTCGTCAAGTGTCCAGATAGTAACGATACAGTAAACACAATAGGGATTGAACTAATGAATTTAGCCAGCGTTATGCTCGATCATTGCACGTACTGAAATATAGAAATTATAGATAGTGGCGGGAAAATTAAAACTATGTTGGGCCAGGACCCCAGGCTGAAAAGTTTGGAGACCCCTGATTTAAATCATAATTCAAGACTTAAATTTTAATTAGACTTCTACGACTTGAAAAATAACTATTAATTAAAAATATGCAAGTAATATTAATTAAATAAATCAATCTTTAGTATAGAATTTATGAGTCATATTTAAAATAAAAAGTCCACACAAAAAATTTATAAAACCCAAGAATAATAAAAACCATGTACTGAAACAAGATTTATAGCAAACTCTAGAGAAATCTATAATTATTTGAAAAAAACATTATTATTAAAAATAATACAAAAGTGTATGCGCTAAAAATGCAGTGAAAGTACTATATTAGAATATTACATAAGCCTACGCTATATTACCTGCGACCTAACCATAGCACACACACCTAAAATGTTACTAAAAGTTATTATATCTTTAAGGATGGTAGAGAGAAAATAATATACCAGTTGATATTGAAACGCTTGATGTGCATTAAAAAAATATGGGTGTATAGAACTTTGGATGGTTAAAAAAATGAAACTTTTCTCTCTCTCTTACTCACATAAAATTTGTTTTATAAGCGAAATTTCAGCGAGCGTGAGAGAGAACGAATTATATAAAAACCAATTGAAATAAGAAAAGCAACGGCTTATTAGCACGCAACCTACATACGGTACACGTAAACAAAAAACATATGTGCTAGCATACCTTCATATGCCTTGCGGCTAGGTTCTCCTTCCACTCACTGCGGACAGGCCATCTGTGAGCATCTGGGTGTTTGTGCACAATAAACACTGAGTACACTTCACTTAAACACAACAATACACATGTGTGCTTGTACACTAAGCCGGAAATTACACAGTACTGTAAGGCAAAACCTTTAAAAATGAACAGTTTAACCGGATGATCAGTGTGTATTGTCTGTAGGCGATTTCGCAATGCGTGAATTTTAACACTGGATCACATACAGTCTGGTAAAAAGTTTGTTACTGAGTGTTTAAAGGAAAAGCTTTCTGTGATTGCTTGAAGGATTATATATATAAGGATCTGAAATAGAAATATCTGACCATAAGCAGCGTGTAAGACTTGTTTCCTAACAATAATGAAGATTTGATTCTTAATATTTTATTAAAGAAAAAAACTAATTCCAAAAATATAAAACAAGCAAACAACTGTAGAATATTTACAATAATTCAACACTGTAAGTTAACTCCTTGGACAAACAATATTTGGTCTATAGGGGAACCAAACAATATGTCTGCTATTTCTTTGGTCTATAGGGGAATACCAGACATATGAGTGAAACG
This sequence comes from Prosapia bicincta, assembly GCA_036971475.1. NCBI lineage: Eukaryota > Metazoa > Arthropoda > Insecta > Hemiptera > Cercopidae > Prosapia > Prosapia bicincta. The sequence continues at coordinate 186,236,369 of JBAIZL010000004.1, read as the reverse complement.
TTTACTTAATATTTAAAACAATTAAAAATATTAATTAAAGAATGTTAACAAGAACAAAAGCATTAATTTCATAATACAAACAAAATTAACAAACGGGACATATTTCAGATTGTTGTATTTTCAGATTTTATTTAATTCGAAAAACATTTCACATAAAATAAAATATCTCACATAAGCTTCTCTTTTTATAACGTAATAATAAGAAGTATAGAAAATTGAAGTGTTTTTATTACTAACAAGCTTCCAAGATGCAATCTTGCAAAATTTGATATTAAAATTTGAAATTATCAAACAACAATAATAACAATATTGAAACGCCCATTCCGCCCTTACGAGTTTAAATTCCTAACATCTTTACTTTGAGGTACTTTTAAAAGTTATTTTTTGGCGAGAGTCATCTTGGAAAAAATGTGGCGCTCAATTAGAGGTTTTTCAGTTTTTTTTTACACTTATAACTGTTTGGAAAATTATTAATTAGCCAATATTGGCAAGAATGTAAACATAACTATTAATAAAGATTTTGTGTTGGATAAAATTTATCGAAACTATCAATTTGGGCATTTTTCATAATATATAAACATTTTTAAAACAAGGCCTATGTATTACAGCGATTTCAAGTTTCATAAAACTAGTTTTGGGCAATTCGGCTTTGTTTTTAGTTGAAATGAGACTAAATGGCAGATCTCCACAGGGGCTTAACAGCACTTAGAGCCTCTATGTTTAGTATTATTTAAATATGGTTTTCGGTGTCTAATGAAACTATTAATAAAAACAAATAATTTAGGAAAGGAAACATGAGTAATATATATTAGCCATAGCTAGATACTATAACTATTAAAAACAAATAAAAACATACACAAAACTCACAAATTATTCATATATTTACTCATACGCGTTTCAATGACCAAGTCATCATCTTCAGTGAGTGTTACTACTACAAACTCTAACTTACAACTATAACTATTAGCAAGTATACTGATATGATTAAAGTTTTTCAAGAACAAAAACAATAACGTTGTCTAAAACCTATAAAGTTATGAATTTCAAGATCAGAAGTTTACTCATGCAAGTGTATAGAATGAAAGACCTTGTTTCAACAACAAAACGTGACGTGGATCTGCCAAATCGTCCTTCAAATAGTAGAACTTTCCAGTCGCAGTATCTGGAAACCTACTTGGACTTGATCCAACAACTTGTTGGGTTGGGGTGTTTTATAACCCCTTCAGTTTAAATTACCCTATACCTTGTGAGTTACATCATCCTGGAGTCGGCAAGGTCTTTCATGCCTATTTCACTTATATACGCATCACTGGACATTATATAATAGTAATAACTTGCAAAGTAATATACAAGTTGAAGGTGATTAAGCATTGCCAAACCAGTAACAGGTCTTTACTAAATATAATTTTAGTCACTGATATATACAGTCATAAATATACAAATTTAAAAAAACATAGAATAAAAATCTACATTTTGTGTGTGTGTGTTTTGTTATTGAAGTGTTACATTAAAATCATTTTCAAAAACAAATGGCAGAATTAATGTTGATAAAATCTTTTGTGATATTAACACTTTGTTACGATTACGAAATATCCTTATGAAGATAGAGTAAAGATAGTTAACGTGTAAAGTTAGGATTGTTGAGATTTAACTTAGAATGATTTCTAATCTAGTCCCTTGGGTATTTCTTTAATTACACATATATTCATGTATTTTGCTCACACTGAGCATTACTTTAAACAGATTAATAAAGTACAGTAGGGTCCTATTTTCAGTATCAATTAGTAGTTTTAAGGAAGTGACTATTAGCAAATGTTTAGTTAGTCATTAATAAAAATTACAAATTCAAAAAACTTAGACTTAAAATCTTCGAAAAACTTTACAACATTTAACGATGTATATATTAACCGAAGGTCAATACTCTATGTCTCACAAATTGTTTTAAAATATTTTTGTATTTCAATATTGCTATAGTTTACACGTATTTTACACATAAATGCACTCGCCGTTTATAGGACACTAGATAATTTTAAAATTTACTTAATAAGCTATCAAAAGAAGCTTGAAGAGTAAAATATTCTTCAACAAATTACGATTATGAAATAAAAAGCATTTTTTTATAATTAGAAACGTGTATATAACAAAGACCTAAAGTCACTATCTATAATATATGTTTTTAAATGTATCACTTTTCATATAAAAAGATTATAGTAATTTCACAAAGGTGGGGTTTTAATGAAAAAAACATTTCGTTAAGTTTAAAAGTCAAGCAAAATGTTTAGTTATAGTTTATCTTGAAATTCTCCCACACTGTCTCGAGAAGTATCAACAAACATTTAAAAATAAATAACTATATTCAACATACAAAATGTCATATTATGAAAACACCGATACTTTATGCCTTAAATTACACAAACGCACGATTTAATTAACTAATCTGATTTTATGAACAATAGTAAGAAGTATAAACAGTTAATCTTTAAGGTAAAATCCCTTAAACGATTTCTGACAGGTAATTTTTTTTTTAAATGAGTAAAAATAAAAAATATATAGGAATAACGTTTTGGAAAAGAATTATTTTTAATGTAATTAGATAACACGAAACACAAATTTTGCAAGCAGTTCAACACGAATGTGTTTTATAAACTGTACTTATTGATAAAAAAAAAACTGTGTTTACGCCCATATTTTACTTACACGGAACATTAAACACAGAGATCTTGTAAGGAACTGAAACTTTTAACAATATTCGATCGTTAAATAGCGTGCAAAACATTTAAGCGTGTGTTATTTAATTCACGAAAATCTAAACTTCATGAATAAATAAAAACCTAGAAATTGAAACCGTGTCACCGATCTCGAAGGTCGAATTATTACGTCTTGAACTGGTTTCGATTAAATCTCTATCCCTTACCTACTGCACTATCAACGATCATACAACGAAGAAACAAAACTACAACATAAGGCCAGAACCACAGAAGCACAAGTAATGCACAAATTTACACAAAACTGCGCGAACACAGGTTACAAGATTGCAACAGTGCCAAGTCAAACTAGCGACTGACTGGAACAAGTTCCGCTGGAAAACAACCTAACCTCAGCCTACACACAACGCCTCCTCTACCTTGCTGAATCCGCGCAAACTTCATTAAAACAAAGAACACTAACTACAATCGACCAGTTTTTTACTAATTAGTCTGGCAGACGTAATTCGAACTGTTATTGTTTCGCAATTAATTTGTTAGTACGGTTGCAGAATAACTTCGTTGCTTTTATGGAGTAAAAAACATAACCTCAAAGTTCAAACAAGTAAAATTCTCTCTATCTCCAATACGTACTGTATTTAAATACGTAAATGAAATATAAAAGAAAGAAAATCAATATCTAAGAAAGGAACAATATCAATATCTAAGAAAGGAACAATATCAATATCTAAGATAGGAACAATATCAATATCTAAGAAAGGAACAATATCAATATCTAAGAAAGGAACAATATCAATATCTAAGATGGAACAATATCAATATCTAAGAAAGGAACGATATCAATATCTAAGAAAGGAACAATATCAATATCTAAGAAAAGAACGATATCAATATCTGGGAAAGGAACAATATCAATATCTAAGAAAGGAACAATATCAATATCTAAGAAAGGAACAATATCAATATCTAAGAAAGGAACAATATCAATATCTAAGAAAGGAACAATATCAATATCTAAGAAAGGAACAATATCAATATCTAAGAAATGAACAATATCAATATCTAAGAAAGGAACAATATCAATATCTAAGAAAGGAACAATATCAATATCTAAGAATGGAACAATATCAATATCTAAGAAAGGAACAATATCAATATCTAAGAAAGGAACAATATCAATATCTAAGAAAGGAACAATATCAATATCTAAGAAAGGAACAATATCAATATCTAAGAAAGGAACAATATCAATATCTAAGAAAGGAACAATATCAATATCTAAATTAGCACAACGTTAAAATAAGAAAATTATTAAAAATAGATTTTAAAACCCCGTTAAATCACGAGTATCCAAGGAACTATAAACCAACGAAAAAGACATATTGTAATTTTTTATTGAAAGTTATTCCGATCTGTGTATAAAAGGGACCATTTACAGATAATAACGATACATATAAAATCACTACACATTTTATTTAACTCTTTAGAAAATCGTCGATTCTGCTACGATGTTCGTTTAGAAAGCCAAGCCCAACATTGAATGTCTGTTTATAAATTAGTTTTGAGCTAAGCTCGTGAGATAAAAGTGCCGTTAGATCATTACTTCCTACAAATGAAATCACTAATAATACTCAATTGTCACAAAATGTTCAAAATATGTTTTGGGAACTAGGTTACCATAGTTAGTAATATGTACACATCGAATGTATATAAAACATTGATGATGGTAATATGGATGTCGAAACACGTTACTAACAATTTTGCTACTAGAATTGCGTACTGCTTCAGTAACTATGCTGCCATCATTAGTGACTAATATATGCTCCCAGTGTATTATATTAGGCCCTAAAGATATGGGCCTATGAGCCTGTTGGTAATATGATTGTCAACAATTGTTAGGCCTACTAAGTAGGCCTATTTTGTCGTGAGAATAAAGTGCTAGTGTGTTTATGTGAATACTACCTAGAATTTCCGAATCGAAAATACGTATAGTGCCTTTCTACGTCTTCTGGAAAGTGCAGGACATTATTGCTAAACATACAGTGAACCACAATTAATAGTTCTTGTTTACAATTAGAGAGGGGAGGTGTGTGTGTGTGTGTGTGTGTGTGTGTGTGTGTGTGTGAGAGAGAGAGAGAGAGAGAGAGAGAGAGAGAGAGAACGAGGGAATGAGAGGCCACGTGCACAACCGAGCGCGGTGCTCACCAACTAGTCTGATCAATATAAAACGCAAAAGTTAAAAACAATCTGCAGAGGTTTTATGGTCTGTTGTGTTAAAACGTTAATTTGCCGTAAGTGTGTCAAACCAATAAAACCGAACAGCTGAGGATAGTCTGTTCTAATAAAAATGGAGATTGCATTTGTGGGTTCTCCCTAATGTCGAAACCCTTTTTCCACACAGTGCTAAACAACTCGTAAATCTCATAGTTTGAGGCTCTCTTTTCTAATAAACACTTCCTTTCCGCCGCGCCGCGCCGTCAGTATCTAGTTACATACACAGCGGTATTGAAATTATCACAAACAGTATTTACATAACAAACAGTATTTGAATAGCATTTATGAAACAATGCCATATATGATTATATTATACCCCATTGTTCGGGTTGTTCTTAATATGACTATGATTTTTTTTATATTTCATGTGATATCTAAACTGAAGTGAGACAGTACTCTTTTGGAGGTTCAAAGCGGTCAGCCAGTATGAAGATTATCACCGACGAAGGATATGAAAGGATTATAGATATAATTAGGATTAGTTTAGTGAACACATGAGAGATAAAGGAAGGATTGAGGCATCACGTGATTAGAGTCTTGTATCTGAAGCGTATCACAAAGAGGTCTAATAATTCCTTCCCCTTATAAGAAGAAAATACAGAGAGGTATTTGGCAATAAGCTGGAATAAGGAGAAGACTTGACTAATTTTTCCCTGGTATTGAGAATAGGAAAAAGTGTTGGCATTGCCTGATATATATGAATATAAATTAATAAAAAATTCTTGTACTTGAATAACCTTAGTTGTTTTTATTATTATACCAGAAAAAATATTATAATATATATATATATATATATATATATATATGTGTGTGTGTGTGTGTGTGTGTGTGTGTGTGTGTGTGTGTGTGTGAGAGAGAGAGAGAGCGACTTAAAATGTCATGGGACAAGGTAAAAATTCGTTATAAAGAGAATTTTGGTAGCTGGAGGTTCGTTATATAGAGGTTCGACTGTATATATATATATATATATATATATATATATATATATATATATTAAATATGGTGATATGTTTTCTTGTAATATAGTTAATAAATTAAAAATATTTCAAAAACAAGAATACTTTTAATGAATATATTTATTCAAAGCTTTTCGCCGATAAAATAGTACCGGCATCTTCAGGGAAATAATTATCTAATAAAATTTAATAAAATATTTTATTAGATAATTATTTCCCTAAATATGCTGATACTATTTTATCGGCGAAAAGCTTTGAATAAATATATTCATTAAAAGTATTCTTGTTTTTGAAATTTTTTTAATTATATATATATATATATATATATATATATATATATATATATATATATATATACGTGTGTGTTACATAATTTTGATATTTTGAAAATGCTGAACTATTATGCAGTGAAAACGTCAGAACTGTATTTTATACCTCGTTCGATCCAATATACTGTATTACAATTATTATGCTATATGCCAGCTAGCAGCAAACATCTATGTATGTAACTCACAGTTCCACTATAATGCATATGGAAGCCAAACATAACGCCAGCTAATGCTGTTTCGGAAGGGATTATTAGAGAGAGCCTTTATAGACTTCCGTAAAGATCTTTGCCGGTAACTTACATTCTAGCAAGTGTAGCTTCCCATTCGGCGCCCTAGTGTTTAGGGAGGTCAGACGCTAATTAGTTAAGGAAATTCAAGTAGGCCTAATCGTCAATAACAAACTTTACTACATTGTACCTCTTGTGAAATGTAAATACCAGTGATCCTTCTCCGGACGAGTGCAATAGGATTGGTTTAAAAAGATAATTTACTTTAATTAATAAACAATTAAAATAAATGTGAACTGATATCAGTAAGAGATTTCTTGATACAATCAAGTTAACAAACAAAATTGTTTTTTTTACATAATTAGAAATTTTAGTTTTTACAAACACAAATTTAGTCAGTAATTTATCATTTCTGCAATAAATATAAAATAATTTAAAGAATATTATAGAATTATAATAATATTATTAAAAAAAATTAATAATAGAAAATAATTTTCAAGTTCTTTTAGAAGATTACAAATTATTAAACTGACAATATTGCAGACAAGTAGTTATTTGTTAAATAGAATGAGTGTTAAAAAAAAGAACAAATTGTCTTAAGTAATTCTTAACTGCTAAAATAGCTGAAACAATGATCTTATATTAGCTCTGAATACACAAGGCAGGAATGTATACTCGGCAGTGGTTGATATTTACTTGTATGGACTGAGTGTTACTAAAATAGCGTAAAATGCAATTTTAAAGTAAACTCCATACACTCTCAAAGGTAAATAAAGGTATGGAAAAATCACACAATCTGCATTTGAAAGAATCTTTTACACAAACCTCTCAATTAGCTTTACAGAATTTTGTTTTGCTTTATAAATACAAATTTAACTTTATAAGAAAAGCAATTTGCCTGTGCAGCTAAATATATAACCTAGTTAATTTTTCACGCATAACTCATTAAATCACCTCTTTACGTCTGTCTTGGGACCAAACTGTTTATCCTAGAACTATACAGGCATGCTTGGTCTTCGTCCCCTACACGAGAAAAAAGTTTTAAATCCATACGATAGAACTATAAAGTTATCGAATATAACAATTCTTGTCTCATGACGAACATTTTAAAGGTATTTTTTAAAGCAATCTTCAATATGGTTACGAATTATCTCATTGGCTAACTGTACGTTTCCACCTGATAACGAGTGTCCAACCTCTGTTATTCCAGCTGAGGTCTACTTCAAGTAAGCGATCCTGCACAGGTGATACAATAATTTTCGGTATACATGTGTGTATGGTTTCAATAGAAAGAAGTACTTTTATTTAATTTAGGCGACCTTGAACACGGGATGCAACGACTAAATTCAATGTACTTTGTCATCCATATTTCATTTCTATATATTGAAAACTTATAATATATACAGTATATGTATGTAGACCTATACTATTTATAGAGACTTCATATATATTAGTCCCTATTACGCTATGGCAAAGTAGCCTCATGTTTTTGCAATGCATTAAACAAAAAAATACTTTATATAGTCAATGGCATTCCACGTGTAATAAAAAATCATCATTTAAAACTTTATAACAAACGGTCAAGTAGTTTTTGAGATTTTTGCGGAGAAACAAACAAACGCTGTCTCTTTATATTATAGTAAGATATCTAATTTAACATTAATATTAGGCCTATAAAAATTAAAAAATTATTAATATTATGTTTAAAATTGGTATTTTTTTAAAACATTTTGCACAATATTGTTTGCAGGCATATTATTTAATAATAAGTACAAATTTTGCATAGTAACAAGATCAAATACAAATCTGGGTTGCAGCAGGTTAATGTAAAAAAATTGCCTTAAATTGGAAACTAGTTGAAGATTTTGTAAACATGGCGGATGTAATGACTGTAAGAAATATTAGCGTCACAACAACGAACCGTGTTCCCAGGAATGGGGTCAGGCAATGTTATCTTGGTTGCGAAACGCACTGTAGTCCTGCACAGGGCCAGAATAGTCGTGTTGATAGATAACATATTGTGTGCAGCGCGTCTCTAATGTTTGTCTATTTCAACACGCTTCGGACAGGCCTGCACTGTTCTATCATTGTTTTCCTCACATTGTCATTAACCATTGCCTGACTATATAAACCCTTTTATCGCCCTTACTTTTACTATTACAGATATCTCAATTAACTATAAATATATTCTTTATAGATCAATAAGTTCTAATGCAATTTAGAGTATTTATTAATTTACACTTCTACGGCTACTATTAATGAGGGAATAAATTTGTAACATAGCATCCATAATAGCTTCCAAACACTGTTTTAAGTGGGTAGTTCCCTAATAGTCTAGATTTAACTGTCACTAAAACCTTTTACTCTGTTCACAACTTTACTATGTGCGCAGTGGCAATATCGTAACCAATGAAGTTTACTCTGTTCGCGACACGTAAAATACTGAACTTTTCTCCTACACACACAAGTGCACATACACACTCACGCACGAACCTCCCCCCAACACACAAAATATTATTTCTTGCACAATAACCAAAACAAATGAGGATATACAAATACATTTTTTTTAAAATTAGGCCTAAATAATGTTTGTACTTGTATATCCTCAAGTTTTTTTACATATGGTTGTTTTATATATATTTATATATATATATGACAGTTTCATAGGAAGATTAGTTACATTTTGTTTTGACGGTAAAAATATACAACAGTAAATCATGAGAAAACGAATTTTCCACTGAGTGATATTGTATAACTTTATTTACACACTATCTGTTTTTTTTTTTAATTTCAAAATTACATAATAATAATAATAATAATAATTTAGTAATAAAAGGAAACTATTCATTTCAAATAGTTTAGAATGTTGTTTTCTAATTTAAAAATAACAGTACAATACTTGGTTTTATATTAGCAATATACCAAGATCTATAGGTACGCCATTGTAACATGTAACCTTTTGAGTAATAATGTTAATAATTTTCCAACAAATATAAATAATCATCTCATTAACGTCAATAATTTTGTGATGGTGATTTGCGGTAAGTTAACTAGAAATACTCAATCTCTTTTGCTTGTCGTTTTGAAAACGTGTTTTTATATTAAAGGTCATAGTTTTGCCACATATTGCTGATGAATACGGTGAACGAAAAGCACATGAAAATTATAATTGTCGAATTGTATCGATGAGGGAGGATCAGTGAGAATTAAGAGCGGGATGGGTTACCTCTTTATTAATATAGGAATTGTATTTCCCTCTACACACAAATGGTTTCCCAAATCGTGAACTGTAAATACAACATTATATATATACATTTAAAAGGTAAACCTTTGCCATTAAACAGGCAAACTGGTTCACCCAGGTCGTAAAGATGTGATACGTTTTTACGCAAGTAATTCCAACCGTTCGGGTACTCGTTGCGGAGATGGATTCATTATTTCCTTATCTACAATTACACTAATGGAACATTCAGTTCGCATGTACATTAGTGTAAAAACGTTCACACCTGAGCGTGCACACAAACACCGCCAACTCAAATGACGAGTTCATATTTTTAATCTGGTTCTACAAGTCACGACTGTTTACCAATATCTTACTGGTTAGACGTGAAAGATGTGGCAACATCGTGTGGTTTGTCAACGTCCACAGGGAACTTCGAATATATTATTTTTATCCCCCGGTAAAATTACTTGGGTAATCATCGATTCCATAATACTGCTACTTCTTCTTCAATATTAATGCATTGTGTGAAATACACTGTACAATTTGTAACCATATTTACCTTCCACATTTATGGCGCACAGAGATCCAGGATAAATCCCATTAATAGGTCTTTTGCATATACAGTACTAAGTTCACTGATAACCACAGTTTGTTAAATCAATGTAGGGCGTCGTAAATAGGTCAATAAAGTAACTGAAGAACGTCAAAATTAACCGGCCACTTTTTCATCAATATTATCAACTGAGAAACAAACTATTTCACAAGTTGAAATAAATTCTTTACACTTTATATTTAAATGACCATTCATCCAAATCGCAGATTATAAAGAATCAAAACCAATAACAGTTTATTTATGGGGGCCTTCATCCGGTCTTTATCAGGTGCTATGTATGCGTCTCTAGTATAAACGTTTCATGCAACGTATGGACTTGTTAATAAAATAGACAACTGCTAATACTTCGTTCACAGTTTAGTTGGAAGTACATCGGTTATATAGAATTTTCCGCGCCACTACGCAAACTGTTAATATTTTGTTAGAGTTAGAAATATTTTCCTCTAAATAAAAATACTTTATTAGTAATTTATAATGTCAATGTTCTGTACGATAGAACACAAGGTTGTTTTACAATTATATTAAAACGTATAAAATAACTTGCATTATTATTACTTATATATATTATGATAATATAACAAATATAAAATGCGTGTATATATATATATATATATATATATATATATATATATATATATATACTGTATATGAATATAATCACACTTAAGCTGGTGACCTGTAAGGGCGAGCATAGGCGGGGGGAAGGGTAAAAGAAGTAAAAGACCGTTCCACAGATTTATAACATGTATAGTATTTATATTACAATAATGTATATTTGACAAAGTCGAAAGGCAGCTATAAATATTATTTGATCTTATTTGTCATATTAACAAGACCATTTAAAAAAGGTTTGAAAAAATTAGCTTATATCAGTTTTCTAAACGAACGCAACGCCTGCAGTTTCTTAGCGGTGGCCTTGGATGCAACACGCACTACAAAAACCAATGTTTTTGAATAGGGCTAGTTCAGGTTTTCTATCGATCGATCGATCGCCAGCTTACGAGTGACCAGCTATAATATACCGTAAAATTATTGAATTAAGTAGAAAAAGACTTCTGAAAAATTTCCTAATTTGAAATATATTTCAAAAGTTTTAATTCCATCTAAATTTTAATAGTTGAGCTATTGAATAAAAATATTATTGGGAATAACTTTATTTTTAAAAATACTATGCACTCTACATCATAACGATTACTAATGTAGCAGTTGAATGGCATGTAAAAAATACTACTAGAACGGTTAGTAGAACTTTTAAATCGCCTGTCCGCCGTCTGTATCAGAACAAAGAATAAAAATGTGTAATTGTAATTTTACCTGTTATTGCCCTTCATATGATTCACAATGAGGAATATAAGGTGGTCCCTTACTTTCAAGAAGGAACATTTACTCCAAACATAAACGAAGCATAACTTGAACATTTAATTAAATGTATGATGTTTAGGCGCGCAGGCATATGGCAGAATGAAAAACAACACGAGCCCTTTTGCTAATTTTTATAAGGACATATTTAGGAAATGTTAGTTGTAAAGAACTAAATAGAAAGGGAGGTGGCATTTGCATGGAGCTATTTGAAAAAGGATAATATCAAGTTGACACAGGACAGGCAAAACGGAAAGATTATGTCTGTATCCTATCATTTGGGGTTGAAAAGCTATGGAATTAGAATGAATAATGGTAAAAAGTCGCATGAATAAATAACCAATATAACAATTCTTATAAAATATACGTCTACCATAAAACATTAAGAAGATTAAACTAAAAAATTTAATATAAAACTATCTCGCAAACTGAAAGCAATTGACGTGATTGTTTGTACAAGAGTACGTACGGACTGGTTTGGCTAACTGTACGCAGATAAAACAGTGGATAATTTTAACCGGCTAGGGGCATTGGAATGCGACTGGAGCGCGAAATGTTTTCCTTATTGGCGCTAAACAGATGAACCCCGCATTGTATTGTTTGGCCTGGCTAAATATACAATAGGAAAAGCCGGGCGAGTATAGAATGGAGACGCCAGTAGTATGTGTCAACAGGGCACCCACACATGCATGCATTCTCTACTCGTCTAAACAAATTGAGCAAATGTTTTCTAGTCTCATTAAAATATTCATACGTTTCAACAAACCAATTAAAAAAAAAAAATTCGCACATTTTTCCAACTAGTTGATTTTTACAAATTGTATCGCATTCTTCTTCATTTTTTTAAAGATGGCATTTTCCTTAAACACTCTGTGCTCTACACACGCTTTTGTTGTAAAATAATTTGTTTTTCATTTTCTAGAAGAAAATTTGCACTAATACATCTGTTAAATAACCAGCTGTTGAATAAAGCAGTACTTTTTATAATAACTATCTATAAAAACAATGTTTATTAACACCTAAAATTAAAAAAAAGGTAAAATTATAGATTGATTTTGACGTTATTGAAAAGTAAATTTAAACACTTTTTTCAATTCTTAGAGGCTATATATATATATATATATATATATATATATATATATATATATATATATATATAAATATATATATATGCTGATATGTATTCCTTCACGGATGGAAAAATATGATGAATAGTTACTATCTCCAGAGTAGTAGTCTCGCTCTTCTACTGTTGTTGGGTTCACCTCGTCAATGCTGGATGAGATTCTAGCGAAACGTCGGAACTGTGAATTTATGGACGGCAGAATGAACGGATGTACTCCAGATAGTAACTATTCATCATCATCATATATATATATATATATATATATATATATATATATATATATATATATATATATGAGGAACATGATTCTACATACGGCAACCCATGAACTATCATACATATTGTATCATACATTGCCTACCAGGGGATTTTATGTTGCTACCTAGGTCCTTTTTCCTTACGATCGCTCAGCATTTTAAGACTATTTTACCGATACTGAACACAGAAGAAAATTATTAAATTTAAATATGAAATTTAAATTATATATTATTGAAAAATGGAATTTATTGCATACTTTTATTGGATTAAGCTCCAATTGATAACGCTATAGAAGTAAGACAGTTGTTCTCAACTCCAAGTAAAATGTGTCAACTTTATAAAAAGACTGATTGGGGGTAATAATTTAAACAAGGTGTTTCTTTTCAATAGTTATAAAATTTAATGAGTTTTCTATTCTAATAAGTGCTATTTTTATACTTCTGTTCCTCAAGTAGGATTATCCACAACCCAGACAGGGAGAAGTTTTTCATAGGCGTGATAATCGAATTGACTAAATACCTTAAAACTACATGAACAAATTTACTTTTGTTTAAATAAACGTTATTTTCAATCTTCTGAAAACCTCATAATAGAATTTTTAAACTAAAAAATGCAAGTTTCTATTCTTCAGAGAATACAAAAATAACATCGACATTTTGGGCTTTATCTAAGCTAATCTAAAGGATTATCTTGAAATTTCAGGTTTGAAAAAAAATTACCACTTAAACCCCAAATAAAAATAGAGTAACATTCACAGCCGACCAAGAAGGGTGTGTCTAGAGAGTGTATATGTAAGTTTGACCACAAAACCAAAACAAAAAATAATAACACAAATTATTAATATTAATTAAAAGACTTAAAGTTTGTTTTTAATATAAATTAAATAATGTTACCTGGCAAGCTTACACCTCCACAATGTCGGCCAAAATTCTTTACAATCTATTATTATATAAAGTGCCATTTTGATCTGTTTATTGCCAAACCTTACGTCTGGTATTTAGCAATGACTAACAGCTAAGAAACTGGCAAATTTCCAGAATCTCTTCAAAGCTTTCATTGTTTGCCGATTTTTGTAGCCGTCGAAGTTGACATAGGTTAGGTAGAGAGAGAAAGTATGACACTAAAGTAATTAATAATAACACCTGCAAATATTACAAAATGGAAATTCAAAGCTTCAACATTATCCGGCTCTATACGTCTATTCTAAATATTAACTTTTTATCTAGCTATGTAACTTGGTAACGCCCTTTTACCGGTCGTACCACTTCCTGAGCCGCTGTGGAAATATCTATTATATGGAAATACTAATACTGACGAACTTAATAACATCGTAGGTGTGTAGTCGAAGATGTTTAAACCCTAGTAAAGACTTTTACAAGAAATGCTGCGTGTGTAGGACCAGGAAAGTGGATGGTGTGATGGAGGAAAGATAGAAAAAAAACCCGAAGTAGATGGCATAAAGGGATTCACTACATTACGTTTGCTTCTTCTAGAACTGTTTCGGAATCATCAAGGGTCAATGGAATTAATTACGACTAAGAAAAGATCATAATTATCCTCTGGCAGTGGAGATAGGGGTGAATAGCAGGGAAAATTCTTGAACGGGGTCGCTTACCTGAAGTACACCTGCCCTTAAATAGGGTTGAAAATATGTCTATCCACTACCCGACCTTGTTATATAGCAAACAATACATAACAGATATATTTGTGAATAGAACGTGTGAACAATTGCTAGTCTGGATTTATGTAGAAGTTTTATGATGGTCGCTGGATAACCCATAAACGGACACTCGGTTAAATTAGCTCTCTTCGGCGCTTTAAAAAAAACAATCTTCGCTTCATGCGAACAATTTTCGATTTAACAAATTCTGTTAATTCTGTTTGTACATCTAATTATTTTAGGGGATCACAATATTAGAAAATATCCAACTTGAAAGAAAGAAACAAAAATGGAAATAAAACATAATTACAAACATTTTTTATAGAAAATAGAGAAAGTATAAGAAGCATCCCGTGAATAAGACCAGTATAGCAATCAATTTAGGTGCAGTCTAATGGGTACGAGCAATATTTTAGAGAAATAAACACCACTTTTCCTAAGAACGGCTCGAGGCTCTTAGCCAAATTCTGAAAGCGGCTCTAGATTAATGGACTGAAATCCAAACGTATGAGCAAAAATTTTAGTGCAATTAATGAGTGTACAAGTGTTTAATAGTATGTTTATTATTTTTTTTAAATGGGCCAAAACACAAGTTTTCTTTTCTTAGAGTTGATTTAGTTCACTACTAATATTCATCTGGTCAACGCTATTTTCCTGGAATAAACAATCATACATTTTCTCTATTTGAGGAAAACTGTTTTTAAAAATTATGAAAAAAATTAAAAGTTTTAAATATATTAAGTTGCTGTGTGCCAACGAAGAAATGGAATAGTGGTGCTTGTAGGAAACATCAACAAAATAAATCACTTTGGGTATCAGAGATCGATGAAGGACGATTAATATTATGACACCGAATTAGAAATCGTATGTTGTAAGAGAATGTCTAAAGGTTCGAAAGACCCATGTAAGTTATGCTCTCATGAATGGAACCTTAGCATGTATTGAGGCACGGCACAGGAACAAGGGATGTGATGAATTTGCCGAAGAGAGATTTCATTTAGGAGGAATAACATCCAGGAATTAGGTTTGAATATGCGTCGATGTTGATGAAAAATGTGTTCTTGGAAGAATTCGTGGCTAAGGTCTCGTGTGGCAGGAATACAATCCATTAAGTCATGAATGTAAAACTTGGCGTTTTGTAAAGAATAACCGTAAAGGAAGATATCGTGTGGAAAATGAGAACACCAGAAGACAATGTTTGACAAAACTTTCACCCATAGAATTAACAAAAATATAAACAAACTATATAATTAGAAAAAGGGACAGCTAAAAGATAATTATTTTTTTCAAACCTCATGAAATGAACAGTCATTCCTAATTAGACAACAGTTGGAAAGTAGTTCTGGATTAAATAATATTTTCAAGATTACCTCTCGGTGTCAGCAATGCGTAGCCAGCTTTGGCCGTCTGTTGCCAGCAGAAATAACCCAAAGCCCAGGTATACGCCGCTTCCAAGGCCGCCTCACTTGGCATCCATCTAATTTATGATTAATACGCTTCACACTTTTAGGCGACTGTCACAAGAGCTGACCTGATTTATACCTTTACATCCTATTAAATGTTATAACATTAAATTTTCTTTAAACAATGGAAAATAAGGTATTTTCCGCTTGAAATAGTTAAACAACTATATATAATTGTTTATACAATGTAGGCAGCTATATATCGTGAAATGGTGTACTAAATGAATGACTACTGCTTCAAGTAATTTTGCAATGCAAATACTCAAGCCGTCTGCGACACGAAGACTAAAAAATTCCGAAATTACGATTCTATCCTTCATGCCTGCTTTCTCCTTTGCGAACGTTGACTATTATTAACAAGGCTGTTCAGATTGTGTGTCTTAAGGTCTCACATGATGGCCTTATGCAATCTAGGACCAAGTCCCGAGTCTGAGGGTCCCGGCACTTAGGTATGGTCAAGTGATTAAAGGTCCGATTGCACTACCTGGAGATGCATCGGGTATCGAGGTACGGAAACCTGGCCGTTCGGAATGTTCCACTGGTCGAACCGCAATGTCTGGTTGGAGTTCGTCACCAGACCAGGCTTTACGCCAAGGTGGCAAGAAACTTGCATACTGAGCTCGGTTCGTGGCACCAAGCACCAATCTGGGGCCCGACGCTAATCACCCAGGCAACAATCACGAGTTTCAAGTTGGACTCGAGAAGGTAGAGGTTTCATATATCTAGACTGGAGATATTTCCACATGTCTTTGTGTTCTTTGACAAGGAGGTAAAGTCTAAAGATAAGTACTCCTTGTCATCGTTCTTCTTTCCACTAACTTTATTTCTTCTTCTACACTTTTCCGCATAATGCAATACTCGATATTCTGATTGTATTTACAGCAGATCTGAACAGTTGGCAGATACAAACCTAACCATAGACACAAGAAGCCAAGTGTGTCTTCTAAAGGACTCTTGATACTGTCAATGTTTCTTCAAATGATCGGCTGAAACAGGCTATATTTCCATTGATTCATAAGTTGAGCTAGGTTTTCCAAGCCATCATTCATATATCTCTCCCCTTATCCAACCGATACATACATAGTCGTGTTCAAAGTAATTGTAGGACATGTCTACAGCTCACATTTCCAAAGAACTCATCTTTTTTAATTTAAGTTTCGATCATGCTCTCACTTTTATATTCTCATTCACATTTCTTTTGCTTGGTCTCACCATCTTCAGTTTATCGAGATGGTCATCCAGTTTTGATTATTGATAATCCTTCTATCACTCATTATCTTGCTAGTTGTTGAATCTTGATTTTTCGAACCATTTTGTCTTCTCTTCCTTTATGTTAGACGCTACTAGCGAGATCACAATGCCACCTATACATGTCAAACTTTAATCACCTTGAGTGTTATGACGTTAGAATCTGCAAGCTCTGATCTGTCGTACACTTGCTTGATGAGTATGCTGATTTTTCCGGCAACCCGCCACAACGCGCATCCAGTTTTTTTCTGAGTGGTGTAACTTATTTCAAGATATTTGTTTTCACCAATAAACAAATGTTTCTTTGTTTATTGCTCTCATGGAATAGCAGAATTTTAGTATAAGATAATTAAAATCTCGAAACCGTAAATGAGCTTATTTTTGAAATAGTTACAAATGTCACTGCTGCATCTGCGCACTTCTCACCGCCTACGGCTCTTACAAATACAGCTAACGCCCACTTTGGGAATCACATGTAGCTCCAAGAGTCTGCGGTAGAAACTAACAATCGCCAAACGAGAGTCGATAAATTCCTTCTTTATGTCCGAGATTGCTTTTTGTTAACAAACAGGCTTCTGTAAATAAATAAATTCCTTTGACGTACTTAAACAGCAGACATTTGGATTGCATCGATGACGTACGTATGTACGGTGTACTGCCAAATTGTATGCATTGCATAGTGATTCACAACTAGCGCACCCACGCGGACATCAAGCTCATTTTAGCATTACACTCATCTTTCAGTACGAATCACCCAGAATTTGGCAGCGATCGCGAATTGTACGGGACATAAATAATAGGAAGAATATTTACCCCTAATTGAGGATGGTGAATGTATTCGGAGAAGGATGCTCCCTTGTTGTCGACTAGTTCGAGGTGTTCAGCTTACTATCGTGACTACATTATTAGAACCTAAATACAAAACTCCCCATAATTAATTTGTTATGCTTAATTAACTATTAAACTCGTTTTATAAAGTACACTTTGTACACTACAAAAAATCTTTTCCTCACTATATACCTATATAAAAAAATATCTTTTGCATTTTAATGTTTTAATCAAATTTAAAACTTGCTAATGTTGAAAAAAATCCAGCTATATCTGAATCCATTGAAAAAATCCGAAAAAATTCAAACTGCTGCTTTTGGTAAAGCAAGTTTGAAAATATCCTTTTCTCGCATTGCTAAGAAAGTTCCACTTTTTAATGGATTTATTTACTAATAAGTAAAATAAATTCTTGATTTGTATATGCAACTATCTGACAATAAAGAGTTAGTTATATCTTGGTGCCATTAGAATCAGTTTTGAAAATTCATCGAATACATTAGAACAGCTCTATTTTGAAACCATCTACACTACAAGTCCTTGAAATCCATTTCCATTATCTTCCTTGTCGAAACCTTCCTGAGAAAAGGTGGTTCCTGTTATTTGCATATCGTATGCATTACACTATTCCGGCCCAACTAAAATTTCTTGAATCCATGAATACTGTTTTTTTTATCCATCTATTTCTACGAACCTTTAAAGCATTTGCATTTTCTAAATCATTATTTACAAGCTCTTGACACTTCGAACGTCTAAACACTAGCACACTGCAGACATCTATATCATACGTATCGCATCAGCACAACTCTATCAAGTTCAACACTAAAAGCAATCCATACCATCAATACAGACACTATTGATGGTTACTAAGTAGACAAAGAGGCTGTAGCTCACACTGGCCATTGCGAATTCCCGAAAGTGAATAGTAAAAGGCAGAATACAGAGTTAGCACCAAATTGTGATCACACATTAGGTACCACAAATAAAAAGCTGTAAATTTCAAATTGTTTTCACTATAAAGCGATTACTTTTTGGAAATTACGACACACGTCTATTTAAGGAACACCTCATCCCCGCATAGTGCGCATGCCTGCAAGCTCGTATATTTAGGTTGGTAGGTAACCTTGCTCTCCATAAGGAAACTAGACACGACTTACAATGTCCTTATTTAGAACAAAATGACGTCTTCCAGAAACCAGTCTGATGTATACACCAGGAAAGACAATACTTGTATACGTACAGGAGTAAAGAACACAGCCTGTTGCCAATGGACATTAGAAGTGATCTACTGCCAACAAGTTCATCACTTACGATAAAAGGTCGACTTTGATAAGTTGAGCATTTTGTGAAATGGACTTTCTATGCAGATTTGAATTCAGACATTAAATGACGTATTAAAAATATTAAAATTGATAACACCAAATTACTAAAACAATACCATAGGTGCCGGGGAAACTTGATACATTCGTGTGTTGTAGTGAATAATGGACTAGTAATCTATCAAAAAATAAATCCTCCATGATCCCTAATTTACTGAGTTTCCATAGTCATTAATGATCGCATCAGGATTTTACTATTATGTCAATGGTAGAGTATTTTCTTAGTACAGTGTTCTAAGCATAGACCCTTTAAATATAAACTTTATTCCCAATGTTTTGTAACAACATTGTAAGTTCAGCAAACATAGAAGTTAATCAAATTACATATATTATTCAACATAAGTGTATATGACATTTGAAACTGAAGTTTAAGTCGGAAAATATATTAGTAGTATGATTCATGTTCACAGACATTGTCAATATGTGTATTCATCCTTTAAACACTCTTAATAGTTCACTAATTATATAATATAATATGTTCGTCAAGTTTAGACAATTCATATGACCGAATTATTAACATTTGCCAATGTCAAATTCAATCATAATTAAAACAAATTCAATCGTTATTATAAGTTACGATAGATTATATTTCATTTCATGTATATTAAACTATATTACTGATGATGACAATATAGCTGCCGAAAGATGATATCGATACTAGACACATTGTTGTGATAATTCAGTATTAGTGTTTTATATATGTTTCAATACAGTAGTCTACATCTACAACACTTCTCACAGAATCTACATTATAGTTTATTAACGTGCAGATATTTTTAGTTAATTTTTTTTATACATTCTATTTGCATTGGTTTTTGTATATTCTATATCAATTCGTCTATTCTATTTCAAACGGAATATT
Organism: Prosapia bicincta; assembly: GCA_036971475.1. NCBI lineage: Eukaryota > Metazoa > Arthropoda > Insecta > Hemiptera > Cercopidae > Prosapia > Prosapia bicincta. The sequence continues at coordinate 186,215,862 of JBAIZL010000004.1, read as the reverse complement.
TCCAAATTTCTAACAAATACCAGAAAATTCGTGAAAATATAAGAAGAACGATGCCAAAGACAACATAATTTGTTTAATTAAATTAGTTAAATTTGTTACACTTACCGCAAATAAACAGGCTACGGCTATTTTGTTAAACAGGTTACGTGCTTTTCAAATATTCGATAAAATTTGCAAATTATAATTAGGGTGAGAAACGTAATTTACTTGATGGGGATGATAGTAGGTAACTGACGAAGGAAAAGACTGTGGAAGGATGCAAGTGATAAGGCACGTCCGAGTCTACAAGACAGGTTACATTATATACAGACTATAATTGTTAACCATGGAATGTTTTGATGAATAACTCATATTCATCCTACATGCAAATAAATGAAGCTTGCCTTATAGAATCAGAAAGCGCGTGTTCGCAAAAACCTGAAAATGTAGTCGATATTTTCCTAACTTTTAGCTGTCGGTTCCTCTGTGTAAGACGTGTCAGTTAATAGAATCTTGTCACCAGCTCCATTCCGAAACATGTATGATACAATGATTCCGTTTTGCTATTCGCCCTTCGGTATTATTGACGATGTAGGTCAAGCACTCTACGTATTCTGTACTGGACTCGTGTTTGCCTAATAGCTCTCTTGTTATAATCACGTCATTTGTTTCTTTAGGGTCGGGTACTTTCTAAAACAATTTTTACTTCTTCTGTTCAAATTATTTCTTGTCTACTTATAGGAACAATTTCATACTGAAGGCGGCGTAAGTAGAGGTCGTCACCTTTAGTTCCTCAAGCAGCAGTTTTACATACGATAAAAGGTAACGTAAAGCAATAAACCGCTACACCTGTTTAATGTAGTTTGAAAGGAACATATTACCGTCCTACGTTCCTTTCGATGGTTTACGGCGACTTACCAATTTTAGTATTATCGCCTTAATTGGTGTGAAGAATGTTTTGGATTCGCGAATGATTAATTAAGGTAAGGATATAGGATTCCCTGGTATGTGTAGAGTTGTACGCCCTATTTTTTATGGAATCAGAAGAACAAGTGTTGAAAGAAGAACATGAAGAGTAAAAGTAAGCCTAAGGAAGAAAGGTAATGTTTCCTTTGATACTGGAGGTAAGAAAATACGATATTATAATGGCGATGAGTTTTTTCAACGGATCTTAATTAGTTTTTATAAGGGAACCGCGGTAAATTTTAAGACTTAGAGAAAACATTTTTTAAATGAAAATACGCTCTTCCCTCTTTAAAATTCACAATTATTTAAATTTCATAAAATCTAGATGAAATTCCCCGCAAAATTCTGCTCATCGTAAATACACTGAGCAAATTATTACAAAAATGTGAATTTAGATAGAATACTTCTTCTATTTGACTCGTAGAGACGAGTTCATCTTAGAACTCTAGAAAGAAGTGTCTATTTTAGAAGGTTAAGGTCTGACCTATGGTTTTTGACTGCCTAGCTATAGGTCGTGCAGAGGTATCTATTCCAGAACTCGTATGGAGGAATATATCCTAGAAATCTAGACACTTGCCTATCCTAAAAGTAGCATAAATGTATATATATCTTGGAAGTCGCAGAGAGGAGCGTTATTAGATGTAAAGAGAGGTGCCTATTCTAGCATTCTTATAAATGTGTCTTTTTTACAAGTCGTAAACCTATTGTATCTACAATTATTTTCATCTAATTTAGAACCTTTTTTTATGTTCTAATCGGTTTCTCTTGATAACTTCTAAGTATTTTTCAAATAGATTTGTTTTCAATACTTCAAAAGTGAAGGGCTTTTTTAACGTCCCACATTATACTTCAACCTCCAGATGATGATGTGTTAAATGTGTTTTCAAATGGTACTAGGTAAACAATGTAATTCCTTGTAAATAAGCACACGTACGAAGGAAAACAGCAAAACAAGGACAATCAACCATCCAAAATATACTCATCAATGGTATCGTGTACAATAACCAATCATTTCCGACAAGTCCGAACATACTAATGCAAATAAAAAACAATAAGCTCTAAATATAGCTAAGCAACAGTTTATTAAAACCAGGTATGGTTAAAATATGGTACTCAAATGCCATCAAAATCGTCGTTTAAAAAGCACTAAACGTTGATTGCTATTCAGGTAGTTAGGTAGGAAGACATAAATTAAACTTAACACCATGTGCGATGTGTAACGAAGACATTGTGTGGAAATGAGAAGGCGGAGTTGAGGTGTCAATAGTTCGCTCCCAACACGCGTGTAACAAGCTGAAGGATAAAGTCTATTTAAAGTAGATCTACAACCACTCGCATCAACATATAAACACTTTTAACTTGTCCATGATTATTCGTAACAAAATTCGCGTTGTGTGGAACGATGGAGATGGAGTGAAAGTAAGTTCAGTGTATACTTAGTTATCGGGCTTTCACGGGAGAATGGACCCGCATAAGTTCGATGTCAGTGGTAAACATATTGTACTCAACTCTAAACCATAGCAAGAAAGAAAACCTTATCAGGGCCTCTCACAACAGAAGTTGGGCTAAAATTGTCACCGAGAGACCAATAAACCGTAGCCTTCCCCGCCGCACAGGTGTAGCACTATTCCGTCTGGCTACTGGCCACGACTACCTGGCAGTACATCTCCACAGAATTTATGTCCTCCCATCGCCGGATTGCGTGTTGTGCGTCAATGGAACCATGAATGCACATCACCTCCTCACATGCACTTGCTTGAACCACACCCAACCAGATGAAGAGGGCAATGGAGGAAGGCTCTCTCGATTGTACTGGTACGTATGTCTGTTGGTAGTAGAGTATTGGTGGTGGTTACTATTGTGCGTTAGGGCTCAGACTAAAGGAATCCATAACATAGTGCAGAGAAATCGTATTCCGTAAAAACCTCAAGAAGCTAAAACATTTATTTCTGTTCAGTGACAGGAGTCAAGTTCTTAAAAGATGCTGGAGGAAATGCTTCTACCGTCTTCTGTTACCTAACACTCAGAATAAAATTCACTTGTTTTAACATCTGCACATTTTGTCTGTATATTTTATTCCTTTTGATATGTAATTTTATTCCTAGTTTTAAAAAAGCTTCAACTTATTTTAGATATCGTGGGATTAAAATGTTCTAATTAGCTAATTTCATAATTATAAACGATAGTTCTATTTTATGGCTTCTCTTATGCAATGGCAACTAAAAAAGGAATAGTTTGCCATACTCAGCAGGGCAGGCTGTAAGGAATAGACAAAGCAATGGGCCAAGTTGTTTTAACGCGAATAAAGGCAAAGAAACGGGAACCTAAATAGCGCATAAGATGAGTGGCAACCTCAAAAACTCCTGATGACTCCAGACGACATAGGACTCACTTCTAAAACGCAAAGGACTCACATTATGCCTCCAAAAGGTAGGGAACCTCTAACATGACTCCAGAAGGAAAGGGGCTCTTATCATTAATCGATAAGACAAGGAACTCCTATCATGACTCCAGAAGGTAAGGCGCCTCCATCATGACTATAGAAGGTAGGGAACCTCTAGCATGACTCCAGAAGGAAAGGAGGTCTTATCATTAATCGATAAGACAAGAAACTCCCCTCATGACTCCAGAAGGTACGGAGCCTCCATCATGACTCCAGAAGGAAAGGAATCCCTATCATTACTTCAAAAAACTCCTCACGACTCCACACGATATGGAACTCACTTCTAAAAGGCAAGGGACTCACATCATGCCTCCAGAAGGTAGAGAAGCTCTAGCATGACTCCAGAAGGAAAGCAGCTCTTATCATTACTCGAGAAGGAACTCCCCTCATGACTTCAGAAGGTAAGGAGCTTCCATCATGATTCCAGAAGGAAAGGAATTCCTATCATTAGTTCAGAAAGAAAGGAATTCCTATCATTACTTTAGAACAGAAGGGATTCACCTCATGACCCCAGAAGGTACGTAACCTCCATCATGACTCCAGACGGAAAGGCATTCCTATCACGACCCCAGCAGGAATGGAATTCCTATCATTACTTCAGAAGGGAAGAGACTCACCTCATGACTCCAGAAGACAAAGAACTCCTCTCATGATTCTACAAGGTAAGAGAAATGATGTTCACAGGAGGCAATACAGGAGTCTCTTACTCATGACTCTTGAAGGGAGGCAGTTGTAATATTCTGGCCTAGATTCTAGCATCAGATAGATTATTTCTTAAACCTGATATATTCCTAACGTTTTGACTCTTTATAGTTAGATCAGAAGTAAAAACCAAACCTATAGTGATCAACTTAAGGAACACGGTTGATATAACTATTGGAAGGTCTGTTATCCTTCCTAGTCAGAATGGTTGAGAACACAATTTCTACAAGGATCTGTCAATTATGCTACTATAACGTTGCAGCAAATGTAGCATTGTAGCCACAATCGTACAGCAAAGATGAAGAAAATTTCCATCATTTTAGCAGACTGTTATTCAAATTCTTGATTTAGGTTTTTGTTAGTTTCTTTATATTTCCTTGTATATTTCAAAACACTCTGAATACAAGTTTTATACAAGAATTTCTAAACTACTGTAGAAAATTCAAATATAATCGCTTTTATTTGAAGCAATATGCCGCTTAAATTCTTTACAATCAAACGAAATATTTTTAGATTTGATACAAAGGCAAGCAATTATTTAAACTTTTTAAAGACTTCTTTAGACACATGCCGTATATTTAATAAACCTTATTTTTAAGACCGGGTGTGAATATTAACATCTCGTGAAAAGCTTTCTCGCTCGAGAGCCCCAAGAGGCCCAAATTGACTGCAATGCAGGTTAGGCTTAAATTTCGTACCACCTCTCTCCAATATCTCTTCAACCAACTTGTAAACATTAACTTTAAAGTTTACAGTATGATAAATGAAGTTGTAATAAATGTCACAGATAAACATTTGTGGAAAAATAAGTTAAGAAAGGCGATAAGTATAGGCTACTGCCGGTGTGCGTGAGGGAGAGTTATATTTGTTAATTACTTTAATATAGACATCCAATGACGAGGGCTGTATAAGGTTCATTCACAAAACTGCCTACACACCACAGTTATTTTTGGTATACGTTGTTTATTTGCTTATGTAGATAAAAGTAATTGATGTTTTGAAAATGTTACGTCCACCTACTCATGCTTTTGTTTCCAATATCAACGAAGCTCCATACGTGTTGTCGATTCTAAAACTCCTACTTGTTTGCTATATAAAACCGTCACTTTTAATAATTTACAAATGGTACATAACGCAATGCTTACGGTTTTAACAGGTACAAATATAACCTGACCACGTGACTGAGTCTTGTGCATAACTTTAACAGTAAATGCTTTTAAACAAGACAAATAAATCTCTTGGTATCTTTTCTTTAGCCAACGTTTCATTCATGATCTGGAAAACCAATTGATCCTTATCGAGCCAATATATTAAAAGTTGGTCCCAAGCTAAAACCTTTTATTGTACCAACCTATAACAAAACAATGTTACTAATACACAATAGAAACATTTAACTTGAGTCAATTATTTAATTTTTTGACGCCACAAGGATCAGTGGGTTTCCAGATAATGAAAGAAAGGTTAAGAACATAGAAGGTAACAACAGATGTAGCCTATTTGACTAGAAGAATTTTCAACTAACTTAGTTGAACTATTTAGATGTTTAGCAATAGTATTTACCATACTCTATAGTTTACGGTACCATGTAATGTGCTCAACATTTTCAACTTTCGTGAGTAAAACTTCCTTGCTGGATATTTCAAGAAACAAGCCAGGTTAAGTATATTTCAGAAAAAAAGCCAAGATGTACATAGTCACAAAAGAGTTATTTTTTGTTTAATAAAATATTGGCATCCTACTTTTCCCCTAGAGTCTACCTCAATGACGCATGTTTCTGAGGCTCAACGTGTTTAGCCACGATGGGAGATCAGGGTGTGTGTACATCACTGCGTATCGAACATTTAGAAGGTAATCATCAGTTACAGAGAAATATACACTTTTAAATATTAAAACAGTGTATATTGAAATTAAAACTAGTTAATAAACAATTATACTAATACTAACAAAATTAAGTTATCGGTAAAAGGACGAGTGTGAAGCTACGGACACTACAAAGCACGATGCAGAAATATACAAAATCAGTAAATGATCGAAATATCTCCACTATAGACATAATAACCACCACAACCATTCAACTCAAATATGTTTGTGGTGTTGGTTGCTATGGACAACAGTATAGCAGATGTGTGGGTTGAATAAACATTCATGTGCTAACAATGTACTCCACCAGACATTGGCAACAAATTAGGAACGGATGACCAACCAAGTACTTTCAACCACTTGAATAAAGTACAGTGTAACAGAATTCTTTATGTTTTGCAACGCATAATAGCATAGCAATGTTCGTAACGCAGTCTAGCTTTCTGAACAAGAAATTGCCTATAGCTTCTCAGGACTCTTCTCCTCCCGATTTCCGGACATTTTCTTCGACGTCTGTTCTTGTAAATTCTTCCACCTTCCCTCAGATCCCCACTTAGTATTTTGTAATTACTTCAAAACTTTAATCTTAATTGATCTTAATTAGTCCTAAACCAAGTATAATTATTTTTAAGTTAATTATAATTGAATTACACAGTCAGTTTATTTCAAGTTGCTCTGTATTTAAGTAGTATGCAATTAGTCTCAAAGCATATCATGAATTTAGTAATAAGGCTAAATATATTTATGGATATAGTTTAAAGTCAAATGTTTCTTGTATGTTGTAAATGCCAGTCAGCCAGGTCCCTAAGTTTTAAATAAAACTTAACGCAGCATAACTCAACATAACGCAACAGATTACCCATAATTTATCCCAGCAGTAGCCCTGATTCTGTATCCTATCCGCAACCGTAGTTCTTTCACATCCCCGGAACTATTAAACCCTCTCCTCTGATTCACTCCCTTCTCACAAATACTACCAAGAGCATTGAAATCACACTTTTGCCTTGGTAAACTGATTTGTCACTTCTGCTGCACAACCTGATTTTGGAACCCATCAAACTGAAATCCCTATACCCGAATGCATGAAGCCCAGTATACCTATTAGCCCTGATGATGAAAATTTAAATTAAAATAAAAAATTTCTTTAAATTTTAATGAATTTTAACACTTCTACAAATTTAATTTCGCATTTCGTTTTTTTCAACTTATTAAAGCAGAAAATTAAAATATTTAATAAATTATATATATATATATATATATATATATATATATATATATAATAACATAAAGTACGAGGCTTTAGAGTAAATTCAGTTAGTTGCTAAAATAATTATCTGTAGGATTAGCAAAGAAAGACACAAATAGTTTTGTAAAGTGCCGACAAAGCAGGAACCATCCATTATCCTTTTCCGGGAAAGCTATAAACTCTGTGCCGGCAATTTGACAATAGAAGGGTCCAACGTTATTAAGGACGGGAAAATCCACTGATCGATATAGCCTGGGAATATAACCGTTTACCGTTAGATGGAAACTGTGGGAACGTACAAAGAACACATTTGGATTAGGGATTTTCAATGAAAACTAAATGATCAGGAGAAGTTGGGAAGTTTTAAGGGAACTCTAGAAGAGGGTAGACGGATTGGTGGGGACAAAAGATGGCAGTGTTGTAAAAAGAGTAATTAGTTAAATTAAGTAAAGTTTTTTTTGTTTATAAGTAAAAATTATAAAAGTGCGACGTAAAAATTTTTTAAGTATTAAGAAAGTAAGTTTTTGTGTCAAGTGTAAGCGCAGAAGGTAACCAAGGCCAAGATTCCAGGGGCTCTTCAGAACAATAAGTATTATTTGAATATAAGTGTAGCCAACAGAATTTATAATTAGTAAAGTTCAGAACAAATTTTAATTTCATTACAACTTATAAAAATTAATCTAGTTTCACCATTTCTAATTTAAGAAGCAAAGTTCCCGTATTAGCGAAGCGAGAGCAACTACAAAATTTTAATACTGAATTTATTATCTTTGTTATGTTATTTTATTAGAATTCTAAAGCCTCAAAAGTCCACCTTTATAATTGTAATGTTAGTTAAGATATCAATCCTGTCACTGCAAATATTAATATAATTTTAGTATAATATGTAAAGAAATAAATGCAAGTGATGTTTGAAATTTATCAGATTGTTAATTCTTTATAAACCTGAAGGTGTGACATTGGATAGATAAGGTAAATAAATAACATTAAAAATAAATAATAATTATAATAAAAGTTGAGTTATAATATATATATATATATACTGTATACATGAAATATATTTAAAAGCTAGAAACTATAATGAATGGTACAAAGAGGATGTATGAAATGTTTATAGGGACGATGTTGTCGAACCGGAGAGAAACTGGCCTTTGTTTCACAGCCAACTACAATAACTTTCAGCTACATTTTTTTAACTTGCCATCAACGTTCTCTTGCTCTAAATACCATTCACTTTAGGATTCAGTTCTTTAACCAACTCATTTCTATTCGAGAAAATACAAACGTAAAGGAATATGCTGGTAAATTTATAACGGCTTTACACCGCTATAAAGTTGCTTACATTATTATTATTATTTTAGTACATTTGATGTTTTAAAGAGTAATTACAACACATTATCTTCTGAAATAAATTCACCCTACTCAGGAATCAACAGTACTGGTTACATTCGTAAATATATTTACCGGTAGTGGTCATATTTTGCTTGTAATAATGGCCAAATAAACGCTGTACTTGAAAAAATCTAATAGAAGCACATTATACATTTTGACTCCATGGAACAAACTGCTTAAAAGGTTAACACAAAGCACATAAAATATCTGAATTATTTTTATATTATAAAAAAAACCTATTGTATGCAGTGGCGTAGCCAGAAAAACGTCTAGGGGATACAATTATAACTCATAAACACAAAAAAGCTTTTTAAAACCAAGAAAAAGGTTAATAGATTCCATTTGATTTTTAAAAAATATCACAATTTAGCATGCATTTAATTCATAAATAATCGCCCTCTGTGAATAACTGATCTAGTGTTTTTTTCAGATTTCTTGTGGAGATTTACTTCAAAATCTCGTGGAGGACTAATGATGTGAGCTGGGAATATTCCCAATGGGAAAGAAATTTATAAATAGGATTATTTCCAGGAAACTTCCCGAAGGCTTTATAAATTCCCAAAACGAGGGAATTTATGGAAATAAACTCTTTTAAATGGTTTTTATTTTGTCTTAAACTGTTTTGGGACCTTATATGGTTCTAAATGATCAATAAGAAAACCAAATAATCAAAAATTTTGTGATATACCATGGCAAAAACTTTTTTAACTGTGATAAAAGTTTTGATAGCGGACTCAGTTAATTATGAAACAGAGACCCATAATCAAATTCATTATAAGCTCAAAAACCTGATATAAGTTTTGAAGAATACTCAAGTTGAGTATCTAATTTATTCATCAAAAATATTATTAAAATTAATTTCTTTTTATGGTTGAATTGAAATGTTTCAAAGTATTTATGTTTCTCCTAATAGTGAAGATATCAAATCTAATTTAAATAATCAAAATATTAAAAATATTTTGGATTTAAGGTTTAATCTAATAAGTTAAACATGATTGTGATCCACCAAGCAATCGTGGTATTCAATAACATTTAAAGATGAACACAGCCCGTTTACTGTTAAAATTAACAAGTGCAAAAATTTTAAAATTAATGTGAAGGGCTTAATACTTGAGTAATTTTATTTTTGAATATAACTCTTCACAAATTGATTTATATGTCCCCATAAATAGATTAGTTCTAAGGGATTTAGAAAACCTATGCGTTTAAGAAAAAATCATAAGTTCTTATAAACTCCCGGGAATTTTGGGAATATTCCCGGCAATATTCCATGGGAATTTTCCCTCAAGTTTCAATTCCCGGGAATTTTGCATCACTATGGGGGACATATCTGGATGTCCACTCCTCGATTACGCCCTTGATTTAACGTAGTACTGGGGATATTTACCAAAAATATCATTATTGCTAACTTTCTACCAAACGTAGTGAATTTTTATATCCTTTTTGTATTTACTACTCCTAAGAAGTATCAGTCAATAAGGTTTCTTGGCTTTATAATCCGACACATTTCACAGTGAATTATATAAATTGATTAATAAACAAATTAAAGACTACTGTTAACCAACCTACAACAAACCTAAGCCAGAGGTTAGATTTAAAGAAAGATTAAAATTATCAGTTCAATGAAGAGTGGACAAGGATAATTCTGTGTGTTTAAGCATTCCTCGCCCAGGTTTGTAAAGTATTGTAACATATTCGGAACAGGAGGAGCTAAATATATGGGATCTAAAATTACATTTTTAAATGTCACAAACGTAGGCTCTGGACTTCTGCTAAGAATAGTGCCGCGGGGGTATGAGGAGGTGATAGCAAACCTACCAATTTCTTACAACTTCAAGCCTAAATAAACTACCGTGAATGGAAGCACGTTCAATCCAAGTAGCAAAAATACATACATTTTTAAAAAATCATTCACAAAATAAACATCGAATGGAGGTTTTAACGCCAGTTGTTTCATAATGCCTACAAAAAAAATGAAATTTTGTTATACAACTCTAAATTGTCAAACAGAAATGAATTACTTATACTTAACTTAAATACATTCTAACGTTTCTTTTTGCAAGCATTTGTAACTAACTGCCAATTTCATATAAGGAAACTGTGGCCTCCTAAATGCAGTGACATTGTCATATACCGGTATAAGGAATACAATTATTTCCTTACAAAACCACATACAAGTACTTGAACCTATGAGCTACGCTGTACAACAAGCAAACATTTAACCTACACTTATAATTTTAGTAATGTTTATCTTGTTATAACGTTTAGTCCAACTGTAGGCTCACTATAATGAGTATCCTTATAGTGGTCCTCCTATTTCTCACATCTTATAAATTAACAAATATAATCCTAAGTCACTAAGTCCTAGTTTTAGGTGTAGCTTTGTTACTAGTCTTAAACAACGCAATATTAATCACTCTCATATAAACATGTATTACATAGCTTATGTAAAAAAAGTCTTTCAGGAAAATCCCCTTCTGTGTTTAAATAAAAACAATCCAATAACATAACTCCACATTCTGTCCGTCCCAAACAAAAAATGTGTGCTTTCCAGCCAAAACCTCTCCTTTTCTCCCAGACTCCTTTTCTCTGAGGTCGATGACTAGAAAATCGTTAGATATGATTACTATACGTGCTTTATTATGCCTGTTAAATAATTACCTTAACTCACAAGGCGCAAATCTTACTCACAAAACTATATTTTTCTAAGTAAATATCACGTCAATTCTACGAATGTGGACAGGAAAATTCATTTTAAGGCAAACAAAATAAATTTAAACCTGATTATGAAAAAGGAACGACGGAGTTTTGTTTGAAGATATGAGAAAGCTGATATAGTCTTCACTGTATGGATGTCTTGCAATACAGAAATGGTCAGGCTTATAGTGTGATAGACTACATCTCATATAGGAATATACCTACGTTTATAAATATACTCAAAAATATGCATTGCAAAGTTGCCGGAAATCTGAATTTCACATACGGAGAGGAGCATTTAAAAAACTAAAACCTTTTACTCGAGTCGAACAGGAACAGCTCCAGGTTGTCAATTACAAATACAATGACGCCCTTGAGATGACATGGCAGGTGACCAATGGATTTGGCAATAGCATCCCCACCCCCAAAAAATTATTAACTGTTTTGAACAGCTGTTCCTTACGACGGGTAAACTGGGCGACAATGTTATGCAAGCAATTATTTGATGTCACAAAGCCATCAAAATATAATATCTGTTGCCAAACTAAGAACGTTGATGATGTAAGGCTAGCAGTGGAGATCAGCAACACTGGAATGGTGATCTGGTTGCATTCGGTTACGCAAACTTTATTGCAAAGGAAGACGATAATGTTTTATCGTAAACAATTTTACAAATGTAAAACATTTTTAAAAACATGAGATATTCTTATTTTATGGAGAAACAATAATTATTATGTATTAAACATTTAAATAGACCAAATAAAATAAGACTTTTAAGACGTTACTTTTCCAGAGTGTTACTTTACGGAATAGTGTTGGACGCTACAGAAGCCTCGTGACTTCTCATGGGTAGCGTTCAAGATGTGGTTCCGTAGGAGAGTGTTGAAACTACCTCGGATTAATCAAAGAAAGACGTGTAACTAAAATTTTGAAGAAGATAGAGTTTATGGGTGTCGTGGAACATAGGAAACTTGAGTACTTTGTTTCCTTAATACATAATACTTTGCACAATAGTTAGCATTAAACAAAACGAGCAGTGATGTCGATTACTTCAAAGGAAAAAAGGTCCAGGGAGAGGATGGGCTAGGTATCTAAGAGTATAGATTTGCAAAAGATCTAAATAATCGTTTAGAGCAGAGTGAGTGAATTCACAGTAGCTAATATAAACGCTAATACCTAGTAACGGATTTGCACGCGAAGAAGAAAAAACATTTAGTTTACAAAAAATACAATACACAAATATAAATGTTAAATACTTTGGAAAAGACTTTTAAATTTAATTGAATAAATAAATTCAAATCTGATTTCTCTCAATTGAAAAGTCAAACCATCTTCTTGCCACTTCTACTCTATCAGATTAATTGGAGCAAGAATTATATTACGAATTGTCCACAGATGTATAGTCTGTGCACAAAACTAACGAAGACCTTAGGAACGGGATCTACAAAACTGACTTGACCTCTCACGACCACTAACATCCCACAAACACAACTGAGACATTCTGTTTGATCACACCCATCCAAGTACGAGGAGATCGTGTGATGGCATCAGATTTTGTATGCAAAGTTAAATCTACACTATTCTCTGTTTGGAATGAAGAATGGCAAAATGTAAATAGAAACAAGCTGAGGGACATCAAAAATACCGTCCGACCATGGAGGACATCTGTTCGTTCGAATCGTAGGGAGGAAGTGGTGGTAACTCGACTTCGCATCGGCCACTCTTTGTTAACGCATGGATGGTTGATGAGACATGACGATCCCCCACTTTGTCCGTTTTGTAAAAGTATCATCACAATCAAGCACATTCTGCTTGATTGTGATGAGTTGACAAATTTGTATATTCGTTACAATCTTCGAGGAAGTTTAAAGGTGGTTTTAAGGGACGATGTCACGGCTATCGACCGTGTCCTCGCTTTCTTACGCCACCTTAATCTATTTAATAATATTTAAATTTTGTATAATAATAGGTTCTTTAGTTTTAGATAATTACAATTAGTTTTAAACATCTATTTTATTTTATTTTGTTTTATTTTGATTAGTTTTATTTATGTAATATTTATTTTTAAAAACTTAACTTTAGTTAGGCGATGATAACCTCAATAGGTTTTTCGCCTGGAAAAAAAATCTGTTTGATGACACCTCAACTGCTTCGTCAATAGACATTATAGGACAGGCTTACTGGATTTTCTGTAGAAATACAGTGGAAACTTTGACCTGTTTTGTTAATATACTCGTATTTCACAATTTGTTTAAACGTTAAGTTGCGTAAAGACACGAGCATCATGGAGTGCAAATGAGAAGAGGGGAAACAATGAATACAATTTACAATTTTGAGTAAAAATAC